>VXBB01001129.1:133767-511282 GCA_013399915.1 Illadopsis cleaveri | reverse complement strand
AAGACAGCAGTAATAGCCCAGCTCCATTGCTCAGTGCAAATATGGTTGGTCTGTTTGAGACTCCAAACAGAAGAAGCTGGAGTGTCTTACAGCACCGTCTCCAGACCATTCCCTTCAGATCTGAGTACAGTGTGGTACAGAGGGAGGGAAAAGTCGCAAGCTGATACCAAAGAAAATAAGGCCAAAAAAAAAAAGACATCTGTGGTAAATCCTTTCTAGCCAGGAAAAGCTGAACAGTGCAGCCCAGGAAAGTCAGTACCAAGCCCTGGGAGGAAGAAGGGTGGCTCTGACTGTGGCACAAGCTGTGGTGCTGGCTCAGAGAGTAGATCAGGCTGGCATTGCTGTTTATCCACTATGCACTATGTTTTATTTGTTCCTCTTTTATTTTTTGAGATACACAGAAATAATAGGAAATAAAAGTTGAAAGAATAAGTGCTTTTAAAATGGTATGAGTCCATTCCCTTTGGAGCAGTGTGGGCTTTGTGTGAGCAGGCGCGTGGAGAAAAGGGGCTGGAGAAAAACTGTCACAGCAGCAGCTGTTTTTGCTGCTCTCTGACCTCTGGGAGCCTGTCCCCTTGCCAAGGTGGCACATCCTCACACTATGTGCACTGAGCCTTCCCTGGTCGGTGAGGTCAGCATGAGGCTTTGGCCATGTGGCTACCAGCAACAGCCTTGTCACAGAGGCCTGGGCTCACTCATATTATTCTTTGTGCACTCTATGTTGAGGTCTTCACCCTTTCTCTGCCTCCTCCTGCTTCTGCTCAGTCCACAGACAAGCCCACAGGTGGAGAAGGAAGTGCAAAGTGTTCCTGGACAAGGAGAAAGAAGGTCCATGCATGCATGCAGATCCGTGGGTGTTCTGGCAACTTTTGGTGAGAATCTCTGCACTCAGGGCTGTACATGGACTAAAGCTTTGTGCTGTTTGTGTGGCAGTGCCTGGTGAGTGCTCAGTGAATGGCAGCAGCATTATCACCACCTGTAGTTTGGCAGCACAGCCTGAGCACTGTTGCTGCAGCACAGGCAGGTGCTCACTGCCCATCTCCCAGCTGGCTGGCTGCTGACAGTGACTGTGGTACCCTTCCTCCCCAGACACACCGGTGTGTGAGCAGGTGTTCACTTGGCTGTGCTGCTCTGCCATCCTGGGCCCTGACAGCAATGGCAAGCATCCCAAAGCCAGTAACGCTGGCACGTGCCCACACACACACCTGCACACGTGTGCTGCCTCACAAGGGCAGGAGCTTGCTTTGTCCTTGGATGTGCATCCTCAGTGAGGCTGCCCAACAGCCCTTCAGGCCACTCTGTAGTGAAGCAGTGTAGTGACAATGAGTCAGGCAAGGGGAAAACATTTCTGCATGTGGCACCTACCCAGGAACCGGTCTGGCCTGGCAGGGAATGCTGTGTGTGACTGAGCTGCAGCAGTCACTGAGGAATCACTGGTGCCCATAGCCATGTTAGGGAAAAGCTCATCAATCTGCCATGCACTCCCACCCATTGTGGACATGCTGGCCAGGGCAGATTTGGCTCCCTTGGGAAGGATGGAAATGCCACAGGGCTCTGATCCGTGTGGTTCTGCCCCTTGTACTGGCTTTTCCCTCGCACACCTGTGCTGTGTGCAAGTGCTGATCTCTCCAGGAGCTGACACTTCAGGCTTTGCAGTTCATGCATGGGGAGGGCTGGGCTGTCTGCACAGAGCAGGCAGGGCTGCCAGCCTGGGCAGGGCTTTCACACCTGAACAAACTCTGGTGCTGCTCTGCAGTCAGGGGCCAGGTGATGGCTTTACTGCTGAGCACTAACATTGAATACATGACTGTGCTCAGTGCTACAGAACAGCATTACTGCAGCATCCCAGGAGGTTGGCAATGACTGATACTGTCACCACAGCCATCACCACTGACCCCTCTCTTTCCTGCAAGTCCAGCCAGTCAGTGCACTCCTGCTGCAGGTGGGCAGGTGAGCACACACATGCACAAAGAGAATTGTCACAGAAGGTTTCCAAGACCCCTGCAGGCACAGGGTCCCTGCAGAAAGTGCGATGCACTCATGGCTGGGATATACTTGTGGGAAAGAACTTACCTGCCACAGTGTGAGAAGTGTGACCACTGGCAGAAGATTCTATGGCCTCTGCTTATTGCAGAAGAAACAGACAGGAAAACCAGCTTGTATGAAACCCAATTATTCAAATTTATTAACATCAAGAGTTATGCAATGATGCTGTAGATTTTTTTTATTAACAAATAGAAAACAGACTGTATACAACAGTGACCCCTACAGCACTATGCATCCACAAGGTAAAAATGAATGTGTCCTCCAACATTACCAACCCTGGATTGCTGATTTCCACGTAGCTTGGATTCTTAACATTCGGAATACATGTGATAATACAATTAGATACCCTTCCACCACCTTTATTCATAACTCAATGCACTCAAAAGAGGGCTGCTCACTCCCCATCTTTAGTGCAAGCGTGATATAATAAGGAGTATTAATATATAGTACCATTAAATTAAGTCCAGTAGTCTTGCCACATTGGTTCATTAGAACATCCTGAAGTAGCGGAAAGTACATATTCTAGTGACTCTTAACATTTGCAGGATAGCAGAAATTACAGATACACCCAACCTCTGAAGCCATGTGTACTCCCCTCCCCTTCCCTGCAGTACCCTGCTTCCAAAGAGAGCTGGTCCAGCTCTGCTGTGGATCAGCTGGGCTTGTGCTCCTTGCCTTTGTCAATGCTCTGACGCACTCCACTGGTGAGAGGTGACAGGATGGCGCTTGCACGCACAGAACCATGGGATTAACACAAAGGGCCGTGTCTTGCTCTTTCCATCCCCTCCCTGGGGAACTGTGGGACCCCCTGGCTACTCCTGCCCCCTTTCCAGCAAGACACACAAAAAGAGGTTCCAATGCCTAGAGCCCGGGATGTCGGGTCTCTCACAAACAAGGCGACGACAACTCACGTCATATCAGGATCTGCCAATACACACGGTCACTGGATTGGTTGAACACGTATTGTAATAGGACTGAACGGTTTCCAGCTGACAAGGGGACGCTTCTTCAGCGACCCCACATGCCCTCCCAAACCCAAACCTACTAAGGAA
Organism: Illadopsis cleaveri; assembly: GCA_013399915.1. Classification (NCBI taxonomy): domain Eukaryota; kingdom Metazoa; phylum Chordata; class Aves; order Passeriformes; family Timaliidae; genus Illadopsis; species Illadopsis cleaveri. The sequence continues at coordinate 508,184 of VXBB01001129.1, read as the reverse complement.
ATAATGGGGGGTGGGGGGGAGAAGACTAAAAAAATAATTGGTAGCTTAGGTCCAGTTCCATGAAATTTCATATTCTACAGAGGATTAAAAAGCCTATGGGGAATGGAGATGGGCAGGAACCACAAGCCAGCTGCTGCGAATTACCAAGGAAGCTGCACTAAAATGGGCAGAACCAGCAGTGACTGGGCTGAAATAAACACAGGGCAGTAAAAAATGTAAAAGCAAAAGGAAATTAAAAAAACAAAAAACCCAACTCCCAAAGGTTTGGCAGGTCCAGTTCTGCTTGGGCAAAACATTAAGACTTGCAAAAAATAAAAGAGAGAGAAGATTATAAAAACCACTAGTAACTATTTTACATGTTTCAAAAAAAGATCCCATTCCACCCACCTAAAGCCTTGCTGTGAAATGCAGTCGGCATGAGAGAGGGTGAGAGATGCACATGAGCAGAAATTCAGCCAGAGACTGGAAATGCTTTTGGAGTCGGATTCCCTCATTTGGCGCTGGGGCTAAGTTCCTAAATGCCGTGGTCAAAACTGGTTGGCATGGAGGTCTGCTGCCTGGGCAGTGCCTCCACCTGTACAGAAGGACTGAGGAATGGGCGGCTCTGGCTCAGAGGGACCCGTCTCCACTCCTAGACATCCCCACCGCGACTGGAGGAAAGCACTGTTACGTTGCATAGTGGTCGAAGCTGCCAAGGTACTCCAGTGCTGCTCTGTAGCACAGCTGGTACTGGTCCTGCAAGGCAGCAACGAGGGAAACATGAGCAGTGGGGACACAAGGACAGTGGGCTGTAGGGTCCAACATCCAGAGACATCAGGCCCCTCCATTCTCCCACAGATCTCCACTGCCACACACAGGAGGGAACTCACCTCTGTCTGCACCATGGCCGGCCGCTGCGTCCGCAAGGTCTTCACCATCTGGAACACGTCCACCACGCCCTCGTAGCGCATCCTCTCCAGCACAATGCTGAGTGTGATGAACACGCCAGTGCGCCCAACCCCAGCACTGCACAGGGTGCAAGAGGGGCCATTATGAGTCCTGCCAGCCCCAGAAAGGCTCTGCAGAGCTCCTAGCAGTGGTGCAAGCTGCTCCTGGAGCACAGGGACCAGTTCACTGGGGAGAGGCTGCAGTCCTCACTTACCTGCAGTGCACCGTGATGGGCCCATCCTGCCCGAACTGCTCCTTGGTCTTGTGTACCTGCCCAATGAAGTCAATGAAACCCTCTCCTGTCTTTGGCACTCCCTGCTCAGGCCAGTCTGTGAACTGGAACTGGCGGATGGTCCGTGACTGGCCGTCCTGCAGGGAGAAGGGTGTTAGATGTGAACCACTGTGAGGGCCTGATCTCACTCCCCTCAGCGCTGGTGCTCCAACCTGCTCTCAGACCCCCTGAACCAGACCAGGTGAGAAGGTGCACAGGCCACAGCTGAACCCAGGCAGATCTTTTGCTGCATGTTTGGGACCTGTCTCTGTTCTCCCATGTTCACCCCAGGGCAGCTGAGCTGAGCAGGGCTTTGGCCCCCTACAGGGTCCATTGGGTCAGTGTTTGGGGTCCAGCTCCACCCTAGGACCATGTTTACTATAACACAAGGGTCCTGTGCCCGGTCAGATGCTGTACACACAGACTCCAGGTGCAGAGGCACCTGTGTTAAATGCTTGCCCAAGTGAGCAGCACAGGCAAGGCTGGGTCTGGTGCTGACAGAGGGATCCCTGAGCTGCTCATGGGGTTGACACAGCTAGCAGGGCAGGAATCTGTGGAGAGAGGAGCAGTAAATGGTGGGCAGCAGCCCTTTTTGCCTGCAGCGCAAGGCAGTATTTGCTTTCCTGTTACTCCAGGAGCTGTTGCATGCTCCTTTGACTAGCCTGGGTAGGGCAGAGGCATGAGAGGCAGAGGAGCTGGCGAGCCAGCAGAGGCACTCACCCTGGCATCTGTCACCTTGAATTCCCGGAGGATGTACTGTGGCATGTTATACTCTGCCATGGGGTCCACCACGAAGTACTGGTACCGGGCAGAGCGCTCTGCAGGCCAGTACTGATGGCACTTCTCCTGTGGATGAGGAGCAGGGTAAGATATTAGCACTGACAAGCTGCTGCTCCTCCCTCCCACACCCTGGGAGCCTATGAGGTTCTGGGGCCACAGGATCAGCCACCAGACAGTGGGGGGCTCGCCCAGAGTGAGTGGTGCCAAATACAGACTGGGGTGAGCCAAGAGCTCGTGCCCACAGACAGCAGTCCCATAGCTCCCTTCTCCCCACAGCAGGACTCGTACCCGGCCCATCTCACGCAGCTTTGTCAACATCACCACAATGGTGGAGTTGTGCTCCCAGAGCATCCGCCAGAAATCCTCCGTGGTCTCGGCCAGTGGTCCCTGCGTGGCGATGTAGGCCTTCTGATGCCTGTGACAAACATAATGGTGCTCAGAGCAGCTTCATGCTCAGAGATGGGCAGCAGCTGCTCCTGGGGACTGGTGCACTGGGTGAGCTGGAGGCAGGGCCCCATGGTACCAGGGAGCCAGGCTGACAATCCAACTGTAGGAGGCAGGTCTCTAGGATGAGCCATGGGCTCTGGGAGAGAGATGAGCCTGTCCAGCACTTGTCTTCTAAGTGCTCCCCACAGAAACAATGAGCACAACAAGGATGATCCAGTAAAGCTCGTGTTCTTTGCTGCAGTGACGGCATCCCCAGCCCAGCCCAGCCTCTTGCTGCTGCTTGTCTCCAGTGCTGCTGTTGCACTGAGAGCCCTCTTGGCACCCAGGCCCCCATTAGCAGGCTGCCAGCACCCACCTGGGCTGGAAAGAGAGACTGTGCTTGGGGATGATCCCAGCAGCACTCCTGTGTTCCTGCACTTTTACTCTCTGCAGTACTCACCATCCCTCCCATTCCATGGGAAAACACAGAGCAGCTGAACCAGGTCACCTGGATTACACACACTCCAGACAATAATGAGGGCAGTGTGGAAACCATGAATACAGTTTTGTCTCCTTTTCTAAAGCTTCAGAATTTATTCTTGGTTCCACTGCCAACCAAAGCACCTCCCCTAATTTTCCCTGTGACCTTGCCCAGACTGCCCTCCACCCTGAAGAAAGCCCCCTGGGTGCTTTGGACTCAGCTCTAGTATGCTGGTACCATGGCTTTCTGAGCTCCCAGCCTGGCACAGCAGAGCCCGGGCTGGCTCCACCACTGTGGGGCGCTGGAGCCCGCGGGACTAGGCCTGGCTTCTGTCCTGCCTTCCTCCCTCCGTTCTGCCTTCATCCTTCTACTGGTGCTATTTTTAATGGTACTAAAATTAATGAACGTGCTGCAGGGCAGCTGTAACATGCGGGATGCAGACAAGGGCTGCTTCAAGGTGGATTTATAACACATCGTAAAAAACAGGGAATGGGAATGCACAACGAAGTGAAAAGCTAATAAAGATGCAGCATCAGTGATACCTGCAAGACCTTGGGCCATCTGATTTCTTTAGATAACTAGAAGAATGTTGGTTCAAAGGAAGGCATGGGAAGAGATAACAGAACTTGAGGATGGGGTAAGTAGTACATGAAACGGCACCACCTGCTGTGCTGCAGCCCTTGCCCTCCCTCCACAGCATCACCAAGAGGCAAAGCCGGGGTTGCTCTCCATCAGCTCTGGAGCCAGGACAGTGGCTGCAGTCCATCTGTCAGACTCAGAGTGGTGGTCGACAGCTCTGCACCACACAGACGGGAGGGAGTGGAGGCTCCCTTTGCTCTGTGACAGTTTTTCTCCAGCCCCTTCATCCTTCCCCATTCCTCTGTCCCACCCTGAGAGAGCCTGGCTTGTTGCGGTTTTCCTGTGTTGGGATGCTCCCAGGGTTGCTCCCCTTTTGCACCTTGTCCGCTCTTGCCTCCATGTAGCCGTTCTCCCTGGGAACTCTTGCTGGGCTCAGCTGCTGGAGCAGCTACAAGGCACAGAGCTGCTGGCCTGCCTGCACCTACATCTGTTCCCTTTGGCAGTGCCTTTTGCTTCTGGGAGATTACCAGTCCAAAAGAGGCAGGTGAGCAAAGCCAAGCTGGAAGGCACATGTGCCACATCTATCACTGCATCCCCCACTCCAGCACTGATGATGATGCACATGAGGGATGACCCTACTGTGATGGTGCACAGAGAGATGACAGGAACAGGCCTTTTATGTGCATCATTGTGCTTTGGTTTGGATTATTGTCTAGGAGTTGGTTGGGAGGGGGATGTGACCACTGGGCTGTTCTTCTCTCCTGGCATTTAGCATCTGAGAATGTCAGCAGACAGGTACAGAAAACTTAAGCATTACTGCCCCAGTAGATCTTAATTTGTGCTTTTTAAACTGTGTTCTGGAGAGAGCAACCTGGTGATGGGCTTCCCAGTATCCAGCATCAGCCCTGCCTGAGGATCCGGACTCCTCCCAAATCAAGACATGGAACAAGCCTTGAACTGCTGCCAGAGTCAGGCACTCAGTGGAAGCACACTTCCAACTCTAGTTACTGCAAGAGGGAAGGCAGGTTTGAGTTAGGTACTGTAGATATAAAACACAAGCCAAGGGATGCCTACCAGAATAAAACCCATAAAACCTCCCCGGGAGCCAACACAGCCTGCCACTCCAGCCATATGGGCATCTGTCTACAGCAACACAAGCCAGCCTGGCAGCGCTCACTCACAGGCAGTCTTCACATATTGTAACTACACACGCTGCAATGTCTGAGAACATGGAAATAGATAAAATGCAACAAAGTGGTCCCTGGCTCACCTCAGGCAGTCAGGACCAGTCCTCGGGAAACAGAAAGCAGCTCTGCCTGGGTTCTGAAGCAGGCAGGACAAGCTGGCACAGTCACCCAAGGTAATCCTTACCTGTAGCCATCTATGAAGCTGGCATTGATGTAGTCAGAGCCCTCGACACCCCGGATGGGCTGCAGGCAGACTCTCGTCAGCTCATAGGGCATGATGTTCACCAGGCGGTTCTTGAATTTGTTGCACGGGAGGTTGGCACTGATGAAACGTGAGGTATGTGCTTTGGAACTGGCCAGCCGCTGAAAGAGGAGGAGACACATCAGATCCCTGCTGAGGATGCAGCAGTCTGGGGGCAGAATCGAGACCCTGACAGCAGTCATGTAGTGGAGTGGAGACCCACAGCAGCTCTCTGACACACACAGAGCCATGAAGCTTTGTACCTTGCTGAGCCAGGGATGTATGCGTGGTGGTGGCAGGGAAGCAAAGCTTTTCCTCTTCCAACAATGTCTTGCTATTTACTTCTCACCCCAGAAGAACCCAAGAAAATGTGAGAATTGTGACAGTTTTAGGTAAAGAAGATCTATTTTGGGTTACTGTGAGACATTTTATGGCTCTCTTTGAGTCCCGTAAACTGGAGTCATGGTAAATCTGTTACTTAGATCTGCTGGCAGATTCAAACAGAAATCACTCTTCTCCCTGCCAGCTTTTTTTTGTTTGTTTGTTTTCCTTCCCCAAAAGACTGCCTCCAGCATCTCCAGAACCACCCTTCTCTCTGTGAGTGGCAGCTGGACCTCAGCATAGGCTGTCTGCAGAGGGACAGGGTTGCTCTCTGGGGAGCAGTGCAGCCATGTGAGGCCCTCCTGTATCCTGCTTCCCAGGGTTTCCCTTGCAGTGGACACTGCCAGGGCACAGAGAAGGGCAATTTCATTACTGCTCTCAAGAGACCCTTGGAGAAATGAAAGGAAAATAAAATTTTGTCTTTCTTACAATGGAATTGCTTGAGTTGAGCACAATTCTGTGGCTCCCCTGAGGAGTTTCTTAGGGAAGGTGTCACCATGAGACACTCAGGAGCATGTTTTACTGTCCCAACCCCAGGATACCAGCAGCTCTGATAACCACAGGGCAGAGCTTCTCAACTATTCCCAGTTTATACGGAAAGTCAATATTTTGCCTCTCCTGCTCCTTTGTCACTTGGAGGGAATCCCCAGGGTGAAGGTGTACTGCTGCAGTTCATTTCACAGCCTGCATGGTCTGCTGCCTCCCTAGGTGAGCTATATTCCCCTGCCAGAGTTCACTGGACTAATGCACCTCATCTGAGAATATGGGCACTTAACAGAGCTCACTTCCAGCTCCAAGGCTGTAATAAATATCTGCAGTTGGCATACACAGATACAGGAAGAAAAATGTGCGCTTGGCTTCTTAAAAATGGTGTGCCTTAAAACACTGCCTTCACCAATTCTAGACAGTGAGGTTTGGTGTTGAGGTGGTTAAAAGATTACAGAGCTCAGCACTGAAGAAATGAGACCAGAAATGTCTCACATATTTAAATTGGAGCTGTTTCCAGACAAGTTGTTCACAGTAACATCAATTATCACTAACATGATCTGCATCTGATTTCAGATGCAGCTCCTGCCGCACAGTGAACCTAGAGCAGAATGTGCTGCTGGGGACTGCACATCCATCTGCCTTTTATCTCCTCCCCAGAAGCTGCCAATCCAGGGGGGACCGCGGCTGACACAAGCTTTACAATTCAAATGTATTTTAAATCACTGCCTACCTGCTTTAGAAACACACAAAAGAATAACTGTCTGTAATGATCCACAGCCCACCTCTCCCAACCCCTGGATGAGCAGCCTGTGGAGTTCTGTGGGCAGAGACAGTGCCCTAAAGAAGTGGGATGCTGGGGCTCTGCCACCAACCTTGAATTCCAGCTCCATTGAAGTAACGCTCTCGCCTGGTAGCACCTGGCTCAGCTTCTGGATGTGGGCGCAGAGGTTGCGTGCGGGCACCTCGGTAGTGCCACACAAGGTAGCCTCCAGCAAGGCCTCATGGATGAAGATGTACTGGTCCTCTGTCTGCACCATGTAGTTGCGCTGGGAGCGCATGCACGTCACATGGCCGTAGATGTCCACGGTCTTCTCGTGCTTCATCCGCTCCAGCATGGCATCGATGACAATGAAGCAGCCAGTTCGGCCCACGCCAGCACTGTGGGAGCAAAGCACACGGTCTGAGATGACACAGTCTCCTACAGATGTCACACGAGCTCTAACAGTGCATAAGAGATCACCTGGACTTAGGGCACACAAAAGGGGAGTAAAGGCTGCTCCCTGTGAGTGGAGCTCCAAACAAGAAGTGAGAGGAGGAGCGAGGGAGAGAATCACTGGAGAATGTGAGAGGCTCCTCAGCCTTTCTGCTGTCCCCCTTTTACTGCTGGAGTGGAAGGGATATGGTGCCACTCTGCTGATCCCTATGGTGGCTGGCAGCCCCTCCACAAGGGAAGGAGAAATGTATTTAACAGGCAGGAGAGTGACAGCACATGTATGTGTGAAGTCAGAAGACATGAAGAGCAGGCTGGGCCCTAACACCAGTCAAGTCCGTAATTCTCAGCCTGCTTGTCCCCTAACCTGGGTCACTGTTTCCTCACCCGTAAAACAAGCACAGCCAGCCTGACAGGAGAAGCAGAAAACTGAGGTCATGCACAACTGTGCTGAGCCCTTTGCTCAAGCACCAAATGCCTCTCCACAACTGTTGAACAAGCAGTAGCAAACCTCAGGCTACTCACTCCGAGAGCACTCTGAAAACAACAGATTCACTGTTGTGACATGTAAACACACACAGAGACAGGGAGCTAGGCATTTCCTCATTTATGGTGCAAGTCATATCCTTAACAGGGCTTTAATACAGCTTGTTTGTGTGTTAATTATACCCCACTACCATCTGAAACAGAGCATGAAAGAAGAGCATTAAACACTGCTGGTAAGGCGTATGCTGGAACAGCAATGATGGAGTGGTTTGTTCAGTAACAGTCCCCTCCTGGCTGATACAAATAAATCTTGGCTGGGTTAGATGCTGAGCCTTAGTAGACTAATATCTTGCCTTAAGAGCTGCCTTTCTACCCTGTGAAAGAGTGCTGCTGTAAATACTGCATATGATTGTTCGTAGAGGTCACTGCATGCATTTCTGTCAGTGATGTGCCTCTGAAGGTACCACCCACTTATGGGTACAGATATTTTTAAATGGCACTTGCAGTTTTGCAGGAAAATGTGTTTTCTGAGGCTCTCCATATAGCAGTGCTGTTTAATCTGATAAAGCAGTAGTACTGTTCTGCTGTCAGGCCAAGCATGCAATGCAGGTTATGCCACCATGAAACCTTTCCCACAAGAAGGGGTGACTCCACTTTCAGACAGCTTAAAGCTCCTGCAGCCAGAAGGCAAACGCACAGTCCTACCTGCAATGCACAACCATGGGCCCAGCATCTGTTGGGTTACAGGCCTTGACCCGTCGCAGGAAAGCAAGGATTGGGGTGGGGTATTCTGGGACCCCGTGATCGGGCCAAGCCATGAACTGGAACTGTCGCAGCTCTGTCTTCTCATTGGAGCCATTCTGTTGAAAACAAAGAGGAATTGTTTTGCATGGGAACAGTCTCATGCCAGTGCAGAACATGCTGATGGGGCAACAACAGCAACAGGCACGTAAAGCTCTGTGTGATGATGCATGTACTGAGCTTTCAACAGTGAAAATTTGGAGGACAAATGCAGGTTTATTACAAAGCTCCTATAAATACAGATGCTGTGTAGAAAGGCAGCTTTACAGACAACAGAGCATCTCTGCAGGAGTGGAGCAGACTGTAGGGAAGGTGAAAGACTCTTTTTTGCACAGCACAGGTTCACGACCTGCATACTCACTGCATGTTCAGGGAAAATGGGCATGGAAGGGCTACAGCAGCCAGTTCCCTCCCTGCTCCTCTGCATCATGGTGTCCCTGGGCTGGGCAATCAGCCTGCGTTTGCAGACTGCCCACTGCCCTGCTCCTCTCTGGGCTTCACTGAGTGATCTATGCAGCAAGTGGTAGGACTGCCCGGCTGATTGCTGGGGCCTTCCTGGGACACGAGTGTGTCCCCCCTGAGCACTGGGCTTCTGGCCCAGACTCAGTCACGCACAGAAGCAGCTCGCTGCAAAGCCTGTCTGCATTGACATGCGGCTGCTGGCACTGCCCCCATGGATTTCCAAACACTAATGAGGAATGCAGCAGGCAGGAGAGAAGGGTTTGTGCTCACATCAGAAATAGCCTCTCCATTTGCATTATTAGTGACAGAAGTGATAAAAATTCACTCCTTCCCATGTCGTCCCCCTAATGGGAGGACAGCCGTTACCTGTACACTTACCAGAGGCAGGAACAGCCTTGCTCTGGGGTCAATCATAGAAAGCACACAGAAGAGCATCAAGTATCCTGGCCAAAGTCCAGTGGTGGCCAGATGCACAACCTGCAGCTAATCTCCTACTGCAGCCTATCTGTGAGACATGGCTCATGTGAGGACTGGCCACATGCTTGGCCAAGCCAGGTACAGCCAGTGGCCACTGCCTGTGGGCCACGGAGCACCCTGCAGCATTGGGAAACATCTCTGCAATACCTGAAGCAGCAACAGCCCAGTCAGCCCCATACCTTGCACAGCGCAAAGGTGCGGACGGTGTAGGTTGCCAGCTCGACTGTATCCAGCAGCGTCACCTGGATCATCCCGTAGGTTTCTGCACCCCGGCTCGGCCAGTACTGGTCACACTTTACCTGCAGGGAGGTGAGGAGAACGGGTCAGTAACTGGCTACTGGCTGGGGCATCTGGGATGAGGAACAGGGCTCTGCCCTTCATAGGGTAAAGACAGAAATGAGTCACTGTGCGGGGGGGACACTCTAAAATCTGTATTTCCTTCCCCCAGAGTGTCCCAATCACCAGCAAAAAGGCAGCACCCCCTGAACCCCTTTCTATATGACTCAGAATCACAAGAATATTCTGAGCTAAAGGGACCCACAAGGATTATCAAATCCAACTCTCAAGTGAATGTCCCATATGGGAATTGAACCCACAATCTCAGTGTTATTAGCACCTGCTCTGACCATCTGAGCTGATCTCAATGAGTGGCTACTCACTGAAAGAGGGATTTTCTTATTCCCCTGGAGCCATCAGTGGACGTGGCAAAGGGAGCCAGACCACCAGACAGAGCAGCAAGAGCTACACCAGATACCAAGACAGTGAGTAGCAATTCCTAGCAGTGCTTTGTGCCTGCTGTAGTTCTTCTCTGCCTCCTGTTTGATGATACAGGCATCTTTGGGGCTTTGCTTGAACCACCTCCTGCCTGAGCTCCACCTGGATGAAGAGAAGGTTGGCAGCTGTGCGTTGATACGAGAAGAGCTAGTTCAGTAGGGAATAGGAAATGGTGGTGTCTGTGAGCACAGCTCTACTCAAAGGACAGCTGAGGTGGATGAGATGCAGCCTGTATCCCACCAGCTCCCAGCTATGCCAGCCTGGCATCCTTGACCCACAGCTGTGGCAGGACAGAGCTGAGTCCAGCACAGTACACAGCAACACAACAATAGGCACCACCTTTCCTGTAACATCCATAGTCCCCAGGGTGCCCCTGCCAGCATGGCCTTGAGCAGTAAACCACCCTGGAGACAGGTGGACACAGCCCATGCCAGGCCTCCAGCCTGCCTGCTGTATCCACCCTCTCTGCACTGCTGTAGGCTTGACTGCATTGAGCATCACCAAGCGACACCAACCTGCCCCTGTGGCAGCTGGCACATCCCTGATAATCTACACCTCCCAGATGTCTCAAAAGGCTCTGCAAGGAACAGATGCCAGCTCAGACACAGACACATCTTGTTCTCCCTCTGCAACTTCTTGCACATGGACTGTGGCCAAACTATCCCTTCAGCCCCTTCCTGCAGGCAGCACCGTCCCATCACGAAAACATCTGCTGCTCCCTGGAAACCTCCTGCCCTTCATCATCCTTATCACCCTCTTCCAATTCTGCAGCCAGAATTCTTTGAGCTACTGGTCACAGCTCTTGTTGCATCCCACTTGGCAGACAGCCAAACACACCGCCAGGGGCCCATCCCTCTGCCCTCTTCACCTCCCTGCACATTCCTCTCTGCTCACATGCTGCTGCTCTCCTCCTCCTCCTCTTCACAGCCCAGTGTTTGCAAACTACTCCTCCGTTTTTTTTTCTGTGAAGCCCCAAGCTCCCTATTTAATTGGCACCCTGAGCATCCCTGTTTCATCTGGTACCTGGCTCCCCCACCCTGCAGAGCTTCAGTGCTTGTCTGACAGGAGGAAGGCTTCATTCCCACCCATGTGCACCACACTGAAAATGGTTTCCCACCCTAGGAGAGAGGAGTGAATGGAAGATCATCTGTGCTTGTCAAGGAATAGTAAACTTAATTATTAGCAGAAGGTGTTTACAGGGGAATGTGTGGGAAGGGAAACAATAAGCTTAATTAGGAATCAATGAAGTTCTACCTTTTAATTGAAACCACTTGCAGCAGGGTGGGGCTTGTGAGAGCTAAGAGCCCTCATCCTGCACTCTGGCTCTGGAGTGCAGCAACTTGGGAGTCAGAGGAATGCATCTCTCCTTGCTTTTTGGGTTCTGCTCTCAGTAAGGCCTGCGCTGGCAGAAGTGCCTGGAGCAAGGCTGCCTAATGGGGTACTGCAGGTGCCTGTGCAAGCAGAGCAGTTCTGCTGCCTCTTGCCCAGGGTCTCCTGCCATTTGGGCTGCTATGCTGCCTTGGATCTGTAGCAACATGGCAGGCCCTGCAAAAATCTCAGGATTCCTCTTCCTCACTTGGCACAGAGCATTGACACTGTCTGGCTGCAGCACCAGCAACTTGGAGGTCATGAACATTATTTCCCAGCTAAACTGATCCATCCTCATGAAAGGGCAGCAGCTGCAGGCTGTCTCCACGAGACCTGAGTTTGTCTTGCCTGGCTTCGGGATGATGTGACCCTTAGAAAGGGAGAGGAGAGCAGCATGGCATCCTGCAAATGCTGGGAAGAGCTGCTTGCTGTGGTTTGCAGGGGATGTTTCAGGGGAACAGCACAGCCTGTCCCTGTGCCTACACCTCAGGGACAGCAGTCCCCTCCTGCCACCCACATACTGCAGGGCTATGTACTCAAGCACAAAACAAACTTCAGAGGAGTTCCCTGTGTGGGATAATAGCAATGCCTGGGCTGGTAATTGAAAATTATTTATTCATGACCAGATAAGAGTCAGTCACATTTTCTGCCAAATTTACCCATAATGTTTATGCCCCATTTTCAAGCTCTGTAAATTTTATGCTGAAGCCGATGCACTGTGGCACTAAAGCAGATAAGAGATGTTTTCTTCTGGCAGTGCTTGTTTCTCATTAACTTAAGGAGCACAGTAATGTCCTGAACAGCTATTTATTGCAGCTTTGCTGAGTGGCTCCTGTCCCTCCCCTTTGATGCCCTGAGCCCAAGAGCAGCCGGGCACCTCTCTTCAGCTTGAGAGCTGTGCTCTGCTCCCGGCCCCACTCACAAGCTCCAGATGGCATTGCTGTCAGCAAGAGGGCTGGAGCATGATGTGGCTGCCAGGCTTCTCTTCCCCAGGGCCCTTGAGCACCAGCCTCTCAACACCCCTTCCTGGGGACATGAAATGCCAGGGGACATAACACCCCAGGGATGGCTGCTTGGTGCTCTGGGCTGGAACAGAACAAACCACAGCACTGCTCTGGGAGACCTCGCTCTGCCAGGCTCTTGGGGATAGCCCAGGGTAGGAGAAATCCTACTTTAATACCTCTCTCCTGGCAACACAGCCCGGCAGGGACGCACCACGCTCGCAGCTTCGGGAAAGCTAATCTACAATGTGTGTTTCTGAACTGCCACCAAATGATTCTGAAACTGATTGTAAAGCTTTGAAGGCAGCTAAATTGCACAATCCAGCCATTTCTATCCTTTATGTGCTTCTTACTTTGTGAAAACATGAAAAAGGGAGGATGATTTAGACCATCAAGCCGGCTGAAATTGCAGACCATAAAAGCTGATGCTCTTTAAAGATTTTTTTTCCCCTCTGCAGCTCAGGAACCCTTTAAAGCAGTGTCACCCCCACAGGGCTGCCAAGCTGCTGCTGGTCCCGGCCAGCTTATCACAGCACTGCCAAGGGTGACCTGGGGAGCTCGCCTGGAAAGGCAGCAGAGCCTGCTCTGCACTGGGCAGCATGCCATGAGGCCTTGCTACCCACCCCAGGCTCTGCAGCTGGAGAGACAGTCCTGTGCTTGCACCAAAGCCCCTGGGCAAGGGGACTTTCAAGCAAGGTCACCCTTGGGTAATGCTGTGATGCCATGTGACTGCCTGGAGCAGTCCCACAGCAGCCTGAGCATCAGCAGGCAGCAATGCTGCAGGGACCCAAGGGGTTACATCAGATGAAGTTTGAAGGCTCTGGAGCAGAATGAACTGCAAAACAGTGACTCATGCTGAAAGTTTAGAGCAATGGGCAATGACTGGGATTAGGATCTTCACTGGTCCCAAAAAAGGTGTGTACCCAAGAGAGCTCTAGCCATCACCAAAAGGGCATGAAGAAAAGCAGAGCAAGAAAGTGGCTAAAAGCCATCTTGCCTTGGAAGATGCTGAAAAAGACAACAAAAAAACCCAGAGAAAATCATCTCCTGGAAGTCCACATCGCAGCTCCCCACCAGGGCCCTGCTGTGAGGAAATGCCCTGAGACACCTGCACAGGGTACAGTAAACACATCCAGGGAAGTCCTTGCTGTGGATCACTGGTTCAACTCAGGAGTGACCAGGCTTCTCTACTGCCTCTCCTGGCAACCTGCCTCTCCCACAGTGCCAGAGAAAACTGCCCACTTCTCTTTAGTGCTGGGGATGTGCCAAAGAGGCAGCAGGACATGGGCAGGCAGTGCCAGGGAGTGAATGCAGGGGTCTGGGTCTGGTCAGGTCAGCCTACAGCCCCTGGGCAGTGTGCCCAATCAGGCAGGCTGCCTGAGATTCTGTGAGGGCTCTGGTCACTTCCTACCCATAACAAGGATTCACAATGTCACCAAAAGCCTGACCACACGCACTGTGTTTGGGACAGAAACCAATACTGCAGGATGATAGGATGGGGTGTGCTGGGGAGAGATAATGCACAGCTCAGCAGCACAGACATCTCAGACAAGTCCCTCTGGGGTCAAAGGAAACCTGTTATCTTCAAGAAACATGCACCTTGGAGTGCCTTGCCATAACTAAGAAGCCCAGAAGTTAAGTAAGTCAGGATTCCAGGCCTGGATTTATTTGGCAACCCAGAAGGGCTTTTCCTTGTTCTTGAAATATTTGCTCCATCATTGAAATGTGATGGCACAAAAAAGTCCCCATATAACTCAGCTGCAGAGCACAGCTGATCAGAAGCTTCTCATCTCGCTTAGCCTGAGTGCCAAACCCTGAGCCACAGGGCAGGTCAGAATCATTTCCCTGCCTGTCTGGGCTGTGTGGGTGACAGTGACCATTGGACAGAACAGGCAGGGCTCTGCAGCAGGAAGCACAGTGCAAAGCTAGGGCTGGATCTCTAGAGACAGCTCATCTCCAAGGAATGCTTTTTCCCTGCAGGCTGTAGGGCATTTGAAGAGCCCAGGAAACCCATCAACAATGCCTGTTTTTTGTACATTAGGAAAAGCAGATCTGTTTTGCCATGGTGATTGGCGGTTCCAGCCACTTCCTCCCAACCAGGGTGGGCTGGGACACCCCTGTGAGCATTTTGGTGCTAAAGCTTTGAAAAGGACAGAGAGCATGCAGGCAAAAGTTTTAACTAAACCCAAACTTGACCATTTCTGCTTCTAAAGAATGAGCTTATTGGGCTAAAAATAATCAGTGCTTCACAGCTTGAGTGCACAAGCCCCTTCTGCTGTTGGCATGGCAACACTAAAATATTCTGCTAGTACAAATGCTCACTGCTAAAATTTTACTTTTAGGAACAAACTGAATCATGAGAGGCAGAAGCTGCCTCCTCCTTGGGCAGGCTTTGCCCAAAGGGTGCATCTGGGTGCAGGAGCACTTGGTCACAGCTTACAAACTTCTGCTTCAGAGGCTGAGTAAGAACCTCTGTCATGAAAACTGTATCATCTGCAGTGAGGGCTCCCACTCCTTCTCCAACTCACGCCTTCCCCATGGTCTGCAGGCAGCTTTGTGTTTATTACATCAGAATATCTAATCCTGGCAGTGTAAGCTGATCATTTAAACATGTTGTCATTGGACAAGGCACAAAATAGTCTTGTTAATGCAATGAGACCCTGTCAGCCATTCCCCTGCATTGCCAGAAATGCCAGGGCCCTGTCGGGCTGCTGGATGCTGCCGGTACCCCCCAACTGTTTCAGCTTCTCAGCTTCTGGGATGGTCCACACTCCCCATCTCAGAGCTTTCCTTTCCCCCTTTGATGCGAGTGATGTGGGCAGGGAAGGATGGGCGCACGTGCAGACATGGAGGGAAAACAGAGGTAAATGAGCAGGCCAGCAACAGGAGGTTGTGCCGCCCTTTTGCCCCACAGGGATATGCTTAAACGGCATTTGTTGCTGGGCTGCATGAAGCAGTGAGCCACATCACTGGAACTGCATCTCCCTGGGTGCCCTTATGCTGTGAAATGCTCCCATTTCTCTTTTCTGCCCCCCAACAGCTTCAGAAAAGAGAGAAAGCACACACTGTACCCTGGACTTCTCCTCCAGCCTGGTCATCATGACTATAGTTGCTGTTCTCTGTTCCCACACCATCCTCCAGAAGTCGCTGAGGGTTTCTGGCAGCGGTCCCTGTGTGGCGATGTAGGCGTTCTGCTTCCGATACCCATCAATGTAATTGGCATTGATGTAATCACTGCCTGGGACTCCTGTAGAGGAGAAAGAGGGCAGGAGTTACTGGGCTAAGCCCACAACCCTGAACCTACTGCTCTGCTGGGCCCCGCAGGCAGGAGAAGAGGCTGGCATATTCACAAGGCTCTTGACAACTCTCCTTTATGGGATCACCCAGGGATCCTGCAAAGCACAGGGAAGGTGCCTGAAAAAAGAAGAACCCTTTTAACTCCCACATTAATACAACAAGCAGGCAACACCAAAGCAGAGAGACAGCTGCCACATGCACACAAAGGAAAATTCACAGGCAGGAATATTAAGGAGCTCATTGGGCCCCAAGCAACTGACTGATATAATTGTCTTAAATTCACCAGCAATTTGTTATAGTCCTACAGCACCTTTTAAAAATGAGGCTCCTTTATTAGCTTGTCTCTTTATTAGGATGTCCTCCCATCCTTCCTGCAGGGACAACTACCCCCAAGGAGCTGGAAATCTTCCTCCCACCACCACTGAAACCCTTCAGTGTGAGATCCCCTCTGCTGTCTGCTGGCAGAGGCTGCTCCAGCCCCCACCACTTTAAGGAAAGGAACTTTTCGTATAGGCCTTTAAAATGCAAACACATAGTTAGTAAAATAAATTCAGCAAAGCAGAGGCCCGCGGCTGTTTCCAAACCCTGCTCAGCATGGGCTGCCCGGGCTGCAGGGAGAGAAAGCAGCAGGAATCTCACTGTCTCCCCAGGAGAGAGCATCTGCATTTCATTAGAGGAAGGAAATAAGGCTGGGGGTCACCCCTCATCCTTTTGTCCTGAGGAAAATTCTACAGGTCTATTCTACAGGTCTCAGCAGTCTCCAGCAGACACAAAGTGCTGGCAGCTCTGGGGGAGCGGCAGCAGCTGGAGTGCAGCGCTTCGCTCCCTTGGCATGGGCGGCACGGACCTGGCAGGGTGCTTTGGGAACAGTTCCCGGGAAGGCACAGACACTACTTACAGTAACTGAGTCAGGAAAGCAGGGATTCCCCCACGTGCTCACCCCACAGCTGTCTGAGAGGGTTTGCCCATGAGCAGACGTGCCAGGCTTTCACACAGCTACTACTGCTGCTGCTGCTTAACAGGGCTTGCTGTCAGGGACTGTTTGGCCTCCTCTCCTCCTCTTGAAGAGGATGAATAGTGCATTACCATTAGAAAAGGCTTTTCCATCTCCCAGAAAAGGACGATAGTGACCGTAGGGCCACCTGTGTGCAAAGCCAAGTCCCAGTTCCTTCCCTAAGCAGGGGTGCATTGAATTAGCTCTATCTTCCTCATCCTCCATCACTGGGCTCAGATCTGGGTGTGCAGAGCTGGGTGCTGGTTTATAAAACAAGGGGAATGGGTGAGCCTGGGCTCCACTCCTCTGTGTGCAAAATGACTAGAAACATGTACTAGCCCAAACTCCAGGGATGTGAGGCTGGTTCTTGGAGCCATGGGGGTCAGTGCTATAGACACCAGGGCCTGATGCTCCCATGGAGGACAGGGATGCGTGGAGTCTGATGTTCCAGGGGAAGGAGCACCCCTCATCCTGTGCTGCTCTGGGCACTTAGCTGGGACCATAAAATGACAAGTCCCAGAGAAAGATACTGGTCCTACACTTGTGTTGGGACAGAGGGTGGCAGTGGCACTAATAGTGCCATGTTTTACCATGTACCGAGGAAGGCAGCTGAAGTCACACAGACAGGACAGAGGGAAAGGAGGCTGCTGGGACATACATGTTTGCTGCCAGCAGTACCAAGAAGCAACCACACAGAACACACTGCTCTGAGGACACTGGGAAAGTTCTACAGTGCCATTCCCCCTCTGACCAGCCAGAACACACATTTGATCATGCTGATGCTCAGCTTAGAACACAAAAAAAGATGAGTCTCCTTGCTGCAGTCATGTTCAGCTGCTTGATGGGGTACCCACTCCAGTTACTCTTACCATCAATGGAAGTCAGGATGACACGTGAGTGGTCATAGGCTATCACGTTTGCATAGCGGTTTTTTGGTTTATTCACTTCCAGGTTGGAATTCTCCCAGGTGAACTGCTGCCCAGGATCAATGGACTGCGGAGAGAAAGAGAAGGAAGGAATTGGTAGCAGTTACAGCACATTGGGGTGCTGCAGCACATGGGTTTCAGTCAGGAAATCTGCATTGCCCTGCACACCTCTCCCCAGGCCAGACAAAGCTTCCGTGGGTCTCCATGGCAGTAGCGTCAAGCCAGACCACATGGAAAACCAGTTTCCAGTGGGACATGCATCCCATGATCTGCAGCAAGGAAGTCCCTCACTGGGGCAGCCTGCTGCAGATGAGCCTTCATTTCCTCTGCTGCATGCTCATCTTTTCCTCTGGAGCTACCGTTCAGCAGAAATTTGGTCTTCTGCCAGGATTCCAGAGAGACCTGACAGTGCAGATCTTGACCTAGCGGTTTTATTAGCTGTTGAACTGCAGTCTCTTGAAATATAGCAAGCCCTGGGTGTCTTGTGCCCCAGGAGCTTTTGGTATTAGTGTCCTGCAAGACAGCCTATGAGCTTTTGCCAGGGAATAGTCATGAAAATTAATAGGTTACTATCCACTGCTCCAGCTACTTGTGCAATGTAAACACCTCTCGTTTGAGTTAATAGAGTGACAAGAAACTATAAACCTGGAGAAGAGACGTGGTTATAAATCTTGGCCTGCACATTATGCAACTGCCTGAAAAGCATATATACCACTCCCACCTGGCCTCACACACCCAGTGCTTCTTCCATGAGCCATGTGCTGGTGCACCCAGTCCATGGCTGCTCCATGGCTAGGCAGCCTCTTCCCAAAGCCTTCTCTATCATCTCAGTCCATGCAAAAAGCAATGTGAACAAGAACCATCCCCAAAGTACCCTTCTGAGATGGGATGGTCTTGTTGTCTGAGAGACACACAGGTAAGACACCTGTCTCATGCAGGGACTTGCTCTGCACATGCAACCCTGGGCAAGCTCAGAGCAAGCAGCTACAGCAGAAATCATTCATCCCATGGACCCCCCTCCCCCTGAAATTAACAACGTTGTTAAAACCTTCTTAAAATCTTGCTCCAGCACAGGGTCTCTGAAATTTTGCTGGCCCACAGACAAAAACACTGGGGAAACAGGCCAAGGGAAGCACTGCACGCTGTGCTCCCTGCAGGCATCCGTGTTCATCGCTTGACAGAGCCGTGTCAGAAGGTTTCTCAGGCAGTGAAATGCCTGTCTGTCAGCTCTGGATCAGCTGTGAGCAAAAGGCTGAGGTGGGAAGCACAGTTCCCTGACTGAGCTGACATGAACAGCTCTCATGGTCCCTCTGCTCAGTTCCACCAACCACCAGCTCTGCAAAAAGTGACACCAATCGATGTCCCCTCTGCTCCTGTGCTGTGGAGCAGCCAGCAGTGGGTGCAGGCACTGGCGTGAGTATGGAGCACAGGCACTGTCTGCAATGCTGCACTAGCTCTGAGGGCTTTGCAGCACATGCAGTGCCAGGTGGCAGCTGTCTGTCCCCAGGTGTGGCCCAGGCTGCCTGCAGGTAGAGGGGCCAGAGCTGACGAAAACGCACAGGAGGATGTGACATCACAGAGATGCTAATAGGTAGTTTGGGAAATATAGGATGTAAATAGACATTTCCTACCGAAAACCTGTAATTTTCTATTATCAGTGTAATAAGCAGGCAGCTGCTGTGCTCAGAGGCGCTGCAGCCAGGATGGTGGGAGTGGAGGCTGCAAGCATCACTTCTGGCTGCAAACTCAGTGGCCTGGCTGCCACAAGCCTTGCACTCTCCTGTGCCCAGGCACAGAGACATCTCAGCACAGCTTGCAGCTCTCTGGGGCACTTCATTTCATTCAGGCACCTGTATTTTGCACTCAGAACAGGCTGCGCAGGGGATCAGCTCTTTGGATGCTCCCCACTCTCAGCCGTGTGGCAGGGAAGGCTGCTGCCCACCAATGGTGGGCCTGAATTGCACAAGGGAATGCAGAAATGATCCAAGACATGGAAAAAATAAGAGGAATATGGTATGAAAGGACTTCATGGTTTGGAGGAGAGATAAGTAAGAGGGGTTTTGACATCAGTCTGATCAATACAGAGCACACTGAGGGAGAAGCACAAATAGACAAACTAAGAAGGAAAATATGGACCCACCAATGCCTATTAGAAACATAAATAACACCTATTTTTCAAAAAGATGACCTTAATCTGTACAAACAGCCCATGCAGTCTCAGCTCCACCAGTAGCTGGTGGTGGAGATGAGACTGGCTCTGAAGGTATCAGTGAGCATCTTCTTGCTGTGAAGAAGCAACCCCAAGAAAGCAGCTGTAACTGTACTCTGTGAACACTCTCAGTGGGCACAGGTGGGTGCTGGAGTGAGTCCCACCCCTGCAGCAAAGGCAAGCAGAGCTCAGTGCAGTTGTTCACACTCAATCTGTGCTGCAAATCACTGCCAAAAGGCTGCAGGGCTGACCCAGCTGTGGGGTGCAGAGTGCTTTGCACAGCAAGTCTGTGTCCTGCCACAGCAGAGGAAGGGGTTATTTCCTGGGGGAGGACAAGGCTGCCAAGAGCCCCCAGAATTGAGGAGGAGCATCAAGGTGTTGCCATCAGGGTTAACAGCTTTGATGTGCAATGAGTATGTGTAGAAATGGTCTTAATCATCATCAGCCTCTTAAGAGGGCAAACAGGTGAGAAAGTCAGAACTAATACAGCACCTGAGTGCAAAGAGGCTCTAATTAAATACTCCTGCAAATTAGTGACTCATTTAGAAGTAAAATGATTTAATTTAAACTCTGGTGATGAATTAATGTACACCTGTTCCCCCCTTTAAGGCAAACAAATGAGTAAATAAAGGGAGGATGATGGGCTGCTTGGAGAGAGTTGGAGCCCTTACATGGAGTAGTGGTTGGCAAGTCTTGTCCCAACTCTGTACAATGCTCTGCAGCCCCTGTGTGCAGCAGCACTGCCTCGTCTCCCACCTTGCTCCACAACTGTGCCGGCACTAGGAGTCTGCTCCTGATCCTTTCTGGGGCTCATGGGAATCACTGCTTCATCCCAAAACTTGATCAGAGTAACACTTCCTAGAAAGCAGAAGGGCTGGGAAATTGGAAGGAAATGAGCCAGGAGCAAACTTAAAAAAGCACCATGACTTTTGCTTTGCTTTAAAGTGATAGGAAGATGCTGTAAGACAGCAAGTGCAAATTAAGAAAAAGCCCAATTAGTAAAACTCCTCCTTCCCAGCATGGAAAAATTTCACCAAAGCAGTTCAGGGACCCCTGCTGCTCCTGCCATAAAGACAGAGTCAGACCATTGAAAAGGGATTGGAAAAAGGCTCTTTCCTCGACAGACTCTAGAGCACTTTACAAATGCCTTGAAAAGGTCCCTCGGTGCCAGTTTGACTCTCAGATACAGTCCACCTCGGGCTTGCTGCTCCCCTTCCTTAGTGCAGTTCCAAAATCCCCCTGCATGCTGAGGCCCTGCTGCTGCCTCTGCTGCTGGCAGCAGAGAGCCCAGGCAGGCAGTGCCCTCAGGGAGCTGCACAAGGGCATGGGGACAGGAAGATGCTCAGGCAGTGAGTGCTTCCCGTCCTCCTGTGAAATCAACCACATTAGCAGGAGCATTGACCACTGTCAATCTGCACCACACCTCAAATGAGGACATAATGTGCTTCTGAATCAATTGCTGGCAGCATTTCAGCCTTATTATTCTTATTACGGGAACGTGAGTGCTGTGTGCCTGCCAGGCAGCTTCCCAATGAGCCATTACACCCACGGCAAGCCCATTAAACCAAGGCTCCCTGGGTGCTGCCTGGGCCCAGCACCTCCTGGGCTCACTGGCCCCAGGGACACAAGCACCTCTCCTGCTACCTAACCTGCCTTGCCAGGGCTGCAGGCATGGGAGATGCAGTGTCTTCAGTGGCTTTATGGGAAATGTAAGTGAATACAGGGTTTGGACAAACCACCAGCGTTTCTCTCCACAGAAAACTCTGAGGAGAGATCTGCAGCCTCCCTACCACACTAGGAAGCAGGAGCACAGCCTAAAGATTACTAAGAACTAATGTGTCAGGCAGTGCCACACTGCCAGGCTCTCACCACATGCTCTGCTCTGCTGCCGGGGGCCATACACTGGATGGACATGCTGGATGGACTGGATGTCAGGGGCAATAGCCACAAGTTGCAGTTTGGAAAACAATAAGGAAAAAATCTTCCCCTGGGAAGGTGATATAGGATCTAGCAGCACTACAAGAAAAGAGGAAGCAGTGCTGGTTGGAGCCAGCCTGTCCTGTGTTTGCTAAGAGCACCAAAGGGGACAGCAATGCTCAGCTTGCTGGATCCCACAGTGAGAGTGTGAGCTGCAGTGCGTGTGTGCCGAGCAGTTTGTCCCAGGGTAGGCACTCCTGCAGCGGCCATGGGCAGGATCCTGCCCTGGGAGCACAGGCTGCAGTGTGGGAAGATGCCCACAGGAGGAGCTCCAACACAGCGACAGCGCCTGCCACCACCTGCACATTCAGCCAGGGGGTTCAGCCTTCCTTCTACTTATTTAATTCCATTAATCCCACACTGTAAATTCACTGTAGCTTTCACTGTACACTAAAAATGAAATACTCTCCTCGTGCAGCCAGGCCAGAAACAGCTGCCAGACCCTTGTGCCCTGCTCCCCAGCTTGCTGCCTGCCTGTACAGCGTGGTGGGGCTGCACTCTGCCCCACGCCACAGCAGACTGTGAACTGTGCCTGCAGACGACTCAGCTCCCAGCAACTGCATTTCAGCCTCTCCTGCTGCACCAGGAGTACCAGGAGGTATAGCTGGGATGGCTCCCAGGTGCTGGGGGCGAGGGCTAACCCACAGCTCATGAGCCTGCTGTCACTGCAGCCAGCTCATAGCTTGCTCTGTACCGGCTTTTTCATACGGGCTGCATGGGCACACGGGCTGGGAAACTGGTGTGAGCAATATTATTTATTCTCTGACCTGTGGGAATGGAGGTCAGACGGCTGTGAGAAATCTCTGCCACCTTTCCTGCCCCCTTCCCAGGCATGTGGGGAGGTGCTGACAGGTCTTGTTTCATGTCACCTGCGTCTAGGTTACCCTGCTATTGCTTGCACAGCCAAGGCAAGCGCCAGACTGATGGCTCTAGGCCAGCTGGCCTCAATGGTTAGAACTGCTGTTAAATATTTGCTCTCTGCCTGTGGTGCCACTGCTCCTGGAATGTGAGCCATCTATAAACAGCCCTGCACCCCACAGAGATGTTAGGCTGACAGGCTGCTCTACAAAAACACTTAAAATGCAACTATTTCAAAGCACAATCAAACAGCAAATGGGCCTTGGGGGTTCACCTGCCATGCCTTCCTCCCTTCTGTCTCCCTGCTCAGCTGTGTTATGCCCATTCTGGCAGCACCATTATGCCACGGGGAACAGGGTCGGGGCCTTCACTTCTTAAAGTGCTGGGTTACCACTCAGTTCTGTGTAAGGTCTGGGGCTCACAGAGTCCCAGGGTGAGCACTGGGACTGTATCAATGCTTACTGCAAATGCAAGCATGTGCCGAGGTGTGGTTCCTGTCTCTTGGGCTCCCACAGGGGCCGCACAGGCTGCTCCCCTCCCACCTCTGCTATTCCCACATCTATTTCCACATCCACTCTGCAGATTTCCTTAGTCAGCAGCACACATCATGCCTATCTTGCCCTGCAGCCCTCCTATCAAAGGGAGCTGTTGCTCTGCCAAACCCACAGATACAGGGACCAGGATGAGAACAGACCCACTGCTGCAGCAATCCTGCACAGGCAGCTGCTGTTCTCTTCCAGCTCAGTCCAGGATTCTTCTCACTGGCATTTCAAATGGGAAATGATTGCATTGATCCCCACATGCCAACAAGGTGTAACCCCTTGTACTTTTGGGTCCATCCTAGTGTCAAACACTGTACAAGCCTGTCATGTTCAGCAATTTCCAGATGATGAGGAGTCAAACACAGCAGAATCCAGGGGAAAAAAATTATGTGCAACAATCAGCTACTTAATAGCTGCTTCAACATGAGAAGTACAACTGATTGGTGCTCTCAACCAGCCATGATATTCTAAAGAAAGAGAAATGAGAAGAGAGAGGCTCATGAAAGCAGCTAAGAGAATTTACTTAATGCTCATTTTTTCAAAAACAGTTCCCACAGCTCAGTATAATGCTGCAGGCTCTACTGAGCACTGGCCTAGAGTGCAGATGGGAGTGCAGAGACACTGGATCCTGCTGAATCCCCACTGTGCTGCAGAGCCACAGCCTGCCTGTAGCAGAGTGGACAGCTCTGCTTAACATTTCAGTTGGACTGGCAACAAAAAGCCCAAGGCAGCCAGATACAACTGCAGACTTTGGCTCCACTGGCAGGACATACATGAACACACAGGTAACTGCAAGTGAAGCACATTACTCCTTTAAACACTTTTCAAGTTGCAATGTAATGTTGTAGTTCATCTCTCTGGTTCAGACAGTAAATGCAGAGGGATGCCAAGACCCTCCACTTGGCATCCCAAATCAAAAAAAGAGCTCTGTGCCTTCCTTGGATACACGCAGCACACCCTTTGAACTAGCTGGAATTCGTCCCTTACCATCTCAACATAGATATCTGCTTTCCCTTTCCTGGCATATATAATCCTACCTTGTGGGCAAATGCTCTGATCTCATCTCATGAATCAGTGTAGGTACGGTGCAGGAAGGGGTGGCTACAGGCACAGGCAGATAACAATTCAAACAGAAGTGATAACACATGCAAAGAACACTTCCCAAATTTATTCCCTCTTTAATACTAGTGGGGGGTTTATTTACAAGTCCCCTGCAGCTCAGGAGGGCTCTGCATATAAGCACAGCAAAACATCATCCTGCCATTGCTGTTCTCATGGCTGCAGAGGAACTTTTCCCCATTTTAAACAGTTGCAACCTAATCATGCAGCCTGGAGAGTGCCAAAAATGGTGAGGCAGCCCTCAGGCAGGTCAGCCCCTTCCTTTCCACATGTGCACCCCCTTGGCAAGTTGTTCTCAGGGGAAGACAGGGCTGGAGGGAAGCGGGATAGGAGAGGTGCAGTGGAGGGGTTCACCCAACACCCAGCACATGCCTTTGCATGTGAACAAAGGCAGCATCAGTGGTGGATGCAGACAGTACCTACTCAGGGGCTCCACCAGAGACATGGATAAGGGTGGGAGGATGATCCAGAAGTGCAGGCAAGTTTGCAGCTCATGACTGCAGGTCACAGGCAGAGAGTGCTCTGTGCAGGGAGGGGAGCTTGGACTACTCCAGGGCAGTGGAACATTAGCAGAGTTTCTATGGGCACTGATGCTGAATGGCACAGGCTAATGCCAGCACAGTCCAGTGGGAGATTGGATGGAGAAAGCAGGAATGAAAACTCAAAAGCATGTTTGTTGGCATCAGAGGATGGTGCAGAGCGCAAAGCTTTGAACACAGATGGAAGTGAATGGGCACAGGATACTGCAGACTGAAATACCTCAGCCAACCTGGACGGAGTGCAGCCCTCACAGAGCAGAACAAAGTAATCAGTGACAGCCCAGGTAGGCAGACAGGAGCTCCCATTCACTCCTAAGACCATAATAATGGTGGTAGCATGGCAGGCTGCTGTTCATTCTCCTGCAAGGCCTTCTCCCTGTATCAGCCATGCTACAACTGCTCAGAGTGAGTTCCCACCACTGTGGGGTTGGCAGGGAGAGCTGGCAGGCTCCCAGGGCTGGTGTGAGGACTGGCCACGCAGCATTGCTGCAGGGGAAGCACAACTCAGCTTTCATCAGGCCCTCTCTGCTGGGGTCACGGCCAGCATCACTCTACCCTGCTGCCCGTCCCGCCCTCACGCTCACCTCGTACTCCTGGGAGAACTTCAGCCCATCGTTGGCCTTGAGCCGGTCGATGTTGTCAGCGAGGTCGGTCACGGGGATGGGGGGGTGGTCACGCATGCCTGCAAGCGAGACAAGGAGGGAGGGAGGGAGAGGAGAACGGTTATGGCTCTGCACAGCCAAGCAAGGCTCAGCAGGAGCATGTGCACAGCAAACCCAGGAGGTGGGTGCAAGGAGGACACGTGTGACTATGTGAAGCGCCGGGCGGGATGGACAGGAAGCTGAGGAGCTCACACGGCATGCGGCACACACTCCCGGGGCGGTGAACGGAACACAAAGGTGATGTGCAGAATGTGCATGACCGGGTGAGCATGCTCGGACAGTACAGCCACCGGGCACACAGAGCAGGCCACGCAGCCCCTGGCAGGAACAGGCCGAGGATACGCTGTCACTGTGCTTCCTGGGCTCCCGCATGGCTTGAAGTTGAACACACTGATCCTCTGGTGCTCTCACCACCAAGGGCTTAGGCTGATCCTCTTGCTTACCCCTAACAATGGCATTAGCCACAAAGAAGCTCTGCCAGACCTGCAGTGAAACCTCTGCACAGCTTTTTGGGTAGGCAGATGCTGTCACAGTCCCCAGGGTGTTAGAGAAGGATGAGAAGGGCCCCACAGAAGAATGGCTGATCCCCTGGTAGGACACTGCACAATGTTCTGAGAGCTGTGGAGCAGCTCTGCCACAGCTGCATAACTCTTCAGTGATGCTCCAGAGGCAGAGCCCACTCCAGGGCCCAAAGTCCAGCTCCGCTGGGCTGGCCCGTGCAAGGCACCATGTGCAGCGATGTGCATTTCCAGCAGCTTCTGGGAGGCTGCTGCAAGTTGGGATGCAGCTCAAGCCATGGCAGAAGTCCTGCCCTGGCTAAACCAGGGATAAAACACTATGGCTCATCCTGGGCACAGCTGAAGCCTGGCTCAGCAGAAAGGCCCAGTAGAGCGGATCCCACAGATCCCACACAGGGGACAGGTACTGTGGGGGCATGCATGTGGGATTGGGAGGAGTCCTCCTGGGGCCCTGGGATTCAGAACTTAACTATCACAACCTCCTTCTCTGATGCTGAGATGTTGAACTGGCAGGAACGTGATTGTGAAACATGTCATCCAAATCCCAAGGCTCGTGACTCCATCGGCTGCTCTGTGGGTTTCCCAGAAACCCCACATGGGTAATGATGATTATTAATAGGCTGAAGCTGTTGACTCACACCCAGGGAGACAGGCTGGAGCACAGCCAGAAGCTTCTCAATTGCTCAGAAGGCTGAACACTGCCACAGATGGCAGTGAAGGGCCACTGAGGTGACAGAGCGGTCCCCAGGCTGGGTACACACATTTTACACGGTGATGACAAGTCACGAAGTGGTAACACAGAAGTGGTTACACCTCAGACCTCTGCATTAAACATCTGACATTACTGGCACACAGGCAAGACCCGATCCAACACACACTTGTCCTGCCGTTACTTAGCAGTGCAGTGCCATCCAGGATGGCCTGAGAGACAAGTGGAGAAGGAAATACCCCCATTCTGCCTTGTGCTGAGGTCCTCCTGCAAATGGTCCTGTTTGCCACTTCACCCATCAGGATCCTGAGGTGTCTGAGCAGGCCCTCAAAGGGACAGAGATGATGCTGGTTTTGGCACAGTTTCCTCACTCATGCCAGAACTCCTGGCTGTAGCTCAGGAGCAGCCTTAGCAGAGCTGTCACTGATGAGCAACTGAATGATGAGAACAGTGTGGGATCAAGACAGAAGTGTGGGGCAGGAAGGAGAAAGAGACTGGAACACAGCCACAGTATGTGCTTCTTCCAACATGGTTATGTACAAAGCAGAGCCATGGACCACAGCAGAACTGTAGACCCTCATCTCTGCTGAGAAACACAAGGTGGTCTCTCCAAACTTGTGTTTTGCCAGCCAGAGAAGTGCTGCAGCAACAAATAAGCTGCCAGAGCAGGTGGGGAAAAAGAGACGGTTGGAATCTCATTATGGTCAACATAGAAAAACAGCCACTGACAGTGCAGGGCAAGAGAGAGATTTGTACACACTGCCAGGACTTCCACAAGCTCTTCCAATTGCTCTGGCAAGAGGACAGTGAGATCATCACGAGGCTAGAAGAGCTCAGAGGTCTCACAATGCCTGCAGGGACACACATGGCAAAGCCCTTGGCTCTGCTCCCAGGGGAAGTATTTATCCTACATACTTCTCCCATTCCTGTGTGCATACACAGATGCCTTGTACATCCCAGAGCAGGGTGGCCACGCTTTTATGGTTGGTTGAGGATGAACTTGAAGCTCAGAAGACAAGTGATAAGGGGGCACTTTTATCCACAGGCTGGTACTACTCCATCCAAGCTGCTAGAGCAGTAAGTGCCTCCTTTGTGCCTGGGATTCTGGTACCAACACTGTGAAGCAGACCAAATGCAGGCAGTCCAGAGACCATCACGTGTTCTGCCTAAGGCTATGACAGAGATGACCCAGCCTAGGGAAACCAGTTTGCCTGAGGTAGGAAGAGAGTGTGTTCAACCACTGAAGAGCACCCTTCAATTTGTCCATTTGGGGTGTTTAGCTGGCCACTCCCTCTAGAATAGCCAAGGTTAGCAGTCCCCACACAGAGCCAGCTACAGGCCTGGCACCATGACAGAGCCTGGCCTATCACCCTGAGGGGGTAGGAGGCTGGAGAGCCTCCTGGCAGCCCATCACTCAGGACTTTCCCTTCTGCACTGTGGTGCGGTGAGCTGCTGTAGTGTCGTGCGAGCAGTACCGAGCCTCACCCCACACATCATGTCAGAAAGTGAAATCACTGCCATTTTACAGTCTGCTGTGAGTGAAGGTGATCTTCATGACATTGAAACAAAAAATACAGAGACAAGAAAGAAAGGGAAAGAAAAAGCAAAAGGTGTCGAAAGATAAAAACAGGAGTTAAAACTAACTTGAGATATTCGGGCAACAGGGGACACTGGCACCTGCAAAGAAAAGAAACGGGGCAAGAACAGAAATGCCATTAGCCTTTAGTCATCATTGCAGAGGTTCAGAGATGGAAACACAACGAGATGAAAATGAAAAGGAAAGCACCATATGCCACAGCACTGGGAGCTTCTCTCCTGCAGAGGACCAACTACCTGGCCCTGGGGGCTGCTCTGCAACTGGCTGTTACACAGCAGGCTCTTGGCTCTGGCCAGTGCCATTCCCTGACACTGGCAAACGTGGAGCAGGAGCTACTTGTAAGGGAGTGAGTCCACAGGCCTTCACGTGACACCAAGAGCTACAATTCTCACTCCATACCACTGGCCCCAGCCCCACACCCTAGGGAAGGCTGCAAGGGCCAGCACTGGCAGGTACAAGGAGCATCTGTGCTACTTGGTGGCCAGGGGGACTGCACTCAGCCCCAGCCACCTCTGCTCAGTGCCCCTGAGCCTCCAGCTCGCTCATAGTTCATCAGCAGCACAACTCAGTCTCATTTCATGGTGTACTGGGATACTGTCTGGTCCTGTATCCTCTCAGTGACTTGGCACAGCAGTACGTTAGTACAGAGAGGCCAACAGTGGGGAATAACCCTTGTCTGA
The DNA here is from genome assembly GCA_013399915.1 of Illadopsis cleaveri. NCBI lineage: Eukaryota > Metazoa > Chordata > Aves > Passeriformes > Timaliidae > Illadopsis > Illadopsis cleaveri. The sequence continues at coordinate 479,216 of VXBB01001129.1, read as the reverse complement.
AGTAAAAACCACAAAACTGAGAAAGCTTAATATTTAATAACAGTAGATCAATTAATTATGCATTAAACAAGTTTTCCCTGCTCAGCAAGCTCCAGCAGGGAGACCAACTACCAGGGCTGGTGGCCAGCATCTCTTGTCAATGCATCCCCACAGCACTGCCTTGACCTCCATCAGGTGACAGGGGCAACAGCTTGGGCCCACTGGGCTTGGTGGATTTCCTGTGCCTCACTGATGAGGACAAGCTCGTCAGGAGCTAGAACAGTCACTTCAAGCTGCATGACACCCGCTTCTGCCCCTCAGAGACTCACAAGGGATGCAGTGGGGAGAAGGGGAGTGGGACAGAGTGCTGTCTCTTGGCAGGGGAGCACTGTCTGGCAGTATCCCAGGGTCCTGCTGCTGTCTGGAGTGAACTAGGCACTTGGGCTTGGTTTTGTGCCTCCAGAGAGCTCTGCAAACTTATCAAATGAGCATCATCTTTGGCTTATCCTCACTCACAGACTGGAAAAGAAATTTCCTGGCTCCCTGTCTCTCTGATGGCAGCTCTTGAACTTTGCTAGAGCTCTAGCAAGGGACATCCTTGTTGCAAACACTCTGACCTCTCTGAAGATGGGAGCAGATGCAGGCCCGACTTGTCAAAATCCCCCACACAATGCAAACCACAAGCATACAGCAAAGATGGCATTTGTGCACACATGAAGACATGTCACAGAGGCCTGACCCCATGCACAGCTGTCCTGGAGCAGCCCTGTTTAACATCATGATCCTCCTCAAGAAGCTGCATGCTGTTGTGACTGTGTGTGACCCCCCTCCCTAGTGCTGCTCCTGGTGATCTGCCTGTTGAGATGTTCTTCCTCTGGCACACGTGCCTCCCTTGCTCCCCACAGCATTCTCCTCCCATGCTGTGACACCATCCCGTGCTGTGCTGTGGCCAATTAATATGCCAGCTCTGCTGGCAACTACCAGCCTGCTGCTGCCCACACAAGAGATCTGCCACTGGTTCTGCCTGGGAGATGCACTAACTATGGACCCCTGACAGCTGCCCTGGCACAGAAAAAGATGTGCTGGTGTAGCTCACCCCAGGTGCGAGCCAGACTGCTGTGAGTGGCAATAGGAAAGGCTGTTCTTGCCCCTCAACACCAGATACAGCAGTTTTACATCAGGAAATGGCCCCTTCAAAACTCTCCTGTTACATGAAAGCTCTTAGATGAATGAGCAGCAGGAGGAAAAGGAAAGTAGGTTAGAGACCAGGAGGAGCTGCAAGTTAGAAGAGAGCTGTATGTGCCTCATTTGCTGCAGAACTGCTCCCTCCATCACAAAAGCCCAAGTGGTCCCTCAGTTCATCTACGACTTGGACTCTCTGAAAGGCTCTGAACGAGTCAGCCTGTCTCTGATCACTACAATGACAGGTACTGTGCTTTTGGTGCCATCAGAGACGTGCAGACACAAAGCAGCAGCACAAGACCTTTCTGCAGTGTGAAGTACAGTTGCCTCCATGAGCTGGCAAAGCTACAGCCTGAGGCATCCCAGGCCAGTGAAAGCAGCATGCAGAGAATGGCATTTACTGAACTATCATCCTCTGCACTGAGACCCCCATGACCAGCAGAGTCCTTCAGTAGGCCACAGCACTGGCTGCAGAGCACTATTGTCTGCAGGTAGCTCTTCTCTTGACCCTTGGCTGAGCAGGGTAGGAGAGTCAGCACACCAAAGATCCCAGAATGAAGCTGCTGGGACACCCTCAGCAGTGTAAGAGCTCTGTGTACCTCCTGACTGCCTCAGATGCAACCCATGTGGCCAATACTGCACCACTTGTGCTTGGCACTGAAGCTCAGCCAGGGTGAAGCCAGTTCTGCAGCTGGGAGCATCCCAGGTATGGACACTCCCAACTGTGTGGAGGCTCCTGCCAGCTCAGGACAACTGTAATGAGCTTCACACTGTGTCTGCCACACACCACACAACAGGCCAGCCCCATCCAGGTTCCCCTGCAGTGACAGGGCCAGGGAGAAGCATCTGCAACCCAGAGAGCAGACACCTGGACATTCTTGGTCTAAAGCCCACTCTATGTCACTGTGACTGAGGAGGTGTGGATCTCCTGGAGGGTGGGAAGGACTGAAACTCTGCCTCTTGCATGGGGGACATGGAGAAGGGCAACCAGAGGAAGCAGGATTCAAGAGGATGAGCTGCTCCTTACCTGGAGTCTGGTAGTTGAGCCGCCTCATCTCAACTGGGTCAGACGAGTGGGCCAAGAGTGAGTCCTTCAGGCCGATGGAATGCTCATCCTTGGAAGAGGGGGAATGTGCCCTTTTCCTGAGAACAGAGAGGGCAGAGACAAGCAGGTGAGTTCTGGCAGAGACTGGCATGAATCACCCTAGGAAGGAGTCTGGTCCCAGGCTCCCAGGTCCATCCCAGGCTCCCAGGGCTCTGGGTAAGTCATACCATCTTCCCTGCCACCGATTTCCCATCTATGAAACAGCAAAGATTATATACAAGCAATGTCACATATTTGATTAGTGAGGCAGTTTTGAAATGTGGTATCCTGCATAGTATTTATTAGAGAAAATGCAGATAGATGCAAGATGCTGTTTCCTCTTACTGTCTCTAGGAACTATTTCCTGTAGTGGAAGGATATAATAAATTTTTTTTCATGTATTAGAAATATTTAAATATAGAATGCTGTAATATAATAGTGTAAAGGCTCTTCAGGGTGTGTTTTATTGGGCCATTAATACATGTCTTGAATGGTTGAAGGCACCCAAGGCGTGAATTAATGGAACAATAAAATACAATGTTGTCTCTTCATGCTATATTTATGCCTGAAGCGATGCCACCACCTCAGGCTCTTGCTGGAATTCAAAGGCAAAGCAGGGACAGATCCAACCAAAAAGTGGACAAGTGAATATTAAGGAGAATATAATACTGCAAGCAGAGTTTCTAGTGAATCTCTAGGTCCCACTTCTAGCTCTAGATTACAAATATGGTGGGCATACCCAAGGGCTGCAGAACGGTGCTGGGCAGGAGCAGCACAGCAGTTCTCTCTTCTGAGCCTGTGCTGACCTTGGCACTTGGCCACTGCACTAAGCATGCAGGAATACAAAGAGACTTTGTCTTTTGGCTACAGCCCCCACATGGATTTTGTCTGAACCCCTCTGTTGACCTGATGTTTCCTGGAAGAGAGGGAGCTGCAGAACTGCTGCTCTGCACGAATGCTGGCACATTTACCAGCCTGCAAATGACAAAAGTCAGTCTCTGCTTTGGACCTCCTTGTGAGGCACCTGAAAGCACACTGAAGGGCTGCCATGTTCTGCACAAAGGCAGCTCCATCCCTGAATGGTGGAGACCCTGAACCATGCATGATCCCAAATGCTCTCACAGGCACAGGGCACTTTCACTTCCATCAGAGGCTGGGCATGCTGGGCTGCCACTAATGAGAAGCACTTAGAGAAAATTTAGTGCATAAAGCATGAGTGAAACCTGCATGTGTTCCTTATGTGGCCCAGCCTGTAAGCAAGCTCCATTTGCAGCCTGAGGCTGTAGCAAACACTGGAGTTGTTCAATGGGGAGAACCAGCTTGACAGTCTTACAGTACTCTGAGGCATCTTGACATCTCAGAAGCCTTCCAGCTGCCTGGACCAAGACAAAAGAGCTGAAGGACTGAGACCATTGACAGAAGGAATGGAGAATACACAGCCAACAAATCAGGAGCACAGCAGGATGTGCAATGTGCTACTGTGTACCAGTCCTCAAGCAAACTGGGCCATCTTTTTTGGGGAATGGGCACAGCACATAATTAAACTTTGTCTCATTAGCCCAGTCAGGGCAACTGCTAAACCATCCTCCAGATCCCAAGCTATCCACTGCTGCTCAGCTTCAATTCATTCCCATTATAGACTTGCCATTGTGAATATTACACACAGATACTTTTGGGAGAAAATGCCTCCACAGGGAGGGGGGACAGCCAAAACCACAGCATCACTCTGAGCACATGGGTGGTGCTGGAAGAGGATATGCTCCTCCTCCTCAGGCTAGGATGCAGCAGGGATATATGTCAGGTCTGGGCACGGCAGGCTAGTGCTTCCTGGTGCTCCACCCACATGGCTTCGGGACAATCAAAGCTCAGGCAAAGTGGGAATATCTTCTATGGGGCCCTGGTACAGAAATCCTCTCTGGGGCCATTTTCTCTCATTAAAGACCAGAAAACATGTTGTTTCTTACAGTTGCCCAGTATTCCCTCAAAGCTTCCTCATTAGAGACTGCAAGAATGCACCTGCATTCTTGAGGGAACAGCTCTCAGTCTGCAGTGACTGAGAAAACAAAGGAACCCCTATAACTGCTGTTATTGTTGAGTTTTTTTGATTTTTAATTTAATTGCAAAAGCAATCTGGAAAGTCTTTATGTTGGAACTTCTCCCTGAGAGCTGTGAGAGGCTCACAACTGCTAGGAGGCTGATACCTTTGAGGAAACAAAGTCTTTGTAAAATCCTAAGGGCTGGCATGCTCCACACTCCCAAAAACAAAGATGCCCCTTAGTAGCTTCAGGCGTGGTTTTTAAAAAGGGAAATAGACTTGAAATTTTAGGAAAACAAAAAGATAAAATGGATTCATACCTTTCTTGCTTACTAGATCCAGGGAAAAGCAGGAATAGAAGAAAGGAGATGATCACTGACACAGAAAGGCACTGACTGCACATGCACAGCAGAACTCCATTTAATCAGACAACAAAGGCAGCTCCCTTCCCCAGCTAGAGAGACATATGTAAACAGAGAGCCCAGGAGGAGCAGAACCTCAGAGCTGAGCTGATAGAGAATGACCTACTGTAATTGAACAGGCTACACGAACATATGCAAATGCCACCCATGGCTCCTGAGGACTAACAATCATCACACGCCACAGTTACAACTGAAGCAGGACTGCTCTGCCAGGCAAAAGGAGGCATCTGCTCTCATGGGGAGCACAGTGTGAGAGTGGTTCTGATCCAGTAGTCAGGACTGAGAGGCCCTAAGAAGAGAACCCCACTCTGATTTCAGCCTGTCACATCCATGCCCTGTTCTCACCACCAAGGTCATATTCTTCAGCCAAAATTCACAGGAGAGGGGGCAGTTGCCACAGATCAAGCAGGCAATTTCTACAGAGAACCAGAACTAGAGAAGTTCCCAAGGCTGCCAATCCAAGTTGTTGTGTTGAGAGCAGTCAGACTGCAGCTTTAGGGACAAAGCAGCCCTCCTCTGTCCCACTGCTCATATGTTTCCAGAATCCACAGCAGCTGTGTCCTGGGGCTGATATTAACTACCTTCTGCTCTCTTACAAAGCAGCCTTCTGCTGTGCCACGTAGAGACCTTCCTCCTCCCCACGACCACCAAGGACTGTCTGTCAGAGCACCCTGTGTCTGAAGGGTACAAGGAAGGCTCTGAAGGTACCAGCACCTCTAGTGTTCATGCTGTAGCTGCCATGTCCCAGACTGGATCTCACCTTTTGAAGAGAAGTATGGCAATGACAATGATGATGATTAGTATCACAGCCAGGACAGGTCCCATAACCCACAGCATCTCTGGTTCATCCTGCTGCTTTGCTGATGCCACTTCCATCACGATCTCATCCGAGTAGGGGCTGGCTGCATATCTCTTCTGAACAGCACAGGCAGGAGAGGGAGAGAAAAGCAAGCATCCATTATGCTAAAGCAACACCTACATTGCTGAAATGCTGAGGTTTCCCCTTGCTTCTGGCTAGCAGAGAATGGTCACGCTTCTCAAACCTCAGCAACATACCATGAGATACTCCCTCCCTTGGCATCAGTGGAGGTCATACTGTGGCAACAGTTTCTGCCTGTCCTGACACATTCTGGGTGCCAGCAACTTCGCTGGTGTGAATCAGTTCCAGGGCCAGCAACTTCATGGCTGGCAAACCTGACCTGGGGGTGCAAAATCGAAGAAGCCCAGCTAAGACCCATTTCCCAGCCCTGGATTCTCTTGGAGCCAAATCACAAGCTTTTGAATCCCAACCAACTGCACAGTGGGGCTGGCTGATGATTCCTAAGTGGTTTACAATACCTGCTGTGCTGATATCAACACATCTCTTCAGGATAGAGTTATATTAGGAAAGCTCCTGCTGGGAGAGGTGGGTTTTCTTAAAGGAGTGAAATGACAGGAACATTTTCTACCTGATGTCTTTGATATACAGACCTTAGAAAGAGGCTCATTCTTACAGGTTCCTTTCCTTCCTGCAATGTGGCAGTGCAGTGATTTATAACTGAAGGGACAGCTTTCTAGCCCCACTAGCTAGATGGAATCAGCAGAGACCCAAACCCTTCCTGCAGAAAAATGACACTGCACCTTATGTTTTGCTGCTGTTGCTAAAGCTTATGGAGCTGTGTTCCACCTTCACAGCTCAGTGTTGCTGGGTCAGAAGGGTTAAATGCTGCAAAAACAAATCCCTTCCCCCTGTTAGAGAGGGCCAGACCTGTATCAGTTCCATGCCCGTGGCTTTTGAGCAGCACCTGCTGCCAGGCATTAAGGAGTCAGAAAGCTCTGCTCCTGCCATACAAAGTTTCAGTCACAGAAGAGGTGCCTGTGGATCTATAAATCTCCTGCTTTAAGGCTGGAGTTTAAACATGCACTTCATGTCTTCACATATGAAAGAAAGGGAAAAATCAAGCCTGCTGGTGTCACACAAATGCACATCTTGATCTACTCTCACAGGTGCCCTTGATCCCAGCCAGGCTGGTTTCAAATGTGTGGAGTACAGAAAATGGTCTTATCTGGGACATCCTTCTGGCAGCACACACTAGTTCAGCATCCTAGTTGCTGTCCTCGCATTTATCAGAAGAGGTGCCACTGTCTGGGAAAGAAACATGGGGGGTGGTTGCCACTTTGTGAAACTTTTCAGCCCTACGAGACACTTTTTCAGTAACTGAAATAGCTGCCAGTTCCTGGTTTAATTCTGTTCTTAGAGGAAGTCTGCACAGGACCACTGCAACCCATTAGACTGTTCCTACACCCCTGTGTCCAGTTCAAACAACAGGGCAGGGAGTCGGCTGCAGCTCTGAGCATGGCACAGACAAGAAAGCCTCTGACTCCCCTTTCTTGGGCAAGTGGCAGCTCTGTGAGGGAGGCAAAAAGGCTTTGCCTGCGACTCCCCAGGAAGGCCAAGGTGCATCAGTGGTGGGGGAGGGAAGGAGCACATGCTGATGTGTGCAGCAAGGTGTGACCACCTCCAAAGCTTTGTGCTAGAGGCAAAGATTCATATTTTTTCAGACACACTTTGGAGGCATCACCTTCCAAGGCAAGGCAGATGCAGAAGAGATCAGGACTGTTATCTCAGTGGCATTTCCAAAGGCAGACTGCGAGGTCCAGGTGCCCCTGCTCCCAGAGACAGTGTTTCAACCACAATCCCTCTGCCTTTGAAGAAGGGCAGTGTTATGCTCTCCTGCTGACACTAGAGAGACAGCAAGCATTTTCAGAGGAGCTGGGTGGGGGAGATAGTGCACAGCCTCAGAGAGAGTGCCTCATGCTCCAAGTGAAAGTGGATGTGATGCAGCAGGGGATGCAGAAAGGTGGTCTGTAGGAGCAGGGTATATAGGAGGTTTGCAGGAGTGCTACTGTTGGCTGGTGGCTTACTAGAGGGCTGTGGCAGGTCTATGCTAGTGAGGAGATGATGATTATAGTTGGGATCAACTAGTTAAGGTCACCTCTTCTTGAAAGGGATTGTCAGGATAGTGCATCTCAAGGCCTCTGCCTTACCTTGTTGTTAATCTGTGACTCTTCTCCCCTCACTGGTGTGCCCATCTCGCCACAAGAACATGTGAGCTGGATGAGTAATGAAGAACTCAACCAGCCCTAATGAGCAAGCAAATGAGGCTGAGGAAGGAAGGCACAGCTTGGAATCCAACCAAAGGATTTGGTGCATCTCTATTATTTCCATTATTTACACACTGGCTGCTGCTACTTCTGCCACCACCACACCCTGCCCTGTGTTTACAGCTAGATATTGATGCCCAGGTCTCGCTGTGCTGCTCTTTCCTTATTGCATCAGCCTCTCCCATGCCCAGGCCCCATGTGCTGCTGACTTCTAGCAGGGAGACATGCAGGAGCAGGAATCCCCCCACAGCAGGGAAGTGTGCACCTTTGCCCTGCTGATAATCCACTGCGATGGGAGACAGGTTTGCTTCTCCAGATGTCATGTCCAAGTGAAATTCTGGGCATAGGAGTGCCTGTGAGGACAGGCTTGCAGGGGAGAACATCCTGTTCACTGCAGAGTCTCAGCAGTCACTGTGCAGGGTAGGATTTTGTGGATTGTTTTCTACAGACATTTACTTGAACCAAAGCAGAATGAGAACCCATCCCAGCCATGTGCCAAGCTCTGCTCTGAGCACAGCCCAACAAACCACAACTGAGCTTGTGCAGAACGTGTGTGTTGACACTGTCCTCCACTCTCATCTGTTATGTGGAACACACGGTGCCATTTCCCTCCAAAAACACCATTTATCAAGTCAATTCCCACAGCTGCCTCAGCTTATTCAGGCCAGCGATGCAGCCTTCCTCCTCCCTTCACAGAAAATTCTGTCATGCTGCCTTGCAGCAATTGCTCACCCTGCCTGCACTGAGCCCAGCTCAGCTCAGCTAGGACAAGCTGTGCCCCCCACAGAAAGTCCTTACCGTGTCCCCATCCTCCAGCGAGGCCAGCACGAAGCAGCGATAGCTCAGGTCTTGAGACAGAGGCTTGTTGTAGAAACCTTTGTAGTTCTTCTCATCCCCCAGGGTGAAGGTCTCCGGCAGCACATCCACTTGAGCAGCAATGTAGGGCTTGAGTCTGTCTGCCTGGCGTCGCTGCCGCCTGCTATGACTCCCTTGGCTGATGGCCTCCAGCAGCTGGGGACAAACAAGGTGCCATCACTACTGCTGACAGCATGACACCGCCTCACGCTGTCACCTTACTGGCTGTGGCACTCGGCAGGGGTAGAGGGGAGGGAGGAGAAGATAACTGGGTTTGATTTGTATCTGGTGGTACTAAGGAATCAGAGGCAAGTATCATCCATTTAGGCATTGCTGGGGCATTTGTCTGCAGAACTACACTGCAAGAACCTTCACTAGAATGTCAGCTTTGGAAGTTTCCTGAGTCCTGGGAAGCTGATGTGGTAAATGTTAGGGCTGAGACAGCCTGGCTGTGACTGTCCCCCTGAGTTATGTACCCCAATAGGCTGTGAGGGAAGCAAGCCACGTTCTGTGGCCTAATTATTGGTCTGGACAGCAACTCACACTCTCTATGGACACTGGATGTGAATTAGAGCTGATGCCAATGTTTAGGGAAAAAGTGACATTTGCTGTGTCTCTTTTCCTTCTGTCAGGCTTCTGTATCTCACCTGCTGCTCTGTTGCAGGCTGAGCTTTGTTTAAACCACACAGAATGGTAACAGACTTCATGGAATGTTCAGAGTAAAAATGGCAAATTTCACAGTCACAAATTCATGAAAAAGGATATAATGCACAAAAATCCAATTGCACTGCTAAGAATGATTCTCGAATGTTTAAAGACCTTTTTTTCCAATGAATAAAAATGAACATCAAGTTTGGAAGAGAAATCCTAATTCAAAATGAAGAAGGAGGGATGAAAAACGTTTCATACAGAAACGTATCAATGCAACATTGTCAGGGCAGGCGGGGAACATCCGAGGGTTAAGGACAGTGATGTACATGCAAAGTCACACTGCTGAGCTGGGCCTACTCCCCCTGAGGAGGAGAAGCTGGGTAAGAAACCCCTCACTCTTTCCCCTTCACAGTCCATCCTTGTCCTCTTATCAGTACTCCCATAGAAGCAATTTAGGAAAAGTATACTTTGTCATTATACTATCACTAGAGAAAAAAAAAAAAAAAAAAAAAGAGGTTGGAAAAATCTTAGTTTCACAAATGTCATTGTAATTCCGAGGGGAAAAAGCAGAAAGACAGTTTTTGGAGTGTGGAGCTTGCTTCCTACACCCATCTCTTGCATCTGGCTGAGATTACAGCTGAGCTCTCTGGGGCAGTAAGTGCAGCTCTATGTGCATGTACACAAAACCACAGGGCTCCAGCTGTGGTTAAGGTTGCTGCAGGCTTCTGCTGCTTATACATGTAATACACAGCAAAAGACTGCATCAGAAAACTGCTAGGCCTGCAAAGTTCAGATTCTGAAAAATAAGAAAAACAATATTGCCTGTGCGAAATTAATTCAGCTGTCTTACGTATGTGCGTTCTGCTGCACCCTTGACTGCAGAGTCACAGACTATCTTTTCTCTAAGTCCCCTGTTTTGTTCAATACACAGGACAGACACTGCTTAATCAAAGAGCAGATATTCCACATTTTGTTTTCTTCTTTGCATTATGCAGCCTGAGGCCTTGTTTATTGCTTACTATTCAAATCCAGCTCTGAGGACAAAATTACTAATTTCCTCATGGGCTTTTCTATGGTGCTGATCACTATACTATTACAAGTACTTCACAAACATTAATGATCTTATCTTCCAAACACCCATATGAGTCAAGATAAAAGTGATTATCCCAAATTCACAGACGGAGAACAGAAATACTGCAACATTCATGTAAAAAATGTCCATTAAACTTGAATGTCAAATTGAAAAGACACCAACTTGTTTTGTTTTTCAAGAAAGTTCAGTATTTTCTTCATAGCACTGACTTTATCCAGCTCCTATTGACTTTCTCTGCAGCTGGGGATGCTTAGGCTTTGCCAATGAGAGCTCTAGGATCTCAAACTGAGCACTCAAAAAAATCACAATATGTAAGACACTGGCTGATAATGAAAATTTTGTCTTAAATCATTTGCCTGAGGCTGGATGAGACAGAAACTAGTTCTTTTGATAGGCTTCAACCAACTAAAGCAGAAAACCAAAGCAACCTTCCTCACAATGGTCTTCTTTTTCTAGTGACACCTGTGATGCCGGAAAACTTCTGCAATGAAAATATGCAGAAGACCTGTGGGTGAGGGTTCTCCATCACACAGCTGTGCTCCATTTGCAGAACAGAACCACCAATACACGTTGTGGAGCTGGAACCTCACAAAAACAACTGTGTGATTGTGGAAATAAAGCCAAGGGCTGACTTACAGTTTCTAACCGTTTGCCATTTCTGACTGCTACAAGCTTGCAACTTTGTTCTCTTAATGGATCTTTCTGTGCATGATTTCTTGGAATTTTTCCTTTACACTTTGGGGGTGGTGGTGTGTGTGGGGAAGAAAGAGCCCACAAAGTCCTTGTGTGGGAGCCTCCTGACACCTGAACATGTTCCATGCCTCAGGTGTCAGAGCACAGGACAAGCTGCATCTTGGGGTAATGGCCAGTGAATGCTCAAAGCCTTTAACAAGCAAGTGTGAAGAGAGCTTTGCAGGTTTTGTTAGATACAAGAATGAACTCTTTATCTACACTGCAGGCTCAGGTACTGTCCAGAGAGGAAAAAGCCTCCTGACAAAAAAGCTCAATAAAATGAAACCAATAATTTTCTCTCTTAGCTTATTTTCAATATAAGCATGGTCATTTCATCTGGAAAAGGCTGCAAGGACTGTACAACCTGTGACAGGATCTGTCCTGGCCAGAGCTCAGAGATACTCAAGTGTGGTCTCCTAAGGGGGCACATTCTGGGATGTGGCTCCTCCTTAGCTTGACTCCAGCCTCCTTCCTACACAGTGTCATGAAGAAAGGCTGAGCAGGCACCCATCCCACAGCCCCCACCTCTGATGTGCAGCCTGCACTTGTGTTGCTGCATCCACACTGCTGCCAGGAGGCCTGGGCAAAGTGTGCTGAGCTGCTTGGGGATCACTTCCATCACAGCAGCTGCTACATGTGCCTACCTGGTCCAGCTCCATCTCGTCAGGCGTCCGCCACCGAGCAGTCAGGGTGCTGGTGCTCTGGTCTGCTGGCACAACCACGATGTAGTACCACCTGGGAAGGAAAGAAGGAAGTGTAAGCACTGCACTCTGAGCCGTCTCTCTGGCAGCTCACCAAATAATGTGTGCCATACCACTCAAGGATGACCTACTCCTTTCCCTGCCCTTTAAGCAGCAAAAGGGCTCAGTAAGGAAAAGATTGGTTTCCAGCTGCACCAGAGAAGAGAATATTGCCATTAGCACTCATTAGGATAATGAAGATCTACAGACTGGGTTCCAGAGGGTGGTGTAGGAGCTGTGAGAAGGACATTTATATAATCGGATTGTAGCAAGAACCCTGGGGAAATTGTGCTTCAGCACAAGGATACCACAGTAACGAATAAGACTTCCATAAACTTGCTTTTTTAATCTCCTTGAGGCTTTAGGCATTATTTATTTAAAGGGTATTATACAGTGTCAGAGAAAGTCCCTCCTGATCCTCAACTGTATTTTTGCTGGTAGCATCTGGAGTATGCCCACGAGGGTGAGGGCAAACTGTCAGAGAATTGTCTTAATTTTATTACACATCAATATTTGCTCAGAAAGAGCCAAGACCGTGATCCCATATTACGAGTAAATGCCTGCCTCTATACCACAGCTTGCTTGGAAATTCACTCCCAGGTTACAAAATCCTCAAGTTGGCAGAGGTCTGCTCTTCCTTTCTCTCCCCACCCCTAACCCCCTACCCAGCCTTCTCCACCCAGGCATGGCACCTACCGAACTGGCACAGTGGTCTGCACTTTGGGAAGAGTTAGCGTGAATTTTCCTTCCTGTATGTACTTGTTTGTGGCGATGGGTTTGCTTTGCAAGACATCAGGAGCAGTGCGGATTGAGACGAGGTGCTGGAGCCCCCCTGCACTGCTCCCACGGTTCATTAGCACAAAAGAATAGTCCGTGTCTGGCTGGAGGTCACTTATGAGCTTCTTCATCGAGTGGCCGTCCACCTCCACACTCTGGCTATTGTACAGAATCTGAAACAGGAAAAGGACATGTTCATGCAGCTGACAGCTGCTGCTGCAAACTCACACTCAAAATAGCAGCGCTTGAGATGACAGTTTGGCTCTGGACCCTCCCTCAGGTGGTTTGGCTACTTAAGCTTTGTAAACAGCCATAAATCTTTAGCTAAGGAAAGGCAACCTCCAGCAGAGGGTGAGATGTGCTCCCTGTACCTCGCAGTGATGGAGCAGAGAGGGGTCATCTCAGCCTGGGTGGCCAGGGCCAGCAGCGAGGCTGGTGGTGCCACATGCACTCCTTTTCAGCACCTGCTTGGGGGAGGAATCCAGACGGCTGTGCTTTGTCCCCACGTGGAAGTGAATGGGTCTTTGTTTCTTGTCTCATGAGGCTACAACACGCAATAGGCTTCTGGTGTAAAATCCTCTCTGCTTTAAATTGGTGTCACTTCCATGTCTACCAGCTGATGCCTGGTTGGATGCTTAATGCAGATCATCCCCCTTCCCAGCAAGGTGACTGGGGTGAGGGTTACACGCCTCACCAATGATCTGACAAATCCGGCACAGGGCTCACAAATTGGTACCCGGGATGGCGGCTCTGCAGGTGTGACACCCTGTTGTCATGACAACAGATGCTGGCGCCACACAGCCGTGGGCAGGAGGTCGGAGCTGCTTTTCTCTGCCATGCCTGCAGCAAGGGGCTGTGGGCAGGGCAGAGCTGCTGGGGGCAGCCCCTCATGCACAGCTTTCCCTGTGGACCCTTCAGCTAACAATATTTCTCAATGCCCTGTTGTAGACAGGCAGGATCCCCACCTCCCCTCAGGCACAGCAGCCATGGGCACTTGCTGGATTAGCTGCACCCAACAGCCCATCTGCCCTGGGAACCTCAATCCTGATCCTGCTGGAACAATTCCTTACCCCAAAACCCTGGGTGCTGCCTCTGGAAATAAAAAACTCACACAGTTCCCAGAGACAGGGACAAATGGGGTGTAGACAGCTAGAGAGGCCATTGTGTTGCGTCCCACCTGTGAAAAATCAGCATCTTTCTTTGCACCAGATGACTGTCCAGCATGGCAGGGGAGTGCTGGATTCCTGACAGTGGTGCAGAGACACAGCATGCCAAAAACTGGCAATGGCAGAGCTGGAGCATGTTAAACCATGCCAGTTACTAGGTATTACAGGCAGAGACCACACGGTAAGATGTGCTTGTTTCAACAGTGGCCTTGAAAGAGAGAGAGGACAGCTCTGTGGAAGACTAATTACTTGAAATAATTTTTCACCAGCTGAGCCCACCGTTCAGGCTGATGCTGGCAGCAAGGGAAGGATCAAACTTTCCTTCAGGTCCCCTTTTCAGCAGGTGGCTGAAATCTACAGAAAGCTGCCAGCTTTCTAGCACAAGAGCAGCTGATTAGCACTGCTCTAATGTTCAGTGTTGGAGCTGGAAGGAGAAGAGAGGTCCTGGAAACAGATCTGAAGGACAGTGGAGCACAAGGACCTGGCTAGGCCTAGAATTTGCAGCTCAGCTTTTGTGCTACCCAAACAGCAATACCCACAGCATGCTTCAATCCTCTTCATGTCACTTTGCATGGAGGTCAGGACAGGAAAAGAGCTTCAGCTTTTTTGCTGTTGAGAAAAGACTCCCAATAGGTAACACAGCAGCAAAGAGAAGCCAGTTATGGAGAAGAGATGCAATCGATCTCGTTTGTTGACATGCTTCAGTTTTCAGGAATGGACTGCAAAAGTAAGCACCAAGTAACTAAAGTAACAGGTTTGCAGGGACAAAGGCCCTGCTGCTGCTCCACCTGCGGGAAAGGCTGTCAAAGGCAGCACAGGAGAACAGCCAGAGGGAATTGTTTTCTGTTGTCACTCCTCTTAATGGTATTTTCTCCTGGGCTTTAATCCCTTTCTCCAAAGACATGTGCATCAGCTGAGTGCTAAAATGAGTGAAAAATCAAAATGAAGAAATGTTTCTTGCAGCACTGGAATATCAGGTAAGTAGTTGCTCTGACACAGAAGTAGGCACACCAAAGACAGGACTACTAGACTTCCAATCATCTTAGCAGCTTTGCTGTTGGGACCAGCACCACCCTTTCCAATGACAATGACATTGCAATAGTACACATAAACCAGATGCCAGTAAGTCAGGGCATGTCCTGAGGGAGCAGCCAGACCTCTGTTAGATGTGCTCCCACACAGACTTAACAAAACCAAACTTCCAACATTAAAACCTATGCTGAAAGGATGAAAAGCCCACAGAGTTCTGCTGCCTCTTGGATAAGATTTCTCATTATGAATTCTTCCCTAATAAAGGCATCACCAACTGCTTCTCAGTGTGCTCTAGGGAAGACACCCACCAACTGCCTGCACATGAGCATGTGCTGGGGACAGAGCCATTTTCCTCGAGCAAGAGAAGGCAGAAGAGGTGGTTAGCATTTCAGTTCAGAGTTTCCCTGCTTGCACTGTAACTGGCAGGACACAGCCTCTGATTCAGTGCTGACACCAGATGATGGTTTTTATTGCCATGCACAGGAATTTGCATCCAAAGACAGTGAAATTGGCATTTGCAATGCTTTCCTGAAGCATTCTCTGCCATCCTTCCTTTTCACAGCTGCTGCAGCAGTTCCACGTCCCTTTACCTGCCACAACACATTGTCTTCTCAAATGTTACGCACCATTAGTTAAGGCCTCTACAGAAACCTTACACTAATGTAAGGGCTCATAAACAGTCATTCATGTGCAGCTGGAAGATGCCCGGAAGCTGAAGCAGGAATGCTATTTAGAGGTTGCCTCATGGCCCACTGGTAACTACCACAGTCAGCAGCAAATCCGGCCCAAGGGTTCTGAACTGCCAAACAGTGCTGACTAGCCCACAGATTGCTGTAAAATGTCATCTGTGCTGCTCCTACTCACAGGAAAAGATTTGCAAAGCTAGGTGGGTCCAAATGTCACTGCTGAAGGTCTCACGCTTGATTTCAAGGCAGTACAGAGTGTATTGAACTAAAAGATGAAAAGACACATAGTGTGCAACTCTAGGAAAGATAACAACTCGAGGGAGAAGTAGACAAGGCTGGAGTATTTGCAGGCAGAAGTAATTACTACGTTCCATGGGACACACTGTGAGAAAGCACTGCCCAGCATTCTCAGGGGTTATTTCCAAACCTGTATCATTATAATTTTCAAAAGGCGCCGTTTCTTCTCCCCATTTCTAAAATACCTTGTAATGCTGCCTTTAACCAATATATCCTCTGTCCCACTCTTAAGCTGAAGAATATGTCTCAGTAAAATGCACTTTCCCCAAGGAGAAGGTTGTATCTATCTTGCACTTTCCATGAAAGCTCCAGAACAGCTTTCTGCAGGTGGAATAAAAAAAGGAATAGTGACTCTGCTATACCACAACTGCTGGGCAACATTTTATGAGGAATTTATCTCCCGGACCAGAAGAAGCTATGAAAATTCCCCAAAGAGATCTCAAAACTTCATTATTGATTTGGCAGCAATGAAAAATCTTAAGGTCTCAGTTCATTCTCTAATAAAAAAAGCACCAGTCCTGCCTGTGCCTCACTATTCATTGTCGGAACAATATCTACTTTAATTAAATCTGTTAAAGTAGAATATGACACCCTTTGGGACATAGATTTAGCATGAGACTGTTTATCAAGTGTAGATAATACTAATTGTTCCCATGGAGATTTATCTGCTATGCTAGTTACAGCACTAGGCTCTGGCCTCAGCATCCCATGTGCCTGAATTAGAGGAGAGAGGTGAACCTTGTTTATAAAAACACAGAATCCTGAAGGTTAAGGATTTCTTTCAACTGGCAAAATCAACGAGTTAGAGCTGACCCTCTTAAGCTCCTGGCCTTGACTCATGTGTGTCCGCAAGTCCAGGAATATCAAAAAAAGAAGGCATTATTAGAGAAATATCCTTCTAACACTCTGGTTTGCATGACTGCTCCTAAGTTATCAAGTGGCTAATGCCATCTCCTGTGTCAGCTGAGGGTTAACTCACAGCAGGGGCAGACCCTGAGTCACCTTGTGATAGCAATCACAGCCATGCAGCTAGGAGAGGAGACAGACAGGGCATCAGCATTACATCCCTGGCTCCTGGCTACCTCCAACCACTCCACCATTCCTGTGTGGCAGCAATGCTCCAAGGGTCACACTGTCCCTTTCCAGCACTGTGCTGTCAGACAGCGCTGTGGGCTTTGGGCCACAAGACAAGGCAGAATGATACACACCAGCTCTGCAGCAGAGTGCCAAGTAACAGGGCTCTGTGAAGTTCCTTGCAGCCAGATATCTGAACACTGATCCTAATGCGCCCTACATCTGGGACAGCTTTGAATACCACAAGGTCTTCACAAAAGCCTTGTCTGCTTCAGCTAAACTGTATGTTAACAAGTGCCTGCTATTGATCAAGGTAATTCAGCTTCAGGGTTTAAACAAGGAGAGTTAGTAACAAGGAAGGGGAGGTGCTCACACACTTTGATGTGGATGCAGTTCAAGATTTCCCCTCATTCCCTTGGCCATGGATCCCCCACAGCTCATGCAGGCACTGTATTTGCACTTTAGGCACAGCATGGCAGGGGGCACATGCAAGGAGAAAGAAAAGTCACACTGTTTCCACCCTGGCACCTTTGCAGAGGCAGCAGATTGGTGCTGACACTGGGAAGATTATCTTCGATGCTGTGACATGTTGGTCCTGTTTCTTAATGGAGAGAAACTGCAGTGAGATCTACAGCCTCCAGTCTTTTACCCACATAAGTGACAAAGTACTGGGGGTCAGACAAGAGCAGGAAGTCAGGGTCATCAGTGTTGTCTGCAGCCTGCTGGAAGACACCACATCCAGAACTGTACTGGTGAAAAGAGGCAGCACTCCTACAGAGTTCCCTCTGTACTGACACATTTTGTGCTGCTCACACCTGTAAGACCTTCAGGAAGTTTGATGATGCTTCTTCCCTTCACTCCCTGAGGTTATGCATCTGCCCTGATGCTCTGAAGTAACTCACGAAGGTGACAGGGATGTTTGAGACAGGACATGTTGTGCAAGGAGTTATTCTTCGTTTTATTCACTGGCTGGGTTTCAGACTGCTTTGTCCTGCTGATTTCTTGTGATTAAATCAAATTTGTAACTTTTCACACCTCAGCTCCATGTCGGGCATCAGGACAAGCTTGTGTGACCACCATCATGGAGCTACAGTGGTGAGCCTAACTGATAGGACCCAGTTGATGCTGCTATCCACTGTCCTGCTCACTGCTACAGGTGGAGCTTCCTGTCCTCAAAATCCCACTCTTACCTTAAAAGGCACTGCAGATTTATAGGAGTCAGGCACTTCCCAGCTCAGCAACACAGACGTTTTCATGACGGCATTGACACGGAAGTTCTTAGCAAACACTGAAATGAAAAACAAGATATTTGAGCGCTGTAAAGCCAAGTCAGGAGGGAGCCAGGCGGCAGCTCGACTCCAAGTCTCTTTGTCTAACTCAGCAGCAGAGGTCAAAGAGTTCAGCTACAGTAGAGAAGTTAGAAATGAGGAGAAGAGAGCAGCAGCCTTTTACCAAGTCTACCGTCTCCAGAGGAGTTCTGCTTTTTGACTATACTTTTCAGCATCACAGAAAGGAAGTTATAGGCTGAACTGCAGCCTTTCTCTATCCCCACTTCACTCACACTCCCTTGGCCCTTTGTCATGATCAAACAGCAGTGTTATTCAGGTACTGGATCTGCAGATGATCCTACTCAGCCACCTGCTCCAGTTCAAGCAAGAGCCTTTCATGTACAGATAAAATATCCAAGTGTGCCTGTGGATGCAATTAAGGAACCACCAACATCCCTCTCCCACCAAATGGTAACTTTAGAAAATCCCTGCTGAGCTTTCCCTCACTGAACTAGTTTTAGACTAAGGAGCCACACAGTACCTGATCGCAACAGTCAGAGCAGAGCGAAGCCTCATGAACCAAAGGAAAGGTCCCTGTCCTGGAGGCAGAGCTTCCTGTCAGGGTTTGTTAGAGGGGCACTTACCTTGCTCTACAGGCATGGTCCGCGACTGGATGCTGGGGCTGAGTGGCCCAGCCCCCTTATTGGTGCGGGCCCTCACTTTGATGTCGTAAGTGGTATCAGGTTTCAAATTTGTCAAAGTGATACTCGTGTCCTTGGTGATGTTAACCAGGTCCTGCTGGCTATTTATGTCCCTGTATACCACTGTGTAGTTGACGATCTTGCCATTCCTTTCTGCCAAGACCGGGGGGTCCCAGGCAACTTCTGTAGTGGAAGTGGTGAGACCCACCACACGCAGGTTCTGTGGGAAGCCGCTTGGCACATCTTCAGCAGTTGTGATCTCCTTCTCAAACTCCTCTCCTGGGCCAGCTCTGTTCTTGGCAGACAATTTGAAGAGGTACGTGGCCCCCTTGTGCAGGTTAGTCACTGTGTAGTGATGGTCTCTCTTCCCGAAGTCTATTGTGTTCATTTTTTCCTCATCCAGACGTCTGTACTGCAGCCGGTAACCCAGCAGCTCCCCTACCATCTCCTTGGGTGGGTGCCACTGGATGAGGGCTGTGTTCATGGCTGTCGTGCTAATCATCATGGTGGGCTTCCCCGGGACTGCAACATAAACACACAATGACCATCTATAGCCTGGGAGGAGGGGAAGGAAGGAGCGCTTCCGTGCTGCTCAGTCCATGAGGATTGAGGAAAAGTGGGAAAGTTCAGACAACAGGGCGAAGAGGATGACAGACAATTCACAGGGACAGAGGCAGACTGACCCTAATCCAGTGGCGAGGGAAGCTGGAGCCAGCCAGCCCTTGGTTGCCATTTTCCCATGTGCTGCCATTTAAACTGGAAATAAATTCAGCCATATCCAGCCCCAAAATTCATCCCCTTTTACAGGAAACATTTAAGTACCTCAAAGCATCATATTTATCTCAGAGAAGATCTGAATCCTGTCCTCCCAATCAGTGGTCTTCAGACACTCCAGCCAGTGCACAGCACCAGGCCATGCTGGCACTGTACCACAACAGACACCCCGAAGCCCGATTCCAGCACCCTGGTCTGTCTGGAGGCAGACAAATTTCATCCTGAAACCTTGCAGTTTTACCATCTGCAGAGGCAGCGAGCAGAGCTGGGTGGGATGTTTGCCATCAGAATATATTTTGATTTAGTTGAGAAGTAGATTCATGATGTCAGTGTCGATGGGAGAGGTGAACACATGCGTTCCACAGGATTTTTGCTTATGCTGCACAAGTCAAGGGGTGTTGCCGTCACTGGTTAGGAACTGATGGCTTTAAATTGATGGCTTAATACCTTGATCTCCTTCAGTTAAACAAAGGATGCGTCTTCTCATCAGCTCAGATTTGTAAACAAATCAACTGATAGGGAAGATACTCAGAATCAAAGGCATGGGGCCATAGATATGGAAAAAAAAAAAGGCAACAAAAAAACGGGATTGCAGCCAAACCTAGTTAAATATTCTTGCAGTTTTTTGAAATGTATGAGCCCACAATCAGAAAAGAGCAGAAGAGAAAACCGTATTTGCCAGAATTATGCCCCCTTTATGCCATCAGAGGGCGACACCAACACTCCCCTTTGAGGTCATGCCTGCAGTCAAGCCTCTACAAAGGCCCTGAGGGTGGTTTTGTAGGTATTTAAGAGATACGATTACATTCCCATTGCCACTGCCATCCTCCTTGCACTCATAATACAATGTCTAACAGCAGCTAGTATTAAGGGACACAGTATTTTCAAAGCTGATTCCAAATATTAACCTTCAAATGTTCATCATAACATGGGAAGATTCACTGTGGTTTACAGTACAACACTGGGATGTTTAGGAAGCTCTTCCTGTTTATAAGACAGCTGTAGCAATTTGATGAACAGAAAATACATCATGGCAAGGCACCAGGGAGACAGCATTTGAGATTGTGACAGTGGAAACTACCTTTGGAGCTCCCCATATGCAGTGCAGAGGAGACAGCAAGCTGTTCCTTGTTTAAAAACACCAGGAACAAATGCTCTCAGTTTGCCCAAGCTGCATTCCCATAATAACAAGTGGTAAATACTGTTCCTGTGGCTGGCGTGAGGAAGCAGCAGGATTATTGGCTGTAGGACAGACTAGTGAGTGGACAAGACCGTATCAACTAGTTGGTACCACTGCCAAAGGCAAGCTTGACCACACCTGGAGGGAAGCGTCAGATGACTTTTGAGTGCCCCTGCTCCAGGTGCAGGTACGGTCTACTGAGACAGCAGAACCAAACCAGCTGGGATCACCAGGACCTAGAAGTTGTGTCTGCAGCACTTCTGTGGCAGATTTGTTGCATTCCAGGTTTTACCATGGCTCTAGGAGCAGGCAGACTCGGCTATGTAAGCAGTATCAATGGCAGAGGGGAGCTGAGAAGTACCTCTTAGGAGCACTCTGTGCCAGGGGCCCTTCCAGGTGGCCCTGCAGTCACCACAGGAAGCAAGAAAGGGCACTCGCCTAAAGGAGCAAGGTGAGGACAGGCCAGGACTCCAAAGTTGAGGGAGAGCCTGGGCTCTCAGGCTTCCTCTTCCCAGGTCTCTGAACTATGCAGACGAGCTCAGACTCATGAGTTTCACTGCTCTCTCACCAGCCCTGGTAGTGTCTCTCCTTCAGTTTGCTGCAGTTTGCTCAGGTGATCCAGTGGCAAAGCCTGTTAAGTATGGGCTGGAGATCACAAGAGTTTGTACCTCTGCATCTCCAACCCTCTTGCTTCCTCCTGGCCTTGGCCATACTCCCCATGCACCTCTTGGGAGGTTTTACCACCACCCCCACGAGGCTGTGACACCTGCTCCCCACACTCACCTGCCCCTGTGGTGGTGATGACTTTGGGCTTGCTGCGGGCACCATCTCCTTTGGTGGTGTAGGCAGCAACTGTGACGGAGTAGGTGGTTTCTGGCAGCAGGCCTCCAATGACTGTCTCCTGGGAGCGCATTCATGAGGCAGAGAGGAGGCAAACGAGAAGAGCAAATACTTGTTACTGGAGTAAGCAAAAGGAAGGCACCAGGGTCAGTGTCTCCAACAGCAACACACTGACAACACTCCCTGGCTCACACTCATGCATCGTGCTCAAACACACACATGCTGCACACAGCCAGCAAACAACTGCTGCCACTCCAACACTCACCTGCCTCATTTCAACCCCTGCCTTTAACACTTGGCCTTTCCAAGGACCCACCAGCAACCCATGTCAGCAGCTGTGCTCTCCCACGGCTTCTGCCAAGAGGGAGATCTGATCCAGATATGGTTCTGTGTGAAAGCTAAGTAAGAAGACTATGGAGCTGTGAACCACAGCAAAAGCCAGTTCATCTGGCTATGAGAATCTCTTGGGGGCTAATTCCAGGGTTTTTTAAGTCGTCTCTTGCAGCAGAGCTGTGGGGAGCACAGGGAGGCAGTGCAGGGGTGGGGGGCCCCGGGCAGGGAGCACCTGCAGTTCTAAGCATTGTGTTCACCCTCCTTGCCAGGCACTGGGTTGCAGGGATGGGATAGGTCAGTGCAAGGCCCTGACAAGACCTGGAGGGAAAACCTGCATCGTGGGAGGTCTGGGAGGGGGCAGACTCACAGGGTGCATCCTTGCATGCTCTGGCTTCCTCTGGGCAGGAGGAGGGCATGGCTCTACACTTCAATTTGAGATCAAAGAGAGGAGCAGCACTCCTCCCTCCTGGCCTCCAGCAGCAGTGTGACTGGTGCCAAGCCTGGCTGGCCAGGCCTGCGAAAGAGTGAGCACAGCAAGCCCAGCAGCTCGGGCAGGTACCCCTGAGCAGCTTTCATCTGTGGGTGCTGTGGGAGTAGTCTGGGCCATTAGCACTAATAACCCACTGGGTCAGGGAGCAAGAGATGAACAGGCTGGAGAAGGGGTTGGGGAAGCTTTTGGAAAGGTGGCAGAGGTGCCACATTGGTTATTTACCCCTTCAGACAAGGAGAGGAGCAGAGATGGAGAGGGTTCAGTTTGAGCTGCTGAGAACAGGCAGCCTGGGCACTGTCAGAAGATGCTCCAGGGGTCTGACCCCTGCCCGGGGGATCCTTGCCAGCTTGAGGGGTGCGAAGGGTGCCTGTGGTTGTTCTCAGAACACAGCCATTCTCCCATCACTCACTCGCACAAACACCCACACTACTAAACCTGCTCATTTCCAGTCAGTGCTGCTGGTTCAGGTTACCTGCCCAGGCTTACTCATCAAAATCACCACGTTACCATTGCAGAACCAGCCAGCCCAGAGAAGTATCAACAAGCACCAACAAGAACCCCGCCAAAATCACCGTGTGAACCAGAGTCCAATCCCAACTCCGCCCCTGCAGCAGATCATGTGTGCGGGTGAGTGGACACACAGTCTGATTGGTGCCAATGGACCTGCGGGGAAGCACTCTCACAAAACCTGCAGACTCTGAACATCCCAAGAGAATTCACTCCTCCCAAACCCATGCAAAGAGAAATTCTCACGCAGAAGCATGCCACCGGGAGCAAAGCAAGCAAGCTGGGAGGAGGGGAGAGAGACGAGGGATGGATGAAAGAAGGTCTGATTGCATAATGCAAACACAGTGCTGTCATGACAAAGCCACTCCGAGCAAGAATGCTCCGTATAAAGCAGGAGGAGAAATGCATCGTGCTGGGGAAGCTCACAGTAGGGCACGTAATTGAATTGCTGACTCTAAAAAGGTCATTTTCTAGTTTGTTCCTCCAAATTTATATCTCAGAATTATGTGGGGAAAAATTGAATTTAACTGTTTAAATGTGATTGTTTTCTTATTACTATCTGTGTTTCAACCAAAGGTCATGGTTGAGGGCGTAGGTTATTTCTCATGACTACGATCAATGTGATTTAAAGATTATGTATCTAATTTTACCATGTAACTTGGTGGGCCAACTATTGCAGGATGAGCCTCCTGAGTCGATCACTTGAACCTGCCTAAAACTGCACTGCAACAAGCTGGAAATACAGATTATAGGAAATGTCAATTGCTTTTCTGCATTTAGGAGCTATCTAAATGCCAATTTTCTCTGGATTTGCTGCTTGTGGAAGGTTTCAGAATGTAACTCTCCAGCCTCATTAAGGGAGTGAAAGGAATGTTTTGACAGTACTGTGTCTACAAAATTCACAAATCGATTTACCAAACCCCTCTCTTCCAACCTGGAATACACACAAGTGGTACTTACATGGTCGACGGAGTCCTCAGCTCTCCACTGACGAGGGAGAAAGGAAGGAGGAGAGAAAAATGGAGACACAGAATTTTAAGGGGCAACGTGTAGGAAAGGGATGACAATGACGACAACAGCAGGGGTTAGCAGAACTAGGTTGGGGGAATTACAACACTTATACACAGAGGGTCACTTGATACAGGCTGTGCCAAGGGAAGAAGTGGCATAGAGCAATTTTTGACATGCCGCTAGCCTGCACAATGACTCTGAGATCATTCACACAAACAAAGAGTTTCCTTCTCACTTGGGTGGAGAGGTCACCCCTTACTTTTTGCACTTTGCAGTACTTTCTGCTTCTGGCTTTGTTTGCATTTTTCTGCCTTTTCCATGAGCAGAAGCAAGAAGGGATAGGTAGTACCAACTAGACTCTGAGGGTGACTGCTGCCCCACAAGTCACTCACAACAGTTCTGCTGCCTAAACTCCAGTTTCTGTTCTAGTGATCCTCCAGCTACCATCTCTTATTGAGAACCAAAGACTTCAACACACAAAACAGAAGCACTCTCTGCAGGGAAGCACCAATGCAGCATTTCTAGAGCTTCTTCTTCCTGTATTATTTGCAAGAAAATGCCCTAGGGACTTCAGAAAACCGAAAAGTGCCATCTGTCATCAACAGTGCAAGAGAAGCTGAGATTTCACACAGAGCTTCACACTAAGCAGCTCCTCTCCAGTAGTGGTGCGTGGCTTGGAGAGAGGCTCAAACTTGTGCATGTACTGAGGAAACAGCTTCTCACTCCCAATTACACAACACGAAACGGCAAACACTCCTTTGGCAACAGCAGCCCTGCAGGGACAGCTTCTACACAAACTGCTTTCCACCAAAAGCTCAGATTCCTGGCCATGGCAGTTCAATACAGACTCTGAACTCTTCTGACTTGGGGATTTGGGGTTGTAGGGCATCAAAGCTGCATTGGGGTGGTGAGACAGCAGATCCTGGCTGCTGCCACGCATGCCCACAGTAGTGCTCTTTGTGGTTGGTGCACCAAAGGAAGGCTTGCAGAGATCACACAGAACTCTCTCAGCCAAGGGGATGTGTTACAGCTCACGTTACTAAATCTGCCTGGAGGAAGCACCGGGCCGTGGGTTCAAGCACAGAGATGAAAGTGAAGATAGGTATTATTGCCCCTGATTCACAGCGTGAGCCCTGGCAAACCTTGCTTCTGAGCCTGACTTGCCAGCTGTGAAACTGCTCAGATACCAACTTCCTCAGGACCCTGGGAAGCTCAGCTAACACTGATGGAGTGTTTGGGAACCTCCAAGTGCAACAGAAGCACTAAATGGCATCAAAGATACGAGTTGCCTTTTGAACTCAGGCTATTTGAAGCGGCTTTCGAAGGCTGCAGCCTATCACAGTGGCATACTACTCACCTCAGCAGTAAAATACATGGCATACTTTCAAAATACTTGTTATTTTTTTCTCTAAATTCAGACAGAAGCTGTTGAAGAAATGTTCCTCTAAGATTTTATTATAGTTCACTTATTAGATGCCATGAGACTGCAGTACAATTATCCCCTAAACCATCCTAGCAGTAAATTTCAGTGAAGAGGTCAAGTTGCTCCTAAATACTTCTTATAAAGCCGAGACCCTCACTAAGTATGACGGTGACTAAAGGCTCTCTATCCACACACATCTTGGTGCCATTTCCACTGTTGCACACTTAGCTGAACCCATGTCATTGCTGTTTATGTCCCGCCTGTGGCAGCCAGCCCACACCACGGTCAACAGCCACACACTCCGCCCTGCTGATCTAAAAGCTGGCAGAAGTCCTGCCACAGGAAGGATCTGAGGCCTGGTACTCACTTCTCCTACAAAAGCATGTCCCTGGTGGGTGGAAGCCATCTGGCTGGGAACACCCCAGCCTGCCTCCACGTAGCTACAGGAGCAGAATGTGACACCTCACTGCAAGGAACAGCAGAGTAGAGCTGGGCTCAGGAGGCCTCTCACACCACAGCAGGGAGTTTATCATGCCCTAGGATTTTAAACCAAGTGTTTAATGTTCAAACTCTGTTTGCTGTAATGTTTCAGTGGACTTTAATCTCGCATTAGATCAGAGTGCGAAGAAATGCCTTGAGATCTGTGCTGGAGTAACAACTGTGAAAAGCCAGGCCTGCATAAATACCTTCGTAGAAATTCATTTTAATTACGAAAATTTAATCTACAGATCAAAACATTTCCTTCCTTAAACTAGCTCAATTGCTTCTGAACTGTTTAAGGTTGGTCAGTAAGACAAATTGATCTGAAAAGCCCAGGAGCAGTCATAAAAAGAACTGAGAGAGGGCTGTGTGCATGAAGCAGGATGGCTCTGGGAAGTGCTAAAGCTAACAGTGTGTATTTATGGCAGCTGCAATGCTTTAATGTTTCATTTTACACTTCAACACAGTATAGTCATGTCTCACCAGGGAATGGCTGTTTTCCCTGACCAAGGCTCTTGCAAAAGACAGATTCAAGCCCCCAACAGTCTCAGCTATGGGAAGCCAATATTGGTTTTCCTGCAGATCCTTCTCCTCTCTGCTTCAGTGACTGTGGTGCAACAGTGGAACTCCAGACATAAACTCAGTCCATGAGATGTAGAGGGGTCTGATGGTATCAGAACTTTACCCTGGTCCTTTACTGAAGTGCCTCTTGGATGATGCCTTACAGTTTTGTTCCCCTTAGGAAGCAGAGAACATCCCACCTCCATGCCAGACTCTCACCTAGACAAGTACACATGTATGAAATGTTCCAAGTACATTCAGAGAAAGGTTCTTGACTGTCACACAACTAAAGAGGGAGGCTGTAAAATCCTGTGTTGTGCCTGGGGTAAGTACTGCTCAGGGAGAATTGAAGTCTCTGCTTTCTCCTTTGATCTCAATCCAATAGCTTGAAGTGATTGCCATTTCTTCCTCCTGCTCTTCTGGAGCAAGCTGGTGGGATGTGCACACTGTTTGCATGCTGCTTGGTGAACTGCTCCCTGGAGAGACCACACCACCCTCCTGTGAGCCTGCAACCTTTCTTGTGGGCAGCACATACCTTTCCTGTGCCATGACTCAGTTTGCACAGCTGGAGGAGAAGGTGGCAGAAGTCTCTTCTCCACAAGGCCTGACCTCTGTATAACCAGCTGTCCCAAGCCAGCCCTGCAAAGTTCTTTGGGCAGGCTGGATCTGCAAGTGTGGTGGGGTTCAAGCCCACTGCCTCTCCTAATGTGCAGCAGCTGCCCAGAGATTGGAGACCAAGGAAAAGAGATGGGCCCCTGCCAAGCTTAATACTTGTGTCCCATGGCCTTGCTATCCCTCGCTCCCTTGAGCTGGCAAGGACTTGAAGCAGTGGTGGAGTGCAGCTCCCGCACTGGGCTCCTTTCAAAAGCCCTCTCCTGGTGCTTGGATGTGCTTTATGCAAGACCCAGGGCACAGAGATGAATCTTCTGCCATTGCCCACCACGGGACCCAGCTAAGCCATGACAGGCATGGCCTGGGCAAGAGCTGCTGCAGGTACCTGATCCAGCTCTGCAGCTGCACACACCTTGGGAGCTCCTTCACAGGGTAGGGTCACATTTGCTTGTCCATCAGGCTGTCAGTAGGAGGTGAGAGCTCAGACTGGAAGGCACACAGAATCCTGACAGAGGTAATCAGTCACAGGCACAGCCACAGAGGGGAGGGAGAGGCCTCAGCTCTATCACAGGACCTTCTTAACAACTGATTACTCTGCCCAGGCAGGAGGCTGTAAAATAAAATGTGATCTCTCCAGCACCAGGGCCCCCACGTCTCTGCTGATGTTTTAGTCTTTTCCGCTCAAACGGTTTTGAAAGCTCAGAATCCATATTATCTGCATAGCTAACATCTCCGTTCCCTTGCCTTTCTCCTTTCATCTTCGTTTACTCTCTTTCCATTTCTCATCTTCAATGAGGAAAAATCATGAGTCAGCTTTAGTATCAGTGCCTTCACACTGTCTGCAGGAAGCAGATTATGTGGTACATACCTACTCAAATCAGCAGACAGCCTGGCTAGGCAGGAGGAGGGGCTCTGCCTACCTGTCCAGAGATTTTTTTTCTCTGACCCCAAGGTTTTCAATCCATTTAATTCTCTCTCTGTGCACTGGTATAAATGTTTGTGAGTGTTTATGAGTACTGAACTGTGGCCATCTTCATCCTATGGCCTTCAGGGGCATGTTTTCCAGTGTATATTTTTGTTTTCTTTCATAGGAAATAACTCTTCCAAGACTACTCGTTAAAGTTTCATCTGGCTGTTTGCAAAGACACGCACTGCTGTACTGAAAGATGGTAGCTCTTAGAGGGTTCTTCAGCATCTGGAGCAGATGTATTTCATCACAAGCACAGGTCATGCCTGGCTTCTCACTCTTTTGGGAAATAGAGATCTCTTCTGCCAAGCCAGTGAAACCTCTTCCCTGCAGGGTCATCATTAGTTTATCCCAAGAGTGACATGACTCTTTTAGAGTAGTCGCTTCTCTGCAACTATCATTTTCACTTCCACCCAAAAATTACACTGGATGAGTTCAGCACCATACACAGCAGGAAAAAATATCACAGAAATCAAGAACTTTCCCATATAAATGCACCATATGGAAGACTGGCAAGGGGCCTGACAGGCCAGGAAACTTCTAGGAACTTGCCTCCTTGATGAGCATATTCAAACTAATGCAAAATCCAGCACTCCTTCAAATTTTCTGGCTCTGGCATCCTTATTCTGCACATCAGCATGGGATTTCTCTGTCTGAAATGTATGAGTAAGGAGTGAAAGCAGAACTGGCTGGGCAAGCATAAAATATTTGAAAACACCAAGAAGAAAAACATTGCCAACTTCGCCCACCTACACTTGGGACCAACCCATTAACTCCAAACTCCAGCTGAACAACACAGCCTCAATTGTTCTAACAACATAGGAGATCACATTCTCCTGGCATAAGTAAAGGGCAGTAAGCAGCTTCTCTAACTATTAAAGCAACATCTGAAACATAAACAGATGTGTGCCAGACAACACTGCAAGGACCCTCAAAGTCTTTTCTCTCTTTAAAGTTTCCCCTTCCACATTATTACTGAGCTTTATCCTTTGGAATATGAATGGGGAATAAAGCTGCCTCTGTGCACTGCACTCCCCACTGACAAATGCATAAATGATTCACAGCTGCATTCAGGAGACAGATCAATTAATCGTTGCAGCTCTCCAGTATTTATACTGGGCATCATTCAAGCAAGCCAGCTCTGAATCGATTCCTTGTTGCTTCCAGCAGCAGCAGATCCTGTTCTTCATTTATACGATTATCTTAGTTGAGAACTAAGCATGGGTCATCCAGGATGAAGGACCCCTGCTTCAAAGAAGAGTTGTATTTCACTGCACACGGGGCACCAAAAACTTCCCTGGACCTTGGGAAAGAGGCAACTACGCATTCCTGAGCTGTGCAGAGTGCACAGCCATGCCTGGAGCAGTGTGTGGGAAGAGGGCTGCAGCTCACAGCCAGTGAGGTATCCAGGAGATGGCCTAAGTATGAACAGATTGTTGTATGGGGATTGCAGAGGACAAAGTCATTTACAGGAGATATAGGCCTCCACCTCCTTTTCTTTCTTCCTCCCCAGCCTTTCCCAGACTAAGTTGGCTTCACCTACAGTTTTGTTTCAAGCAGCAATGCAACACCAAGTCCCTGCCCTGCAAAAGCAGGAGGGAGGGGAGGTTTTGCTGAGCCAGGAGTGCTGTTCTGCCTGGCATGCTGTGCCCACGACGGGGTGCAGAGCCACCCTGTGCCCCACAAGCAGGCAGCACCCAGGTGGAAGCTATCAAGAAAGACACTTTGCCCTGAACATAATCAGCATTACAAAAGAAACAGACTCAAGGCTTATTTAAAACTTTCTGACCGTTTATGAACGGACTGGCAAAGTGCAGTTTGCTCCAGCTGGAGTCTGCACAGGATGTGGCAGGCAGAGAGGTATGTATCAGGGAAGGGGTAAGAGAGGAACATCATCCAACACATCATTTTTTCCACAGCAATCCTTTCCTGATTAAACTTTTTACCCATGTTAAAGCCACAGTTTAAGGACAAACTGTTTGCCTTGCTCAGGCAGGCTGAGTCCCACGCTCTGGAGCTTCAAGAGGAAGCCAAGAAATACTTGGATCCAGCCAGCCTGCCCTCTGTAGAGGGAAGGTGCCATGCCCACCATCTGGTGGTCCCCACACTGTACCTGTGCTTCTGACAGCATGACGTCCTTGATCACTGGCTGCCCTCGGGGCTCGTTGTTTTCCAGCTTCACATAGGTAACCTGATACCCGCGGATCTGTCCATGCTGCTTGTTGGAGATGGGCAGCTTCCAGCTCACCCGGATGGCAGTCGAATTGACAGACTCCACCTCCACCTTTCGCGGTGGGGCACTGGGCACTGCAACACACACGGGACAACAGTTAGCAGGTACCACACAATCACTGTCACTACCTCTCACTCCTTTGCTACCTTCCCCCCACTTCACTGCCAGGACGGCCCTACTGGTACAAGCTTCCTGCACCTGCCCAGGACATCACACTGCAATCTTTCAGCATGACCACATCCCTGACTCCTTCCCTTTTGCTACTCTCAGCAGGAAAGAGCATAACTGTAATATGCAGGAGTACTCCTAATAAAAGTAATTGTGCTGAATCAGACTCAAGGTCCATCTATCCCTCTCATCTCCAGCAGTAGGGGAGCAAGGAAGAATACAAGAATACAGCACAATATAAAGAATACCCCTGCAGCTCAGGGTGCCCTGGGGCACAGGCAGGGGTTTTAATGCCTTCTTTGCATCTTGCCTGACACAATACCTCCTCTCAGACCCATCTAAACTGAGTCCAACAGTCCCACGTAGCATGAGTGGGTGCTGAGTCTGTTTTGCAGGGAGCCCAGGTACCTGCCACCAGCCAGAGCACACACGTGCTCTTCCCCTGTGACAGTGAGAGGTTAATGAGGGGGAAAAGCACCATCCTAAAACAATAACGCAGAGCTCAGAGACAGCAGTCACTGAACTCAGCCAGATAAAGGGCCTGTGGGGATTGTGACAGCTCTAGGGACTGTATTTCATGCATGGCTAGCTGAATGCTTTTTGATAATAAAATGAAAAATTACACTGCCCAGAAAATATCAATTTTCTTGCAAGGTGAGGCCAGTTTAAAAAATGTATTTATACCCTATTTACCATTTGGAAAAATTACCTCCTTATTATATTTTGCTCTTGCATTGACTGTGACAAAAATGTCAATTCTAAAAAATTAGCTTCTCAGTTGCTCCTGGAAAGCTCCTTCCGGCTGAAACAGCTGGGAGTAGAGGTGTGCACTCTCTGTGGAGGATATTAATGCTACCCAAGTGCCCAGTACCAAGTGAAGGACCTGGGCTTCATCCTATCACCTCATCTGCAGGACCCTTTTCACCTTCCACTGCCCTGGGAAAATCTGGAGGTTTGGAACCTCCTATGCCCCAATTCTCAACACAGCAAGAAATCAGTATTAGATAAATAGGGATGGATACCTGACAAGCAGACGTAATGAGTATTGCTATTCAACTAACTAAATGGGAAGAAACAGCTACCCAGCAGGTAAGCACAGTTTTTAAGCTGCAGGGCAATTCATTATTTTTCCCCAGATGTCCTTCATAATTGTAGATAATTTAATAAAATAGAGAAAGGAGGAACATAGCCTTTTAGCACCATGAGGCCAACTCAAGGTATGGGAATGGAGGGCGCTGTGCTTGAACAGTTCCCCCTTCTGCCTGGAGCAGCCTATGCTGTAATCCACAATTCACTTAGTGCAGTGACCTTGCACAAGCCACAGGGCTCTCCTGCCCTGGCAAGACACCTGCCCACACACACAGCTGGGAGTCCAAGTGGAAAACAAGATCCTCCCTGAGAACCAGACAGAAGCTGTATGTCAAGTTCTGCTGCCATGAGAAGGAAGCAGGACATGATATGGGGATGTTGCAGGGAGACAAAAACGTGTGAATAGGAGCACACCACTGTTTTCAGGAACTCTGTCCTACGCCACTATGGGAAGTATGTGCTGCATCTGAGATCCAAACAGGGAAAGTTCAATTTGTTTTCAGACTACAGTTTAGCATTTCTCATTCCTTCATCATGGGTATCTACTGAGCATCAGCATGTCAGAGGAATATAAAATCACTCCTGACAGCTAAGCTGGAATGTCCAACCACGGTGCCCAAGAACTAACTGAGAGAGCTTGTTGCGACATTTCTGGGGTAACAGCTTCCCTTGGGCTACAATTCTGCTGAATGAGAACTGAAGCAAACAATACAGGCAGCAGGACACACACACAGATGTGTTTGCCAGCCCAGGAATGCAGTCAGCAAGCATTCCCAGACACCACTTTCAGAGCCATGGAGACATAGGGGACAGTGGCAGCCCATTTAGGGAAACTGTAACATGCCTGGTTTCAATTTCCTCCACTGATTGGGCAATACAGAGATCATGCTTTCTTTGCCTGGACACTCCATCTCTTTCTTCTCTCATTAAATCTGCAGCTTTCTGGGGTCAGCATGAAGCCACGGGAGCTCCTACTGTCACCCTAAGCTCTGGCACTTTCAAAGGAAATGGCTTAAATCATGGTGACATAACTGACAGCCCAGCTAATACAAAGCAATTTCTCTTTAAAGCTGTCGTATCCAGTAAAGAGCTCTGTATGTGTGGTATTCTGACTCTTGAGTGGAAGAGCAGCTTTATATAAGCTGTGGCTTGCCTGGAAGCTGGAGCAGGAAGCAGCTTTCCTGCAGGACCTACAACTTTCAAATGGATTGCTTTCCCCCCTCTTTAGTTTGCTGGATTTCAGGTCAACAAGTAAACTTTATGTCCTGATCTCACAAGAGAAGCCTTTGGCTGGGAGAGCTCATTCTACCTTCAAGAAAAAGGAATCCACCACCACCCACTATAAAACCACAATGGAAAGCAGAGCAATGCCTGCCTGCATGCACAGGAAGCACTGCTGACACAAACAGGACCCTGAAGGACCACAGTGGGATATCTGACACAACCTAGAGGCAGAGCAGGGGCCAGCAAAGCAATTTCCCAACCCCACTCCAGGGTAACTGTTGAGATCTGCTCCCCAGAGCTTTGCCCCTGGCAGCCTCTGGTCCTGACTGAAAGGTGCTCCCAGGTCAGTGTCCCCGCTCCCTTTCCCCACTTTCCAGCAAACACAATTAGGAGAGCCCTGGTTAACCCAGGGCAGCAGCTGAAGGAGCTGTTCAGTAGCACCTACCGTCCTCATCAGTGCGCACGTGCACGGGGATACTCTCCGGTCCTGGCCCCACATCGGTGTGAGCCCTTACCCACACCTTGTATTCCGTCCATTTCTCCAGGTCTTTGATCTCCCAGCTGGAATGCTCCCGTCCAATGCCATCCACCACATGCTTGGTGTTGTCATCTCCTTCCACTGCCTGGTAGGCAATGGAGTACTGGGTGATGACCCCATTGCGGCTCTGGGCGGGCGGTGGCACCCAACTTACCCGGATGGTGGTGGAGCTGGTGCTTACACACTCGACTTCTTGGGGTGGGGCGGAGGGGGCTAGGGATAAATAAATGAAGTGGGGAGATGAAGGGAAATGAATGGAAGGACAAACCAAAATGCACAGGGAACTTTTACCCAGCCAACGGAGCACTGAACATACACGTGGACAACTGCCTGCCATCCTCACGGATCATCAAAGATGGCACCAGGGGGGCAATTTGTATTTGAAGGCCAGATGAACAGCGTGGAGATGGAAGAGCTGTTCTGCATCAGAGAACACCTCTTCCCAAAGCTGTTCTGGACGCTCACTTTACCAAACACAACAAATGGCAGTAAGGGAAGGGGGGCATGTGGAGGGTGCAAAAGAGAGAGATTGGTAGGGAGAAGAAAGACTTTCAGTGAAGATCTGAAGCAGATGGAAACCAGACGAGGTAGGAAGCTGCAGAAAGCAAGAATGGCAGAAGGGTAGCTCACACACCAGATTGTAGGAAGGCTTGTGAAAACTCACTCCCAGACAAGTGGAGGAAACAGAAGTGGATAAGGAAAGCAGGTGACTGAGGTTGCAGGTAGTTTGTCCTGGTAGGGTTTAAAATCATGACTATCAGCTGTATGCTGCAACCTAACCAGATCGGAGCCAGGCACCATGTGGGAACAGGAGGTAACATGGTTGTGCCGCTTTGCACATGTCCCTGGAATCTGGGACTGACTGCTTCATGCCTGCCACACTGGTTACCAGCCTCAGCAGCTTTCTGGCCTATGGATTTGTACAGAGGAAGGTAAGGAGGTCTTGCCCCCTCCCAGGAAAAAAACCACCTTCAGTTTGCATTAACTTCTAAGCCCTGGTAATGTTATCTGTCCACAGGAGGAGGAATGGGATCCAGGCAATAGTTGCTTCTCACTGGGATCACTGGGAGAGAAGTCTCTCCACACAGCACAATGGAGAAGAGCAGTAAAACAAATCTGGGTGAGGGGAAGAGGGATCAGGAAAGGAGAGATGATCTGGACAAGGCTAAGCATCCCTAGGACATCTGCCTGGTTCATTCCTTTCTCCAGCCTTGCAGACCTAGTTGCGCCAGGGCTCTGGCAGCATGGGAGGCCTCTCACAGCAGCATCAGCCCCCTGTCATTTGGCCTCAATGCCCTGGGATGCTGCAGACAGCATGCTTGCACAGAAGGCAAGAGTGGAAGTCTGGAGAAGGAAAGGAGCCCATATAGTCAAGGAAGGAATGAGGGACACGGCTCCATCCATGGGTGCTCATCCAGAAGGAAACAGCCCTAAGCAGAGGGGGCAGGGCATCATCACAAAAAAAAAATGCACGCTGTTGCTCTAAGACTAGAAAGCTGTGTGGCCAAGCAATAATGGAGTACAAAATATCTTGCTTTGCCAGTGCAGGTGAAAGACAGCTTCCATTCTTCACTGCACTAAGAAACATACAAATGCCTGACAAAGACTGCTGCCCTTCCCCATGCTGCAGTCCTTGCAGCCACCAATGCAGCAGAGCCAGCCTTGCAGGGGCACAGGAACAACCCTGCTGCCCACTGCCTGTGCAAAGGTGAACACAACCTACATCACTCCACATGGCAGCAAGGACCTCAGGTAATTCAAACACTCAGCAATGGTGCCTTAGCTTTGCTGGGCACAGGGGCAGTGGCAGAAGATCTGGGAACGCAGAGGGCAGCAGGACCTCCCAAAACCACCAGTGATCTCTGCTTGCTGGGAACAAGGCCCACTTGCTTGCAGAAACAGTTACAGACCTTTAATTCCCACTCCTGTGCTCAGAGAACAGGGAACATTCCTGATGCTCAGGCTCAGATGCCTGGAGAGATGAAAGATGGAGGAGAGTAAGTAGTGATGGAGCTGGAAGTGATGATGCCTGAGCAGTCAGGCTGCTGCTATGGGAGCTACACTGAGGAAAGAGAAGTCAAAACAATGCGTGGAAGCAGACAGCACAGGATCAGCCCTGCCATCTGGTATAGTGAAAAGGACGCAGGGGTAAAAAGTGAATCCTCACACTCTTTTGGTTAATCAGCAGAGAAGTGGCAGGGAAGAGAGTAGGAAGATACAGCACCAAAGCAACACCTACAATGGAGGGCATAATGCAGACAAAGTGCCTGGCGGCATCCTTCAGACAGGACAGCTGAGATACAAGGGGCTTGGCAAACCTTTCCTCTGACACTGTCTGCAGACGCCATTCATAGAAGAGACGTGCTTTGACAGAACCTCCACAGCTTCCCTTGGCATGCAGCACGGAGCTCCTACTCCAAAGGCAGCTTTGGATGGCAGTGTGGGCAAGTCAAAGTTGGCTGTTGACTGGGTAAGAGTCACACATATGATGTGCAAGGCAAAAACTAAGATTAACACTTAAATAAAGCAAAACAAAACTTGAAAACATGAGCAGGATCAACTTAAAATGCACAAGGAGTTGAAGTATCCCTCCTGGGGCCAGCAGAGAGCAGACTGGGTGGCCAGCATGCACCCACACATGCAGATGTACCCACACACACACACTGTGCAAACCTCTGCTGCCTCCAGGCTACTCATGACAGCCTCCCCCGATGGCCCACAGCAACTCTGTGCACCCATCCAACCCACCTGCTCCTCAGGCTAGGGAAAAGGCAGACTTAGGACCCACCTCAGTATTTCAAGGGAGAACAGCATTTTAATGCTGAGGCCTAATGGGCACAGAGCTGATGTTTCTCTCTTGCATCATTCCGCTTGCCTGCGGCACTGCAGACTCCTGGAAAACTCCCCCATGCTCTGCAGGCCCTCAAAGCAGCACTGTTTGTACTTATTGCAGGATGCCCAGCAACTAAGTGAGCAGATTAGCAGGAAAGACAGCCTAGAAAGCAGCTGCCTGCTCAGACGAGGTCTCAACTGTGCTGCTGAAGGGTTCAAAAGGGCACTGCCTCCCTCTGGTCTTCCCACACAAGCATGCCTACTACTCCTGAGCAGGGGTGCCACAAGAAAAGCAAGACCAGCATCCTTCTCCAGCCCATTAGTGAGTCATTAGTGATCATAGGCCTCCTACCTTCCCCATGACTGGTTTGTCAGGGACAGGAATAGAGACTGAAGAAAGGCTTTTTGGAAAGCAGGAATCTGACTGCTCCTGCAGTTTGTGTCCCACCTGAACATGTCAAGCTCCATGATCTAACAGCCTTTCTCAGGGTAATCAGATGGAAAAGTGCAGGAAGGAGACCAATTTGAAGCTGGGAGCTGTAGTATTTCTAGATTAGTAAGTTCTAAGGCTAAAGGGAACCCATCCAACCATCTAACAGAAGGTGCTGCTAAAAGGATTTCTGACTGGAAGATGTGCACTCTGCACACAACTTCTGCCAAGGTAAAGCACAGCTTTCTGAAAGACCTACTTGATTTTGAGCCCCCCAGTACTCAAGGCTCCATACTGCATTGGGGCTGTTCAGACAGTGGTTTGTCACCCTCACTGAACAGCTCAGCAGTAACTGCCAATGGCTTCTGTCATAGAACTGAGTGCCATCAGAAATCTTTTCAAGTAGGAGCCTGTAAACCAAGACCCAGGTCATTTCTTGGATCAATGTAAGAATTCTTAGGTCCTTCAGTATGAGGAGGGCTTCACTGGTCAAACCAAGGTACTCCTGTGCTTAAATGCCAAATCTCCAGCCTATGCACATTTCTCTGACTAAACAGATGCCAGAACCAGTCAGCTACTGCACCACTGGCCAGTGAAGTGACAACCTTAAAAACAGACTGGTGTGAGATGCCTTGTGAGCAGACAACAGGTCATGATAAAATGTCTGCCTTGATGAGTCCATGAAGCAAATGTTTCTCTTACTTGGACGGCTGTGAGACTCTGAAGGACTCATTTATGCATGGAGCTGTCTCTGATTAAGTGTGTTCAAGGATAAGAGCATCTACTGATGGAATTAATTTACATGGTAGGAGAATTACTTCAACCTTTGCCTATCAATACAAAAGCTATCTGACACAGGTATACAAATCCCCATATTCAGGATTTGTTCTCAATGTTCAAATATTTATAACCGCATGATCTGATCTTTCTCCATTTTCATACCTGTCTATTGTGCAGCTCTAAGACATCATTAGCTCACTTAACGAGGTGGAGGAATGCCTGGGACTGGTATGTTAATGAAGCTGAGTTTTCCTCAAAGAGAAGGTCATTCTAAAAGTGAGCAGAGCTGCTCTTCCCTGCCAGAGCTTCCTTTCTAATGGCCATCTCACACTCCTGGTAGCTGTGTATGCTCCCGCCCTCCCTGCAGGGAAGGCTGGCTGCCTGTGCCAACTGCTCACTCCACAGAGCGAGTAAATCCCAGACAGACGGTGCTAACGGAAATGTCTTTTTTCCCCCTTTTAATGCTCTTTGCATAATGGCAAGCCCAAAAATCGTTAGTGAAAACGAGCTTATCGCAGGGCCCTTTGATAGCCCTAATCTGCTTATGCGCAGCACTTTGAGCTGCCAATCAGAGCAATGCAAACTCCCTCTCTGTGATCACACAGGGCAGAGCCAGGATGAAAGTGATATTGCCTGGGTCACCTCATTATTGAGCCTCTCTATTAACTGAAATGCAGCTTGTTCTGGTTTCCCTTAGCACTGCAGTCCCAGAAGCTGCAGCCCCACTTGTTCACACAACCCTGGCAAACAGCCACTTTTCCAAAATGACTCCTCCAGCTGCCTGACAGCCACAGACACACCTGGCCTCACAGGATGCCTCACCTTGCAATCAACTGTACAGACCAGGTATGGACTCCTGTGTAAGCAAGGCAGCTGGAATGGGGAGTGAAGGGATGAAAATCCAATGGTTTGGAGACAGTCACATTCAGAGCCAAATACCCATATGCTGCCTGTCCAGACTGCTTGTCTGCATGGGAGTAAATTCATAGAGATGCACAAACCCACTCAAATCAATCTCTCCAAAGCAATTTCCCAGCCTGTTTTACTCCTCCATCACTTTTTGTGAATCTGCCCTTAGGGAAAGACAGCATGATCAAAGGGACAGGAAGAAACAACTTACCCCTTGGGTGCACCCACTCTGCCAAAGAGCCCTGATCCAAACCCCAGCTGACTTTCCCCATTACACCCTTTAGCAAATTGCATGCCAGCATCCCTGCAAACCCACAAGGGCAGAAGCACTGGGCTTCTCTGTGCCCAGGAGATGGAAACTGGACTGCTTTTGATTTGTCGCCAGCAGAGTTGAATGTCAGGCACTTACTGGATTGGGCAGTTCTGGCTTCCACCGTGGGAGTGTAAACTCCTACCCCCAGCTCTGAGCGGGCGCCCAGACGGAATTTATACAATGTGTCTGGTTTGAGACCTTCTACAGCATATGAGGAGGTTGGGTCAAACTCCACCTTTTGCTGCCAAAAAAAAGGAAACAGATTATTTGATTTAGTTGGAGGATACAGAAAAGCTGTATGTGCAGCCGTTCTGGGCCCACAAAAAGTCACAGCCACGCTACCAAACCTTCCTGCAGTCCTGCAGGACTCCAAACCATGGAGCTTCCTGGGTGACACACCAGGACTCTGCAAGGAAGCAGACCTCTATCACAGCCAGGCTACACTGTCTGGTCTTCAGACTGCACTCACTGGCCTGAGAGCTTTGTGGGAATGCTGGGTCCAGCTATACAAGTTCAGAGAAGGGGCACAGGACACACAAGTTTGTTTTCTCCCAACAGACAGTGTATTGCCTATGAAACACAGTAAAGTCCTCATCCTGTAGCAGTCAGGATCTCTAAAGCACTGAAACACTACTGGAAAAGGGCTTGTTTTGTTGACACCTCACCTGAAAGACACTTATTTTTGGCAGCTCTCATGCCACTATAATAAGAGGAGAGGCAGGGGACCATGGGACATTGTGATGTTGTCATGGCACAATTCTTGCCATGGTGTCTTGAAGCCAGCACTACCTTTGATATATTTTGAACTGCACTTCCTTTAGGGACCTGCAGTAAATGTGGAAGGGCTCTCTCTAGGCCACCTTCAATCTGCTTTTTACATCTAACCAGTCCTGGGGCCAGAGACACATGTTGGAGGCCATCTCAGACCTGCCCAAAAGTGCTACTGTTTACAGGCACCAGCAGTAAGCATGCCTCAGGGATGCTGTCATGGCATTCTGAGCCTTTCCAGTCCCAAACCAGTCACTACTTTGCTGGCATCAAAAAGCCCTGTCGAAGTCACACAGAAACCGGAATGCCATGTTCCTATTGCATGCCACTGAGGCAGAAGAGACAAAGAAACAGTTGTGTTACCACTCTGGCTCAAGCACACACCCTTCCCAAGCTGATAAATGGCCATGTTCAACCCCAAGTGCTGCCAGGCAGGATCCTCACCTGCGTGCCATCCTCCCCTTCCCAGTACAGCAGCTCATATTTGGTAATGCGTTCCTGAGAGGCGGGCAGCCATGTCAACAGGATGCGGGTATCAGACTCTGCTTCTGCCTGGAAGTCAGCTGGCTGGGCAGGAACTGGGGAACAAACACAAGGTTAGTGCCAGAGAAGGTGAGAAGAGCTGCATGACTCAGCGTTTCACCTTGTGAGGATCCTCTTTCATTTCTGTCAGAACATCCCTTCTCCCCTGCACTGTGCTCTCATAACATCTCAGGCCACAGGCAAGCACCTCTGTCACTCAGGTGGGTGACTGTGGGGATCACATCAGTCCCTTCCAGACCCTGACTGCATCCCAGATCCTTCCTTCCACATGTATATCAGAAGGGTCCAGCAGTTACACAAGTGCTGACACCCATGTCCAGGATTTTGTGTCACACTTTCAGCCTCTGTACCTCAGACAAAACTGTGAGCTGTTACTTGTACAGAGATTGACACCAACTCGCCAGGACAATCTGCCAGCTTAAACCTGATGGCTGTGGGGTGGGAATGCCTCCCCACCCTCTCTGACATGCAATCATTTGAGCACCAAGTGCAGTTGTGATGCCTGGTGCAGGTCAGAAACTCAGCTGATTCCCACAGGGATGGCCATGGAGCCAGGCTGCCTCACTCCATACGTACCCCCTTGCTGTGTTTTGACCTGGATGATGTCCGAGGGGGGCCCGTCGCCCACCGAAGTGAAGGCCAGGACGCGGATGCTGTAGGTGGTGCCTGTGATGAGGCTGCCCACGGTGGTGAGGTGGCTGTCATCAGTGTTGTGCTTCTGCCACATGCTCAGAGGCAGGTGCGGGTCGGTGGTGTAGTACACGCGGTACCCTCGGATCTGTCCATTGGGCTCCTCCGGCTGCTCCCACTGGACCAGCATGGTGCTGGCACTCAGCATCCGTGCCTGGACTTTGAGGGGTGGACTTGAAGGAGCTTGCTCTCCTGTCCGGGCCTCGACCAGGTCACTGGGGGGACCTCTGCCGATGTTGTTGACTGCGATGACCCGGAACTCATACTCTGAGAAGGGGCTGAGCCCACCTATGCTGTAGCGGGTGGTTGCCACACCATCCACCTCCTGGAACTGGCCCTCCAGGGATCTGGGCTTGTACTGGATAACGTAATATGAAATGGGGTCAGAGTTGCCTGAATCCCAGGTGAGGGTCACGCTGGTAGCTGTCGTTTCAGTCACTAATGGCTCTGTTGGAGGTTTTGGCAGTGCTGCAATTGGAAAGCAGAGAGGTGTGATTTAAATAATTCAGTCAGCTCAAACCTTGCAATGTGCACAGGGATAAAAATGGAGCTGCCACCTCCCATTAACATTCTTCTTTAAAAGGCAGAAATCATTTCATACTCTATAACATGCATTTTTATATTACCATATATTGCTTGAAGTGGTTCTTAATGGAAGGATAAACAGAGCAATCATGTTATTAGATGTGCTTGACGCACTTACCAGCAGCAGGCTAAATAAAAGTAATTCAACAGGGATGCAGGAATGTTTCTGTCATGGGGGTTCACCCAGGAGTGGGAAGGTGCTTGCTGGGTTGGGATGGGCTGGCCCCAGAAGCCAGGTGCACAGCTGATTTACAAAGTAAAGCAATCAGAGCACCAAAGCAATTTGGAGTTATGCTCTTGCTTCCAGAGAGGCAGTATCTTAGGCCATAGGGAGTTCATGGACAATGCTATTAGAAGGGTTGATGGGGCAATGTTTTGTGAGTATTACAGTACATGCAGGAGAGATACAGCCAGAGAAATTACCAACTTTCATTCCACTATTTCACTGGGTGGTGTGTCAAACTGCAACCAGACAATAAACTGTTACACAAGAACTCTGACAATGACACCTCTGAAGTGTCAATGAGAACGCAACTACTGCAAGCAAACATTTCCAGATTTGCCATTTTACCACAAGAACCAAGAAAAAGGATGAGTGTGTGTGAGAGAGATTTGCACAGTACACAAATACTTTAGTACAATGACTGAATTAAAGTCAATACTAAGTTTAAACCTCCTACAAACCACTCTAAAGTCGTTAATGACTTGTAATGCAGCCATGCTTGACAAGGAACTAGGGAAAATGCTCAATCCAAATTAGGATCCTCAAGAATTTCATTCTTCGGCAAAGTCATCAGGCTTCTAATTTCCACATGGTTCAGCTGAGGAAGGCAAGCCCCTTAGCACAGGGCATTCCTGCTCTAAGTACCAGAGGGAATGCCTTTTCCACTGCTACTGCAACATGAATACTGAGAAGATCATCAGGAGCTGAACTGGCATGGGAGGGGAGGGCACACAACCCACAGCCAGACATCCCATCACCACCCATGGAAGACTCAAGGAGGGCAAACCCAACCTGCACA
The DNA here is from genome assembly GCA_013399915.1 of Illadopsis cleaveri. NCBI lineage: Eukaryota > Metazoa > Chordata > Aves > Passeriformes > Timaliidae > Illadopsis > Illadopsis cleaveri. The sequence continues at coordinate 436,996 of VXBB01001129.1, read as the reverse complement.
ATAGTATGGCCTGAAGAAATGTATTTCCTACAGCATCCTAGAAACTGGTAGCCTTCCTCAGGCTTTCAAGGACAGATGAAACTCCTTTTCTTTTGAAGAGCCACAAGTTTAACTCTTGACAGCTGTTGGGTGTGCAGCCTCCATGTGAGCAAGGGCAGGTCTGGCACTTTCACTGCACCTAAGTGCAATCAGTTCTGTGTAATCTTGTTTCTCCTGTCTGAGCTGAAAATTGTCTGCTTGTCAGCAAGCACAGGAGAAGCAACACTGGATGAAGGAGTTTGGGACAGAGGCAGTAAGATATACAGACTAAAGGTGTAGAAAAAGCAGATGAGGACACAGGGAGGAAGGTGAAGGACTAAAGGAGTTGAGCAGATTGTTCCCTGTTCTGGGGCATGACGTCAATGCTTGAGGCAAAGGAATTCCAGCTATGAAGAGGTAAATGCTGCAAACCAACAGTGCAGTTCCCACCTCTTCCCTCCAAGACCAAGCCACCATCCCATCATGGCCCTTTTTTCCATATACTCTTGTGTATCTACTATAACAGGGCAACCACTATGCTCTGTATGAAAAGAGAGGTTGGAAAAGGTACTGACGAGCAGATGTTGTGAGTAAAGGGAGCTGGGTGTGGGTAAGGTTAAAAGCATCCTCTGACTAGCCAAGAGAATTTGCTGTTATCTCCAGGTCAGAGAGGGCTAACACTCAATTCTATGACTTGTTCAAGCAGGAACTCTGTGCTAAAGGTGGCCTTAGTGAAGAAAGGGGCCTGCAAGAACAGACAGACTCAAAGATGACGTATCTGAGGTAATCTGAGCTAGAAATCAACTGCAAGCTGAGAAGGAAAGGGATACTGTGGCTCCCAGATGGGAAAGGCAGGACACCTTCAGCCTTCTGTTAGTGGGTGGGCTACCCTATGGTCAGCAATCGGCAGCAATATCCCCTTTGGGGCAAGCTACTTGTGAAATGTCAGCAGAAAGTACAGCTGAAGGACAGCAATACAAGAAAAAGAAAGGGAAAGAGGCAGAGCAGTAAGAGAAGACATTTACAGATGATTATGTAACAAATTTCAAATGAAGACATAGAGCTCCTCCCTGCAGGGAGGGAGGATGCTTATTTTGTTGAGGCTCATGGACACTTCACATTGCTGGGATTAATCTTCTTATCCCACCCTTACTGCAAGAGGATATCTGTTGAAACAGCTCTCTGACTGCAGACATCCACAGACCCTGCCCCAAGACAGTCCATGACCCACCACTGTGCTGAGCTGATCCTGCTGATGCACAGAACAAACCAGACACTGCTGAGATAAACTCAGACTCAGTGAGGTTCTCTCATGGCATAACAAGGACCTGGCCTGACACAAGCTTGTCTACTATACCACTTGCAGGGAGAGATAAAATGACCTTTAGAGCAAATATCATCATACTATGATCAGGAAAAAACAAAGTTGTGGGTTTGGGAACCTCCCTTGCAAGCTGGAAAAGTCACAGAAGTGAGGAGTCAATGGGCTGCAGCCAAGAAACTTTGGCAAAGGGCTACATTGTTGAAACCCAAGTAGGAGCACTACAAGTAATAATTCCTTACCTTTGACAGTGATCTGGGCTGTGGCTTCGATCATGCCAAGGGAAGAGATGGCCACGCAGGTGTAGTTGGCAGATTGCATGATGTTATTCAGCTCCAGGACATTCCTACCGACGGGCATCTCATCTTCTTTGGTCAGTTCCTCCACACCAGCCATCCACTTCACGTAGGGCATTGGAGCACCTACTGCCACGCATGTGAGGTTCACGCTCCCCCCAGGCATCACCTCGTGGTTGCTCGGAGGGATAGAGAATCGAGGAGCAACACGCCGCACTGAAACAAGGAGGAGACAGCTAGTAGGGTCACAGAACCAGCAGAAGAGTACTACGGGGGCACATCAGGGGGAGTCAACATTTTTGCCTGTCTATCCCTCAGGACAGATAAAATGAAGTGCGAAAGCTGTTCACTACTTTGCCAAATTGCACACACTTTGCTTCCTTCCTTAGCCACTGGCATCTTATTTGCAGAACTCATTAAGAGATGGCTCAATCCATTCCCTCCAAACATAGCCTTTTGAAATCATATTACTAACATGAAACATTCCTCCATTTAAATTACAGCCTTCTAATTAGAGAGCATGCACAAATGCCACACACCTCGCGCAGGGCCCACTGAAGCTCTGCAAAACGGAATCACCTGCTCAATTTATTAGCTCAGGAGCAAAGCAGCCCGTTCCCTAAATCTCACAGGGTTTGGGCAGGGGCAGCAGAAGGGTTGCTTTTTGAATTAGCACACGTGTGCTGCTAAATAAAATATAATTCCTTTCAAAATGTAACTCAGGTTCTACCTTGGCTCAGAAAAAATAGTCACCCGAGCTGCATGACATTGTCAGGGCCTGAAGAGATCACCTTGCTGGGCAGGAGAGAACTAATCCTGACAGATGTGAGATCACATCCATTTTGACAGAAGAGAGCTGGGCTGGCAGAACCTTTCCCACCTTCGTGGCAGCTCTTTGGGAGATGTATTCCTCCTTATTGCATTGCACAGCTTCTCTTCATATCAATCCCTTGCTGGGTATTTCATTCAAGACTTATTTGTAAGCAACTCTCAGCTACAATAAAGCTCTAAAGCTGCCTGCCATATGCATTCCAGTCAGGAAAATGACACTGAGAAATGAGGTCCCTTTTTCAGGGTTAGTGTTATGGGCCTATTTAAGCAAGGGTAGAGAAACAACTGTGCTCAGTAAATCTTTGTCTCCTCTGGGCAAGCTCATTTTAGTCTGTAGTTAAAAAGGGAAACTGCTTGAATGTGTCTTGCCCAGCAGCTCTGCTCCCCTCTAGCCTCCTCCACTGAAAAGGCAGCCCCCGAGCAGCGGCCGGGGTCACGACTGACCGGCTCCGAGGAGCCTTTCCCTGCCAATTATGCTCCTCCATCAGTGCACTGGGCTGGTAGGGCAGCAACTGCTGCAGTGCTGGGGACAGGTGGGAAGAGAGCAGGAGCCTGAGCGGGGCCAGCTCGCAACAGGCCATGGGCACAGCTGGCCCCAGGGGCGATGGGGGCCTGGGGACTCACAGCTCTGCTGGCCTGGTTCCTGCCACCACGGCATTTCCGCAGACAGTAAAGCTGCTGACAGCCCCGTGAGCCACGGAGATGTCAGCTCCGCTTGCCAAGCTCTACCCAAATCAAATTTCACTAGTGCTCTCTTTGATGATTCATCTCCAAACCATCAGGATTGCAGAAATATACTGAACACAGAAGCCCCCACACTTGCATGTACAACAGAGCTAAGACTTTGTGATAAATTAGACAATACTGTCAACATCGTGTGTGTACTACATTTCGTCTCCGTGACAAAACAGGGCTCATTAGCTCCTTACCAGCCAGGGTAAGGACAACTTAAGGATAACTTCCTTTTTTTTTTTTTTTTTGAGAATATAAATCCAAAGTCTTGCTGGATGCTTCTTTTAATCAATTATTAAATCTGAAATCAATACCTACATGAGCAATCACCAGTGAAGTGTTACCTGATGATAGGGCAGTGCTCCCCAAATGAGACAGAACTGAAAGTGTACTCAAATGCTATGCAGTCATGAGAATACAGACTTAACCTGATGGACATGGCAATGGTTTAACATGATGGCATGTATTTCCAACCAAAGCATCCCAGCACCATTCATTAAGAGTCAGGTTTATTTCCAATGAACATGGCGTTGAATTACTCCACGTAGAAGCTGTTCAAATTCTGTCCCGGTCAAAGGAGCAAACCCACCCACCCAAGCTGTATTAAAACAGAAAAAAAAGGCAAACTTTGAGGATAATGCCATAGGTGTGCACAGAGCACTCACATACATGCACAAGGCAAACAGGCTGGCAGGCACTGGAGGCCACTACAGAGCCAGACAGACAGTGGTGGAAGGGCAGGACAGGGAGAGGGAAGGCACACAAGTACTCACATACAGGGACCTGGGAAAACAAGACACTGGAGGACACAAGGCCATGCAGAAAGGTCAGAGCTCAGCATGCACAAACAGATTTTAACTTCCAGCCCTGTGAGACCAGAGGCAGCACAGCCTGCCACTGACTCCCCTGCACACCACACTGTGTGCCCATGTCAAGCACCAGCTTTCAGCGTGCTCCTGGGGCTGTGTGAGTCCTATTGATGACACGTCACCCTTGATGTGTCCTGCAGAGGCAGGACCTGTGGGAGCTGTGCTGTCTCTTCCAAGGGATGTCAGCAGCTGGCCATAGCTTGCTCCCCTGCCAGGAGGGGACAGGCACTTCATTAGGGCTGGGGGCCCTGCAGCAGTACTCTGCAGGGTAATGGGAAGTCACTCTCCTCTGCACCACACACACAGGAGCAGCAGAGGTGGTCGGTTCCTGTGCCTAGAAAAGGGATTAAGGGCAAGGAAAACTCTCCTGTGGATCCAACAGTACGAGACCCCCTCATCAGCCTCAGCACAGGCTGTGCCTCCTGCACACTGCAGCCTGCGGGTGCCAGGAAACTGTGCGGAGCCTCAGCTCTCCAGCCTGGCAACAGATGAGTGGTTAAACAGGCTTCTGTGGTGCATTTCTGCAACCCAGAATGGCTGAGCTGTCTTCCCCTCATTTGCACACCGGCAGAGCTGCTGAGCTGGGCTCGCTGCTCCGCAGCAGAGAGCAGCAGTGCCCACGGCACCCAGCTGCTAAAAATGGACGGCCTGTGTAGGGGTCAGCTCTCTACATGGGAGGTGGGAGGAGGTCAGGGCAGTGCCTTCGGTAAGAGATCTGGCCCAGACAACGCTCTGTCAGGAGTATGTGCAAAGGAAGGGATGGGCTCCATCAGCCTCCCATCCTCTTGGGGGATAATTGGCAGCTTCTTGTCCCAGTCAGTATGGAGGGAGAAGGGGAGATGCTGTCAGTTAGCATTAGCAAGAGCTGGCACAGCTCTCACAGCAGCTTGCAGAGCACCATCAACACATTCCTCAGGCTCAAGCCAGCAATTTAAGTTGCTTGCTTTTCTAGCGTAAGAGTCTGGTAATAATTTAAATCAGTGTAAATCCTCAAAAAGCAGCATTCTTAGAATTTCTGTCCAATTTACAAGTCAAATCACACGGGTTAGCACAGTCCATGGTTCTACCTTAAGTGCTCCAGAAAATTTTGGTTTTTGCAGCAATGAAATTTCTCTTTTAATTACAATTTTCTTGACTAGAATTTGCAATAATTTTTTTTAATCCTCTTTTTGGATAAGGATCAGAAGAAGGTGATTTGGAGGTTTTGCAAGAACAGCATAGCGAAAACTTCTGTGAATATTAAAACTATTTCAATGGACAATACTGTAATTCTGGGGCTTAGTTAAACCTGCAGACTGTCAAAAATGAGATTCATTATAATGCATCCCGAGAACAGGCATTGTAAGGGCTCTGTGCTAGTCCACTATTCCACCTATCTCCCCATTGAGAGCATTCCTTAGGAAGTGAAGTGAAACTCGGAGCAGTGAGCAGTGAGTGCAGTGCAACCTGAGCCCCTGCCCTGGATCTCACAGGACCAGGAGAAAAGACAGTGTGGAGTCTGGTTTCCCACTCACAGGGGGGACTGCTGGGGGAGGAAGGAGGGGAGCAAGCAACACTAGAGCCACAAAGGTTGAGAAATGTTAATAATTCAGCATGCACTAACATGCACAATCCTTGCCTTGAGAGCAAAGAGCTTCAATCGATTGCCTGGCTCCTTTCAGCACAGGAGTGGCTGTTTCCACATGTCTCAGGTTCCCTCTGAGGGTGAAGTTACCTCTTTGGAGAACTAGGGACACCCTCCTCCCTGCTGCTATCTGCAAAAGCTGTAGGCTCTAAGCACAGGGCTCTCAGGCTGGTGCTGTTAAGTCCCTCTCATGTGCTGAGACACTGCTGGCATCCAGTGAGGCTCTGCTAGAAACACAACAGTGCCAGGAGGACTGCCCAGGCTTCCAAAGTCATGCAGCGCTGCTAGGGAAGGGGCAACCAAATTTCCAAATTTTCCTGCTGGCTGCCTTGGCCACAGTACAGCTCAGCAGATGACAATGCCAACACCCCTCCCTCTGGTTTGCAGAGATCCAGGCACCTCTACTTGCCTGCTCCTGCTTAAGGGTTTCTTTTGAAGAATGCCTATCCAGCATCTAATTCTGGGCCTCATCCTTCCCCTTCCTGGCACCCCGTGGCAGGCTCACTGGGTGCTGCCCCATGGTGATGGAAAGCTGTGCTGGAGCTCTGCATGCTTCTCTGCTCCTCTCTAAGGCAATTCCAGCTGCTCAGGTCCTGCACCACTGTCCTGTCATCCTCTCTCCTTTGCTTGTCCTCTGCATGAGGGAAAAGCAGCCTTAAGTCCCTTTTGCTCTGAAGTAGAGCCAGGACTGCCTGGTCTGCTGTTCCTCCCCGGTCCCAGCATCGACAAGGCAAGGTCAGGGGCTCTGCTCTAACCTCCCAACTGGGATGAGCAGCAGTGTGTGATGCAGGGGCACATCTCTGAGAGTGTGAGACTCTCCAGCTTCATTACTTAAGCCAGGCAAGCTGAAGGATCCCTGGTGCACAGGGTGTGTTCTTGCCCTCGCCAGACTAGAAACCTGCCAAAACTCCTGCCTTCCTCAGGAACCGCCTCCTCCAAGTTGGGAAGGAGTGAATTTAGGAGCTATGCTCAAATATGATCATTGGTCTGCATGGTTTACTCATGTGTAGACACCTTTCATCTCTCCTCAGTGCTATCACTTTATGAAAGGACTTCAAACGGAAAGGCAGTTACTGAAGTCTCACCACCTATTGACAGAACCAACAAAAGCAGAGGAAAAACTGGAACCAGAAAAAATGCATTTACAGTCTAATCTTGTGCTCAAACAATGCTGTACTATTTATGCTCCCAATGTATCCTTGAGTGCTGACATTTTATAGACAATTTCCAAAACAGGGCCTTGCCATTTTTGGATTATATTTCAGCTATAACTTTTAGGTCTAATTATTTGTGCTGACAACCACATATAAAAGAGGATATATCATTACAGTGGTGCAGCACTGGAGACGCATCAGCATTCAGCATACTGACATACTAATAGCAAAGTAAGGGAGAGCAAGATTGTGGAGCTCCACAATTTGCATTCGCTCCCAGAAATTTCTCTGATGAAAATAACACAACATTAAGGAGGGGAATAAGAGAAAAGATCCACTGTATCAAGATAAAATAACTTGTTAATAAATAACCTTGTAGCAGTCACAGAGCAATAATTAAATGCATGGGTTAGCAGTACACAGTTTTAAGTAAAGCTGGAAAAATGTACGATGTAATTATCAGTGCCAAACAAATTATAAGCATGGCAAATCCCAATGGAATATTTAGAAACTAATTTCTGGCTTCACATTAAATATTTGTGTATGTAGGTATTTTTGGTGGAGTGGGAAGGAAGGGTCGACACAAAGAATGAGAAATTCTTCACCCCTGCTGGCTTATATCCATTCTCAGTTGCCTCTCTTTAGCTAAACCATGTGGCTGAAACATTTAAGTGCCCTGTCAAAGGTTTAGTCTCCAGAGGTGTCTCAGCCACCACAGTAGTGCTCCAAATTCACTGAAATCTGGGAGGCTTTGGGCCTTGGCTTTGATTCCTTCTCTTTTCTTCCTTGTTCTCATTTTCCATCATTGTCTTGGGATGAGGTAATTTTATTCTCCACAAAATCTATTTTTAGAAGGTAAACAACAAAGGTCCCGTTCCTCAGTACAATCTAAATGAGAGCATGTTCCAGGGAGAGAAATGGGATTGAACTCTGTGTACTGGAACAACCGCTATGACAATTTGTTAAAACTTGTTCCAGTGATGATCATAAGAATTCATCCAGCTGCCTGATAGTTTGTGCGAGACAAGCCAGGGTCTCTTCCCCGTGCCACCGGAGAGCAGTGTGAGCATCCCTCACCTCCAGCATGTGTGAAAGGACAGACCCCCATAGAACCTGTTCAGTGAAGGAATCATCTCTGGAAACTAAATCCAGACTTCTGCCAGAAACACCAGCTTTCCTCAGCATGAAATCATGAGCGCCTTGAGCTAGGTCTGAAGCTAGATTTAATTTAAATGGTGGACTTGCCTTTCACTACTGTCCTTTATTCTCCTCTGGCACTCTGAGAGCAGCAGGACAGAGCAGAGTAAAGTACCAATCAGGTTTTACTGAATGGCTACGAGCTCCTGGGCATGTCACCATGGACCTCCCTAAGCCACCTTTGGCATGGCTGGGGCCACTGCCAGAGCTCTCTGCTCTTCTGCCAGCAGTGGAAGAACCAGCCCCAGAGAAGGAAGGAGAGGCAGACCTGCTGGTGCAAAGGGCTCTTGTCCCAGCATAGACAGAGCATGGAAAATGGGCCACCACAGTGCAGGGACTGCTCACGAGCAGGGAAATTGCCTCAGCACAAGGGAGCTGGATCTCAGCCAGCTGCCCCTGCTGCCTTGTGGCAAGGGAGAGCAGCATGCTGGGTTCTCCTCCAGTTGAGATCAAAAAGTAAGCTTTTTGCTTCTAGAGAAAGTTAAAACTTTTAAAGCTACAGGAGGAATTAAGGAACCCACACTCCCCAGCAGCTCGTAAGGGGACCAACTGTTCTGATCTCTGCTTCCAAAGACTGTTCTTGATTTCCAGCCAGAAAGCAGCAGCACTTTCGAGGTATTACACTTGCACCTAGCACAAATAAAGGGTTAGAGAAGAACCCCACACAGAGCAGCATGCACTTCTTCCTACCCTGCCTTTGACAAGACTGCCCTGGCTAGTATTTGCATGCAAAATATATTCTGTGCACTTTAAATCTCAAGCAACAAAGGCATGCAAGCAAAGTATCAATGCCATCACCAGAGTCACAGCAAACAGTAAGCAGATTTCACCAGGCACACTGTGGCTGTGCCTGGAAAGGAGCCAGTCTGCAGGGCCCCCTCCCATTTTGGGGATGGCTCTCCTCTCCCTACTGGAAAAGTCCCATCTGACGTGGCGTACTGTAGATGGATAAGAAGTGAAAAGGACCAACCTTCTCGCTGATCTGAGAGATGAAAGTTTGTTTTGTTTGATGGCAGAGTGCGATGAAGATGAGGAGGGAATAAAAAAAGACAAGGAAAAACACAGAGAGTAAAAACAGGCCAAGCTTCATCTGTCCGCACACCACTGAAACGACAAGACAAGACTACAGAGGTCAGCCATGACTTCCCACCACACACACACCACTCCACGGCAGGGACAAGAGAGGCTGCACTTGCACTGCTCTGGCCCAGAGCAGGGCCAGCCCCTCTGCCTCCCTGACCCACTCACCACTCCTGGAGGCAGGGCAGAGGGGACCGCACATCCCACACATCCCCACATGGAGGGTGCTTCAGGGACGGCCTAGCTCTGGGCCAGATGCTGGACACACAGACATGTTTACATGTGCAGAGCACTCACACAGAGCAAAGGACTCCAGCCATCACACATGTGCTCCCATACACCCACTCCTGCTACAGAGATGATGGCAAAGGCACTTTAAACCCATTGATCACACACTGGGAAGACCATATATGTAAACACGAATTTTATAAAATACGAAAGCAATGCTCCAAGTGGTGAATCGAAAAATCTTCTACCATGAAGAGCTGTTCCCCCTCTCCAAACAAAGAGCTAAATGCAGCAGAGAGGTATTAGGCAAGTGACAGACATGCGCAGTCTCAGCTGGGCTCAGTTTTGAGAGCCTTATTGGTACATTGTGCTGCGAGTGAGAGATGGACAAGAAATCAAAGGACAAAAACACCCAGAGAATTGAGCAGGTCCCAGTTTTTGTTCCTGCGGGAGAGACAGCAGAAGGTTAGTTGCATTTTCCTTATAGACAAAGGAGATCTTATTTCTCAAGCAGGAGTGACCTCACTGCAGCTACAGATCTGTGGCATACCAGCTGTAATCGAACCCTTGCTGAGAGAATACACAAATGGATTTGATAGTTAAAGACTGCTTATGAGTCACATTTTTGATGGGGTTAGGAGAAGGTGGGGGAAGGAATTTGCTTTCCAGCAGAAACACTGCAAATTGGAGAACAACATGTGGCATTATACAGTGTAACAGTACAGTAAGCCATTTCCAGCAATCAGAGGACAGGATTTTAACCAACACTGACACAGTACAGGCAAGGCAACAAGCTACCAATAACAGCCACTACAGTGGCCTATGGAGTGTAATGGAGCTTGCTGGAGAACAGCAAAACACTTATTTACATTTTTTCAACTGAACTGATACCAGGGAACTTGAACCACCCAACTCAACTGGCCCATAAGTGAGAGGCCACATCCAGCAAGGTGCCCCACCAAGATTATCTTTAAAACAAACAAGACTAAGCTTAAAGTCCAGGTTTCCTCTGTCCTGCTTTAGAAAGGGGATTTACCTCTTGGTCTACAAAACCTTAGCATAAGGCTCATTTGATCCTGTGAGACCCTGTGATGGGAGGGAACCTCTTTATTGTTGCTCCCAAGCCAGCACTTTATTTCCTAATCTAATGGAGTGTATCACATCTGCATGGCTTTAGCAGGCTTTAGCAGGCTCCTGCCTTCTGCTCAGCTCTATTTGTTTTCTGCCCTTGCTCAGGAAGGACAGTGCTTCTGGCAAACCAGGTGTGCCTGTGGCAGGCTGTGTTTCTGGAAAGCAGCACTAACATCGCAATAGGGCAACACAAACTCCAAGTGCTGCCAGCATGGACCAACCTACTGCACCCACTGGGACTGTGAGACTGAAGGGCAAGAAGCTGGTGAAGGGTGTGAGACTGACAGATGATGCTGGAACAGCTACAGGAATACCTATCCTTGCTGCTGAAGCCTCTAGAGCCAACCCCTCTTCTGATCCCGGCCATTCCAAGGGGACTCACTGTGGTGCCACTTGGCCTGCCTGGGGGCAAGGTGAGGGGTGCTGCTCCAGCTGGGGGACAGCCAGCAGCTTTGTTTAGGGAAATCTGGCAGAGAGATCACACTGCATCAGTGGGCATGGACAGAAGCAGGCTCCAGCAGTGGCTTTCCACAGGTGTTGACACTTCAGATTAGAGCTGGAAAGGTGAGGAGACACATGTGAAACACACTAATTGAAACAGATTACTTTCTGGTTTGTCAAACATGAACAAGTTTAGGACCTGCTATTTGTCATTAATTGCTGGATTATCTCTTAATCTCATTTTATACTAGTGTCTTCTAAGCAATAAAAACCAGTAGCAGGCTATTTTGGAACAGCTGTAAAGCAAGAGGGAACACCTGGGCAGAAAGTTCTCTCTGCTCTTCCCTTAGTTAAGGCTTAAACAGTTGGTGCTTTATCTGAGGTAAATGGTAAATTGAAAGTTTCATCTCCTTACAGGTTCCATTCACATGGTCCCTTATCTCCAGTTCTCTATCCATGTCACTCCTAAGGTAAGAAGCATGTTTTATCAACAGTTTTTCTGCTTTTTTACAGAACAAATGACTGAGCAGTGATGGTAAATAACATCTGCCTCCCCACCACGCAGGGACAGAGGCAGAGATGATTTAAGCCTGGGGTTACCCACAGTATTCCCTGTGCAGAACACCCCAGCTCACTACGCATGCTACTGTGTTCTCACGAGCCTGAGATGCCTGGCAGCTAAGCTGAACACACCAGTCTAAGTGCAAGCTGAGCCACAGTAGAAAAGCCATCAGAAGATAGCAAACTCTAAAAGGTAAAAATGGGGCTCCACTTGGAACCCAAGATGAAACAGCAAAGAAGCAAAGAGCAAGGCCGTATCAGACATATGTCTGCCAGTCCTGACTGTCAGACGGCTCTCAAGCTCTACAGGCAGAAATCCCTATGCCAATTGAATCTGGCTTTTACTCTGCCACCAATGTGCTTGTCTGTGCAGTAGCAGCAATACTCTAACCACAGCAGCTTGTTGCAGAAAGAATTAATTTGGATTTACAGGGGGCTCTGTTTCTGAATGGTCTTGGTCATTAGCTACCTGAAACAAGGCAGAGGGCTGTGGCCAGGATATGAATGCATAGGTCTAAGAGTTTAGATCACTAGCTCAAACAAAGGAACACATTTCCAAGCTTTTCAAAGTGGGAAGCCAATACTTCCCTGAAAGCATCAAGAAAGTTCATTATCCCAACTGGTATTGCAATTCTACTGGGAACTGCCAGCATCTGTCCTGTGTGAAAACCCTCTGGTGATATGCAAGGCATTAATATAAAGGACAACCCAGACACTTTGGCATCCAAAAGACAAAGAGGTTAACAAAAACCCAGAGAGGAATGAACCTGTTCCTGCTTATCTCCAAAAGCACATCTTCTGTCTCAAGGATTCCACATAAATCAAATTTTATCCTTTACAGCTTTTAGTGGTATAGAGGAACAAAAGGACAGATTGTCTTTTTTATGCCAGATTACATGAGAATAAGACAACCTTCCATTATATCCAATGAACAATGTTCTCATGCCACAGTGATGAGTATATTCCATCCTAGAGAGACAGACAGGATGCTCAGGGTGCCCAACCACCCTTTCCCATTCATAGTGCACACACATGCATGCATGAATTCAATTATGAGCAGAAAATCTCAGAGCACCAGAGACGTATTTCCTAGTCCTTTGTGCAAGTGGATATGGAAGGGGAGGAAATGGACATTTAGTTGGCACAGATATGCAGGCCTAATTGTTCCACAGATGTCTGTGCAGGTCTTGTGGGGAGGAGGGGGAAAGAGGCTTTCAAGTACATTTCTGTGTTGCATTATCATACACTGAGCCACCAGTCACTCTCCTTCTATTTTCCATAAAGGTCATTTTACAAATAATAAGACTTGAGCCTTGCAATGCACTTTGAACCATCAAAGGACTTTGCAAGCAATGAAATTGTTAAGCTTTTAGCTGAGTTCTATAAAGCACATTAGAATCTTTAGATGGAATGTGCCAGTTAAAGGACAAAGAACTACTGTTTATTAAACCATGATCATTACAAGTATTACAGCATAGCAGAATGTTCATAGAAACATGCTGACGGTGAACACACTTCCTTGCCAGGAGAAAATATGACAAAAATATTCATAGTAATATTTGGGGAGGAGAAAACTTGGAAGAAGCCTCAATGTGCTTCTCTGGCTCTGAAGCCAGGCAGCTCCAGTGTAAGGATACACAATGACAACATCAGGAGCCACAGTGCCGGTGTCAGGTGTGGCACAGCCCCAGCTGTGATGGCCTGAGCCTGCTCACAACCAGCCAAGGTGCACCTGCCCACACCACAGCTGCTCCGACCTGGGTCACAGCAGCACAGCCACAGCTTCAGCGTGGAGAAGCACCCAGGGGCAGAGGAAATGAAATTAAAAGTACTGAAATTCCATGAAAAGGAGTGCACTTCCTTCAGCAGTGTCCCTGGTCTCTGCTGCATTATCCCGAGGTCAGGACTGTGCAGAGCACACAGGGACGTCGTGGCCCTTCAGGCCCGCGGCCTCCTCAGCCACGCAGCAGCTGCTGAGGGCTGCGCTCTGCGGCCTCTACCGCAGCCTGCCTTTGCTTCTTCTGATGGTCCAGGGCAGACATCTGTCCACAGCAGCGCTCAGGGTCAGCCAGTCTGATTCAACTGCTGCCTCGTGTTTCCTGTCATCCAGGCATCTCCCTCACAAGTCTCTCCAGTCTCTGCTTGCCTGTGATCACTGCCCATGATCACTGGCAGTGCCCCTCTCTGGTCAAGTATTGTCACCCTCATCAACCCTGAGGAGAGGCAGGTTTAATGGAGCACATTGCCAGAAGTGTGCATACAGCTGGGCTGTAAACAAACGTATTCCCTGGTTATTTAGCTGTTTTTCAGACATCTCCAGTTTTGGTTGCTGACTGTTCAACCACTGTCTTCAGCTTTTACTCTTCTCCTGGCAATAGCCTTGAGCTTTGACTGCTGTTGCTATTTTAGCTGCTTTAATATTACATAAGCAGAAAATGTTCTTTTTAAAGGCGTCAAGTCCTCTTGCTCCAGGCCCATGTCAGTCATTCAGAATTATTATTATTTACACAAGGTCCCTGCTGCAGTAAGTACCATATAGCCACAAGTAGCCATTTCAGTGAGCTCCCTCTGTGTCTGAGCCTAAGCTGTTGCCAAATTCTCAAGGGTAAAATCCTGCAGAGGCCAGAGAATTGCTGCTAGGGACAGAGCAGCAATCCAAATTTCATTTTAGGTGATGGCTCCTTGGTGAAATTTGGCAAATAAAATTTCAGACTCCAAGTAGAGTTCCCTGCTGCCAAAGGAAATACTAGCCTGGTCTTTCAAAAAGCAGATCAAGAAAGCACAGATTTTTTGCAGTAATGCCATTTCTATTTACTGCATTCTGATTTACTAGTTTTGCAATTTGAGGACAAAGCAGATAATTCAGTTTTAAATGATCTTTTTTTCTTAAAGTAGCAGTGCAGCTCCTTCTCTACAATATGTATAGCATTTTGGGCTAGAGAATTCACTGCACTTGCCTCACCAGGCTGTGCCCTGAAGGCCTGAAAAGCAGCACTTAAGAAGAGAAAACTGGGCAGCAGATTTCTCATTTGATGACAAGTATGCAACCAGGGTTCCTGTAAGTACTAGTCTAATAGCACTGGCATTGCTCACTGCGGTAAGCAGCACTAGGGGAACACTTCTAGTGAACTCCACAGTTCATACACACATACAGTCTTCCTACTCATCTGCTTTATGTGTAGAGAAAGGAAATGGTAGAAAACTCCTTCATATAGGGGAAGAGTAAAATAATAATAGTGCATCTATTGTGGGGTGCACCACACAGGCCACCACCTTCACAGGCATTTCGTAGGACAAGACTTGTGGCTTGAAATGCTTCTCTTGGTGCAGATGCCCCTGAAGCTGTAGGCAAATGAGAAGTGAAATGTGTTCCAAAAAACCCAGTATAGGTGAATAGTATAGGTGAATCAGTGCAATTACACCATACTCCCAGTGAGCACGGCAAAATGACACCACCTTTTTTTTTGTTTCCATACAAGGTTCAATCTGTGTTCTACTCTTAAATCAATTTCTTCAATGTCTTGAATCAACATCTTGGATCTTTTGCTGCTAAATTAGACAGCAAGCTCTCTGGATTAGAGGAATCACATCTTCCGTGTTTCTATTCCCTTCCCTTCTCCCTGCAGCACCATCAAGTCCCAAATCTAATCACTGTTACAATATACAGTGGTGGATGTAACCACAAAGGGATGAGTGTTTCTTCACGGTGGTAACGATAACATCCAGACCAGCACTGGCAAAAGTGCTTGTGGTTAAAGGCAGGACAGGAATATGCCAGTGTGCTCCCTTCCAAGTCCCTGCTATGGTCCAGAGAGCCACCCTGCCCTGGCATGCTCCCTGCTCTTGCTTTCACCCTGTTCTTGCTCCTGTGATGGCCTGGATGTTTTGTGCCACCCTCCAGCAGTGGGAGGCAAACAGCTCCCAGTGCTGAGCCCAGTTCCATCCCAGCTCAGCAGCCAGATAGACCCATCAGTCCAGAAGCAGAAGGCTTATGAGGGTTGCTTTCCAGCACACTTAGTAAGACGAAAATAATAGCTTGAAGGAAAATGCATCCATTTTCCTTTACAAATCCCTGGTGTGGAAATGTTTTAACTTTTAATGAAGTCCATCTGTGCAGAAGTGCTGGCTCTAAAGGATTTACAGAGACAAGACACTGGTGTAGCCTGCTCCTTCCTCCTCCTGTTTTTCCATTGATATAGAAAGCCCTGAGCAGTGCCCAGATACTCCTTCTCAGCACCCAGTCTCTTCCTTTGTTCGCATGAAAAGTATAAAGATGCTAATGAGCCTGTGCTTTCTAACACAGCCCACTCACAAAGGATTACCTGGGAGGCTTTGAAAGGGGAGAGAATATGATCAAAAACACAAATCCCAAGAGTCAAGAGACAAACAAACATTTGAACTAGTAGGAAAGCAATAGGCTGTAAATGAGAGCAGGCAAAAGCAGTCCCAAGAACTACACGGACTGGAAATTAGTGTTGCTGCTCAGCACTCAGCCATGCTTCCTGAGGAAGCAGACGACTGCTTGGGTATTCACTACAATGAGGTCAATCACTATAAAACCACCAAGCAATGGCGGTGCAGCCCACAGACTTAATTTCCAATGTAATTTAGCATTAATTAATGCCCTCTCTCGTAAACACGCAGGCACTTTCTAAAGATCCAACTGCATGTCACTGATGTGTCTAATGACAATACTGTAGGACTATCACAAAAAGAAAAAATCAGGGATTTCTATCCTGTACCCCAGACCTGAGAAAGTAAGCTATTTCTATTTTTTTCCTTGCATTAAAGAAATAAAATACTGTTCTCGATTTAAGCAACTTTTTGAAGTCTTTAACTAATGTAGTAACAGTAAGACCTTTATTTTGTAGGGCATTTGCCATCAGAAACTGTAAGCAAAAAAATACCATCTAGGACCTAGTATGCACAGGAAATATCATCTGATAACGTCATCATAATTTATGGGGTGTCATGTCGTAAATATACAGAAGGACTTTATCAGGATCACATAAGCTGGAGATTCACATTGTAAAGATTATGTGCAAGAAAAAGGCTTGTTCCAAACATTTATGTGTAAAAAAGTGACAGTTAACAGCGAAACATGTGTCAAAGAACATGCTTTTGTTGGTGAACATAAGGATCCTCTCACATATGCAGACCACCCACAGCCCACGCTTAGCCCCAGCAGGATGGATGAACCTTGCTGAGCACAAGCCGAGTGCAAAATCCAGTACACTCCTCAGTCCTCTGGGATTCATTTGCTAAACAAAGAATGTTCATTAGTAAGAAATTGTAAAGTTGTTAAGAAGAGGCTTTTCTACCTCTTGAAGCTTTTGTGCCTTTTTCAGCCACATGTCTATGGAAAATAGAACATCGACAGTCTGAGCATGTCACAGGAGGCAAAAGCATCCCAAACACTGCAGCAATACAGTTGAATGAATAGCCACACAAACCTATGCAAAACCAGCCAACCTGGTAACTAGAATCCTTTCTCTCAGAGAGCAAAGGGTCAATCTGGGATGAATTTTAGTACAGCTTGCCTGAAAAATGAAATTGCAAGAATACAGGGAATTTAAAATCATCCATAAATACACTGTGAGAGTGAAATGAGTGATTCCACTGCATAGATATAGCTTCATCTTCTGAATATGCTTAATTGGATACTTCAGTCTTCCAAAGACTCTTATAATCCAAATCAGGCTGCAAAATAAAAAAGCAGTCCCCCATAATAAGCAACGAAAACAATGCCAGAAGCTACCCCTAGAAGCAAACACACAGCATAAGAAGACTATCATTCTCATGTCCTCTTTCCATACTAACCAATGCATATACAGCCCTAAGAATGTATTTTCTTTCTTTAAATTAGAGGAAGGAAGAAATGAATATGTGATTTTATTATTAGTCTGTTGATTTACTATATGGAAATAAAATCTGGTTCTAACTTCCTAATAAGCACCAGCACAAGAATGTTCTTTCTTTTCTTGGTAAAACACATAAATACACTTCCCAGGGGTTCCTGACCAATGACTCCGGTTCTACAGAGTTTCATATGAAGCAGCACGTTGGTTTTTTTTCTTGCTGAAATTAACAGAAAGTGTACAGGGAATTTAGCACTTGCTTCTCTCCAAGCTAATTCAAACACCTTCAATGCAGACCAACAAAACTGCCAGGAGACCATCCCAGTATAAAACCTAGTTATTTTGGTATGTTGAAAACAGTTTTAAATTGGCAACATAGCACAACCATTAGAAAAATTGCTTTAAATGAATTGTGGCTAATTTCCAGCAGGTTCCCAGTGTGAGCCATTAATACCCAGAGGCTCAATCACTGATGCATATAAGATGGATTAGGACAACTCCAAAAAGCTGTTCAGTTTTTAAAGGTACACATTCCAAAGCAGAGGCCTAAATACCAGCTCAGTATGGCTGAGCACCTCTGGCTGATCAGAGCATAACCAGTTTTACATTACCCCACTAAAGGTTAGTTTACACTGAAATGATTAAGCATGCCTTGATCCCAATCAAGATAACTATGACACAGAAGGTAAGGAGCTCAAGAGAGAAAGGAATTCCCATCCTGCTCATGTTTCAGTATTTTACGTAACACCATATAAACAGCAAAAACAGATTTACTTTGTGAGTCAAACACAACGTCAATCAAAGATATCCCTGAACTTGCTGGTTTTTGAACAAAAGGCCCCATCACACAATCCACAGTGTAATCAGGGCATGAAGGCAGGGAACATTCTCCTTTCACTGAAAACCATGGAGACTTTGGGAAGGAGGAGAGTGACCTCCTTGGGTGGAAGCTGCTCTTACCTCGAACATAAAGGTTGGCTGGGGCAGAGTAGCGGGTTCCTGCGCTGTTGGTTGCAACACATTCATATTTGCCTTGGTCTGACTCCTCACTGTTCTCTATTTGCAGAGCTCCTGTACACAAACAAGATGAAACAGACAATTCAGGTTATGGCAAATCTGGTAACCAAACCAACAGCCTCTGAAAAGGAAGGCCGTGCCCCACACTTATAAGGTATCTTCCTGGATAAGTATTTCATTATGTTCCCTGGACCCACAAGGTACCAGCATGCAGCCAAAGGTACCCAGTCTGCTGTTAGAAACTTGTGAAATTGATTATTGTTATTTTTCTAATGTGCAGGGAACCAATTACTGATTTATTTCTAACCATCCCAACCACTTTTATTTTTTACTTCAATAAAGGAGGAAAACATACACATACACACATATTAATTACAGCTTCGTATGGGACTCCTGCCTAATAAAAAGGACCTTTAATAAGTCTTTAATCAAAACAGGCAAACACAAAGCACACTTAACTGTAGCTGTTTCTTATCTGATTCACACAAAGCCTAGCAAACACTCAAAAAATTACAACCTTCCTGCAGAAATTGGCAGAGTCCCATCCCTCCCACCTCACCACTCTTCCTTGGTGATGTCTCAAAAAGACAACTCTTTTTGAGAAAATACTTTGCCTTTCGTCAGCTTTTTCCATGTTAGTGCTCTCCATATTTTTTCAGATTTCATCATATACAATATTAAAACATTAGAAAGTTAGTCTGAGACATGAAAGATACAGACCAATGCAATACACCTGAATTGCTGCACGGTGCTCATGTGAAGGCCACCCTCCCTTTGTCCCAGCAGTGCCTGCTCCCCCAGCTTTGGGTCAGCTTATCCCAGGCTGCACGTTCCTTGGGACATGATCTGAGATCCCATCCCCAAAGTGCCAAATGCATGCGGGGCACAAATAATGACAGTAATTGGTCAGGGCACACAGAATGGCAATTTACATGGGGAACCTGTACAGTACCAGTGATGTGGAAGTGAGCAATGGTCTAAGCTGCTTTTCCCTCATCTACTCAGCACATTCCCCTGGTGTCCAGCAGCACTCAGCCTGGCAGCCTGGCCTTTCATCCAAATTCTTGCCCAGCACAGATGACCGCACAACTGGTCACACCTAAACTCCCTTAACTGAGCTCCATATGCAGACTAAAAGATGGAGATGCAGAGGAAGAAAGAAGCTGGATGGATGTGACAGCAACCTGGCACTCACTGCAGGAGTCTGTGGCCTTTGGCCAGACACTGAAGTGGCTGCTGCTCAGCTGGCTTTCCCCAGGCATTGTGGGAATAATTCTTTAAGTGCCTCCGAGTGCTTAGATTCTGCTGGTTAGTATTGCCTGCAAGAAGGGAACTCTGCTCACAAACCATATACCAAACTAAAAAATGTTAACCCCTTTGCTTTCAATGATCTGAACTCATTTCTGCCCACCACGGTTCAAAATGACCACTGAGAGCCACACTGAGAATAGCTAGTGAAATTGCCTTCTCCCTGCTTGCTGGTTCAAGCTGCAGAGGTCAAACACAGTTTTTCATATCATCAGAACAGAAGAAAAACTAATGTGAATCAACCACTGCCACCTACATTATTTAGAAGGATAAATTGAGACTGTAGCATAAGCCTATATGTCATGGGGAAAAATGAACTTCCCTGGGTTCTGCCATATAATAAAAATGATGTACAGAGCCCTCCCTATTGTTGCATTAGTGCTGGAAATGAGGCTTCAGCTAGACAGAGAAAGCTCGTTTGCAAAAAGTCTTTCCACCCACTAACAAAAGGACCTGCCAGCTCGCCTGGACACAGCACTCTCTGGACACCCGCAGGCTGAAGCCTACAAAGCTCTGCCGCTTAATTCAGGGAGAACAGTGAATTTCTGCACCCTGTCTGGGAAAAACATCTTCAAGCAGACAGCAGCATGATAGGCAGTGGAGCAGGACGAAGTTTCCCAGCATTGACAAGATACAGAGAATCAGAGAATCTAGAAATGGAAAAGACCTATTAGGTAACCTCGTGCATCCCTGGGGGCCAGGGCAGGATTGCTCCCTATTGTAAATGTACTTGTCTTGTGTCCAATCCCATTTTAAACGCGCCAAGTGATAGGTCTTTCACCACTTCCTCAAGGAATTGATGCCACTGCCTGGTTATGCTCTCTGTCAGCAAGATTTTCTTGGAACTCACCATATATTACCCTCCTTTTTAATTTTTGCTCATCATTCCTTGGGCATGCATGTGCTGCAGAGCTCATTCCAAGTGCTTCCATCAAGCTTGTCTGGGAAAAGTTGACTGTTGCAAAATATACCCAAGTTTAACAAAAATCCAACTGGCTAGACTAGAAGCAGAGTCAGCTTCAAGTGATAGTAGTGTCTGCCTAGAAGAAAAGTAAGATCCCTAGATACTTCTGCCATAAACACAGACATTTTAATATGACCCTTTTTGCCATTTAATACAAATCACTGGTATTTTTTTACCCTTTTAGACTCATGATCACCATGCCTCTTAAATGTCAATCAAACTATTTTTCATCTTTAGAGACCTCAATATCAGAAAGAAAAAAGAGAATGAAGAAAATGAGGGGAGTTTCAAAAGAAATGCTGTTATTGCTGGTCAATATGGACCAATTTCTAGAATCATACTATAAACATGCAACATGTCAGCTACTGCCTACAAACTGCTCAGGGACATTGGACAAGGGACTCTGGGTTTGTCTGGGTTGGTACAACTATTCAAACGATGATGTGTCAGGAGGAAGACAAGAACCCAGAGCAGAAGGAAGTTAACACAAACCTCTCAGATGAAACAGAAGAAATTAGGTACTGCAATAAATCATTGTTGGACAAACATACAGATCCTGCAGCATAACTGACAGCCAGCAGAAACTAGAAGGATCATGGTAAACTGATTTCAGTCAGTGGGGCTGTAGGGGTTTTCTTGAAGGACAACCTACAACTAAGTGATGGATCCAGTAAAGTGTAGGGTGTCTCAGAGTACAAAGACTTATGAATAAAGTTAAGAAGCTCAGACATTTCTGGAATCATAAAGCTGGAGACAGACATGCATGTGAGACTTGGGAAAAAACTTCCTATAAAATGCTCTCAGCCCTAGCCCAGTGATCCCAGAGAAAGAAAGACATCCTCTGTTGGAGGGTTCATGTCTAGGCTGGACAGGACACATGAAGTACAGGAACGTTAAAAGCCGAGTTCTGAGTAGCATCTTTCCCTGAAATTCATGGAAGCTGCATCCAAAGATGCTCAAAAGCACAGTGAATTCTCTGCCTTGACAAGTGCAAAGGATCTGATTTCTATTCCTAGCCCTGTCAACATCTCATAATCTTCTGCGCCTCTGCAAACCAGGGCTAGGAAGGCTGATTTACTTTTATTCATTACTTTGGGATTTATGTTGCATACGTCGCTGAGTGAGGTCTTGTACACACAGTATGTTACTGCAGACTTCTCACACGGACTCCCGCAGTGCTCCTGTGCCAGGTGCCTTGTTCCCATTTGTGCAGCCGAGTCCTGACGTGCAGTCAGACAGCAGGGCTTCACTGGATGCATGAGGACCATCTACTACCAGGACTACATGGATATATGTACATAGAGGAGCAATGAACAGCTTTTTTGGGAGCTTGGGGGGCTCTGCTGCAGCACGTGCACATCAGAGTGAAACCTGTCCCTGCTGAGCACCACTCAACTCTTGCTGCTCCTCTGCAGCAGGGCTCCAGAGGAAGAGGGAACAATTCCTCACCACACTGCCATGTAACACCAGTCTTGCTTGTGCCTCAGACCTGCTCCTGATAATGCATCTCATCTTATCAGAGAGCTGACAGCTCCTGAGAAAAACCCCTGGCTGCTCTACAGTGCCAGGGAGAACCGTTACAAGGCAGAGTTTTCTAGGGCTGAGGGCAGGAGTCAGCCCTGCTGACTGACAAGCATTCCTTACTGTGTATTCCTTATTCCTCTTTACTGTGTGCTGGTATCTCCTTGCCAGCCTCTCCCTTTCCTCTCCCAGCTTTTCTTTTGCTCTTTAACTTAGGCACAGACAACAGCCCCGTTAGCAGCTTTCCAAGATACTTATCTATTCAAATATACTTGTGCTCAGGCAGAATCATTAGCTGCAGTGACAGTGGTTAAAAGATGCCCTGCACAGAGAAAGCATGGGGATGGCAGATCCTGATAAGGGATGCTTTTTGGCAGTGCTGGGTACTGTTGTGCCATGGAGGGCTTGTCACTCTCTTCTCCAGGTGACAACCCAAATGTAAAAGGCTCTGAGCTGCCATACAAATTGATCTCTCTGAAATCCTGCTCTATAGCTCCTTGGGAGCTTGTGCTCTCTTCTCCCAGAGAGCACTGCATGGAGCCAAACACCATAGCTCCTGGGGCAATGCTTTTCTGTATCAATTCAGGACAGAGCTCCATCCCCAGCAGTGGGAACAGCTCTTTTTCTCAATCAGGCATTCACAGTCTCAGTCCTCTGGGCTCACAACTGGGGGACTGACTTTTTGCCCTGGTTATAAAATCAGACATGGAATTAAACACTCCTGTAAGTACCCAAGAGTCAGAGAAACCAGGCTGCAGACACATCTCATCTAAGGAAAGGGCTTGCAATGCAGATGTAATGAACCCAGCTACCTGACCAGAGCCCTTCCTCTCAGCAAAGAGGTAAATTTAGCCCACCTGCACACTAGAGCACATGGCTACCCTAAAACCATTCCTTTTCCTTCCTCCTGCTTTCCATCAGCTTCCTTCACATAAATACTACCTGACTCCTCCTCCAGCAGTATTCTTAGCACCCTCTTCAGCCAGTTCCCTCTTCAACAATTGCTCAGGTCCCAATCCCTTTTCCTAAAAATTTCCTCCTAGGGAAGGAGAATTTATCTAATAAAATCCAGAAAGCTGTGCAGCAGGGTCAGAGACAATCCTAGACTAAATAAGGACTCATAAATGTGAATATAGTGGACAAAGAAAGAATGTGAAGCCCTGACAATGGAAGAGTTGGACTCTGACATCCTGGCTGCTGCCTGAGATAACAAACACTTGCTGTGGGAGCTGTGAAAAACACCAAACCATGTGAGAGTCACTAAAAATGAAAATAGGCATTTCCCATATTCACTATTTTTGGTAATTTATAACAGCAGCATCTCCCAGCTGTTACAGAGGATTGTACCTAGCCTCCACAAGCTATTGGCACTGCCAAATATGCAAAACAAGGTAACTACAAACGTATTTTCATTGATAGTGTTCATTATGGTTATTATGCCTGCGAGGATGGGGATTGGCATACAAGGGGCCTGTTCTGGATGGCAGCACTGCTGAGAAATCACTCTCTCGAGCACCAGAGGCAGCTGCTGATAGTACCTGACTGCTGCCAGGAGCTGGACTCAGGCAGAGAGGGAGGAAAGGAGACCCAACATTCTTGGCAGCGTGAGGCCTCCTCTTAGACAGGAGAGTTTCAGAATGCTCTGATCTCTCACTAGCAGGTAAAGGGAATCTCAGGGGACTCTGCCTCAGAAGCAGAACTACAGCACTGTCAAAAGCACAGTAACACCTCTGTGTGCTTCTAAAGGGACATGAGTCAATCTGAATGTGACAGTAAGAAACACAGCATTACAAGCATTTCCAGGCACTATCCCACCCAACCTCCCCCTGACACGTCTCCTGCAAGCAGATCTCATTTTAAAACTGTTTTTCTTTTGCTTTCTTTTGGTGACTGGAAAAGCTCAAGAAACAGGAAGAAAATCCTATAATACACAAAGTACAACCAAATGTACAAACACATACTCAAAAAGAGACAGCAAAATTCTTTTAGCTTCCTTTAATCTCTTTGGATAGCTTTACGCTCCAGCTCGCAGGATAGCGTTGAAATAATGGAGCTATATTTAAACCAGTTCACTTGGGACTGGAAAAGGTTTAGCTACAGCTACACAGAAGTCAGTGCAGGTGTTTACCTGGCTTCCCAGACAGCTTCTGACACCCAAGTGAGCTGATCTAAAGTTAATTCAGACAGACCTCTGCTACGCTGACGTCTGTAAGGAAGAAATACTCTTATGTATAGGAACCTCTGATATTTCCTGTGGTGACAGAAAAGTAACAAATAAATCTGACTGGAAAGGGATAATGCCTGAGATGATGATATTTCTTTACCTCCTCATGTGTATCAAATCTAGTGCCTGCTCAGTCCAGCACCCACTAGAAACACAACTGCATTCTGCTCTCTCTTACAGCCCAGAACAGGAAAATGCAGCCAGATTTCACAAAAGGTTGAGTGAATTAAATTGCACAGAAATGCTGGAAATGAACATCATACACTTTCAAAATATAAATGGGGCAGAACTTGCTTAAACATGGATTTGCTGATACTATCTGTGGGTCACCTCAACAAGCCAGCTCTTGCCTAATCTGACAGGCATTTGCCAGCTCTCTGTCTTTCTGATGAACAAACAAGGTTTTCAAGATTAAATTACTATCTGGGGCAGTCCCAGAGGGGTAAAGAGTGAAGCTACAAATGGAAATTCTGAATTACAGATGGAGTTCCTCCCATTTCAGGGAAGCCAGAGATATCTTGGACAGAAAGGACCAAATACGTATGGGTAAGGTCAAACAAGTTTAATGTTTACAGGTAAAAATCTCTTCTTGTTTGGAGGGGTGCATGGTAGAATATCTCAGGTCATCCTCTGTCTAACCAAATGCTGTTCCCTCCAGGTGGGTTTGCCGCTGCTCTGGCAGAAACATCTTGGATACTAACCCAAGACCTCCAGACACACGACTCCTAGAGACACAGTCACAGCAGCAATGAAATCAAACCAAAACCACCCCTTCCCCCCAAGCATTACTACCAAAAGGGTTCATTAAGAGTAATTAGTTCACCCTTCCTTTCAGACCAAATTAATGGATTCCAAAGCATCAAACTTACCTTAATGAGGAACAAGAGTGCAGCTGGGTATAGAACATGGCAGAACAGTCACTTCTACATGGACATAACCTCACCATCATAAAAGCACTTTCATCTAATCTGTCGTTATCTTTAGAAATTCAGTGACCTCCATTTTAAATAAAAGGCATCAGGCTGACAGAAATCCTCTAGGAGAAGCCAGAGAGCAGCACGTGGCTTCTGTTTGCTCTCACAGAAATGTCATCTTTGACATTCAAACAGGACACATATATTTTAAATAATGTCAAGAACACTCTTAAAATACCTCAGCAGGACTCAAATGGGGGTGGGAAGGGGGTGGGGGGTGTGGGAAACGTATGTTTTATGAGATGGATGGTTCTTTTCACAGAGATGTAACCAGTTCCCAAGCAGGACGTATGGAGCATCCATGTGGTTCTGGTGCTGAGTCACTAATGTCATCAGCGAGGACGGGCGTGCAGCAAAGCGTGAGGGGAGGCCCTGGGATGGCTGCACACTCAGCGTGCCCGGCCGGGAGCTCAGAGCGCATGGCGAGTTAGCATTCCATCTGTCACTTCGTTTTAGCATTTGCAGTAGAAATGGGAGATGAAGAAATAGTTATAAGGAGTTTGTAACATCACAGCTGTCAATCTCCAGTGTTCCAAAGGGAGGAATGACAGATATGTAAGCCCATTCATATAAAAAGAAGGTTTGCAGTCTTTTTCCCTGACCCAGATTTGCTACAAAGGCAACTTAATGCAAATACGTATCAAACAGCAATTCACATTTACACTAAAATCACTTAACAGGAGCTGAAAACATTAACCCCCAGCAACAGAACCAGTTCCCAGAGTAAGATTATTAACTTCCAACAGTGATTCAGGGAAAAGGGAGAGGAAAAGGGAGAAGGGGGAAAACTGAACCAACAAGGTTGTGTTGATTTATAGTAGTAGTCATTCTGTCAAGAAATCCAGAGGTCAGTCAAGAGGGGTAACCAAAATCACAAGAGAATTCAGAAGGGCCTTAGCACGTAGCGCTGATTAACATGCTAAAGTTAATCTAAAGAGACAGCTTTGAGTGTTTAGGCTGGAAAAAACAACACTCCAATTGGAAAGTCATTACTGGTGCACACAGGCTGTGAAAACTACCCAGGGACTGTGCATCAGACTGGGCTGGGCTGTCAAACCAGAAGTGGGTTTAATTAATGAGGGCTTAAACAGCCAGATATGTTTCTGATTTATCTATTTAAAACAAACCTTAATGATGCAAAACATCACTGGAATGTCCAGCTCAGAAAGGGGGGTCTGGGTCAGTGATTCTCCGCTATGCCATCACATTAGAGGGTGAGTGCACTTACAAGAGAAATATGAGGAACACAAAGGTGCTCCTTATCCCAGAGTCACATTTGCTCAACCTTTCAAGAATTTT
This sequence comes from Illadopsis cleaveri, assembly GCA_013399915.1. Lineage (NCBI taxonomy): Eukaryota > Metazoa > Chordata > Aves > Passeriformes > Timaliidae > Illadopsis > Illadopsis cleaveri. Next base: position 410,348 of record VXBB01001129.1, on the reverse strand, counting down.
TCTCCTTCCATTTAGAGTTTCATGACCATCAGTGGCAGCACAGATGAATTTGACTATTCTCTTGTGAAAATGTTACCTCCGTACACTTACACCAAAGCAATCCATATAAAACTCTGGAGACACAAGACCTCAGAAGGTCACAACTGTGTGGGAAGTTCAGAGACTTTCAGGAGCTGCAAGAGATGTCAACTCTCCTATGGGAGCATTTCCCAAACTTTCGCAAACTTTCCACTGAATAACCCCCTTTCAACAGGGCAAAATTGCAATGGATGAGCCTACAAGAAATCACGCTAAAACCCAACTGAAATAAACACACTAGTGGGAGAGTGCAGATGAGCGAGAGCACTTGGCAGAGTTAGGGCTGAGAGTAAAAGCTGGAGATGAGAAACACCAGAGGAGAAGGGACAAGGCAGACAGGAGATGGAGTGACGTGACAACTGGAGGCACATTTCAGCATTCTTACCTCTGATCGGTGTACCACCTGGTGAGGTAATTTGAATGCAAATAAGATTAGAGAGAAGCATTAGTACAAAGAGGAAAGGAAGAAAATTATAACTAAAAAGCAGAAAGTTTTTTTAAAGCTAGAATTTGTATTAGCGCAACAGGAATAAACAAAAAGAAACTGATGTGCAGTAAAAGTCAGAGTGACACTCTCAGGAGGTTAGTAAAGCTTATTGCTTTCAGGAGTGCAGTATCCAGCCCTGCATCTCACCATTAAAACCCCCACCCTCATGAACAGGGGCCAAACTAAGCTGCCGAGGTGGCACTGCTGGCTGGCCGCACCACCTGCATTCACCCACACCACTGTTCAAGCAGTTGAGATGGAGAACACTTTGGGGAGATGGTGCAGTGCCCCTTCATTCCTCATACAGAACAAGGAGGGTGTGTCCTGGGGCTGTGTTACTGTGAGTGTGCTGCGCAGGAGGGGTGAAAAGCACATGGTAGCGGGCACTTGGTGCAATTTGGTTTTGAGGTTAGAATGACCAGTGGGACAAAATCTGCTCGCTTAAAGACATTAAACTAAGAGGAAAGTGTAATAAATCAGTTTTGAGTCATTCTCCACATTCTCATAACCCTTGTATCAGGTTCCCTCTGGCAAAGAAATCGATGTCATGCAGAATTAACTTTACATACAGAAATATTTCGAAATGAAGTGGTTTCTGGTAATGTAACAATGGCATGCTAGCCAGACCTCTGTTGCTCCTGTCTAATTTGGATGTTAGCAGAAGAAAGGGATCCCTACCCTCTTTATAAGGCACTGTAGATAATTTTACATGCTGTAATGAAGAGTATCTTATAAGGAGGGCTTCTCTGGGAGTAAGGTTAAATTGTCCTATTGCAACAATCTATAAAGGTTCATTTTATGAGGTCAAGGTATTTAGCAAGTGGAGGCTCCACTGGTCAGCGTCTTGAGTTCAGTGTACAATCAATACTGAAGCATGATGGAGAAGCTCCAGCTGGGCAAATTGGCAGGGAACCCTTCTAAATCCCACTTTTGTCCCCTTGGTCTTAATTTGCACATATGAAGGCTGTTAGTATAAGGGAGAGAGATTCATGCAAATTGAATCTGTAGGCAGTTCATGGTATGTGTTGGTTTTATGCAGATTTGTAGGATCTGAATACCAAGCACTTACCAAAGAAAACTGAGGAGTTTAAACAGACAGAAAAATAGGGTTAAACAGGACACAGTGTGTCAAATTATGTTCAGTGTATTGATTAATAAATACCAGTATGCATACAAGAGTGTCGTGTATCTCAGATTTACAGCTCATTCCATTATCCACAACAATGATCACCCAATGGGAAAGAAAGATAGAAAAGAATTTCTGTAAATACAAAGAAGGCATATTTTAAGCACATTTAACTTGCCTCTTAAAAAGTAATTACAATATTTATACTTTTTCTTTTCTAACTACCCTTCCTTTAGGCAGAGTCCCTTTTTTGAAGCAGGAGTGCAATTCAAACTACTCATTTTAGCATTTTCCTCTGCCAAGATGACATTATCCCATTTTAACTTTATGTCTTGTTATATTTTCTGATGTCTTCTATCCAGAGATACTGAAGCATCAGGAAGAATCTGAAGCTGTGGGTAATCTCTCTCTTGGAATAACAATCTGCTGCTTACTTATATATCTTAGTAACTACTGCTACCCTTAACAGAACAGTTATACCCAGAGATACTTGCATGGAATAGCACAGCCATGGAAAACAGGGTTATTTCTCTTTGCCTGTTTGGAAAGTTTGCCAAGTGGTATTTTTGCCCTGTTTGGTCTAGGGCATTCCCGCTCTGGTGTACTGTATCCTCCCCAACCCCATCCCTTCCAGTTTTCAGAGTTAAGAAAAGCATCACCACCATGTGTCACTTCCCATGGGAATGGTGCGACAACTTTGAGCACAAGCCCAAGGGGCTAAAAACATGACTTCCTTATCTCTCATCTGGCTGAAATAGGGTTTGTTGCTCTGTCCTAGAACTGATTTGCAGGAAATCTTTTTATCTACTCCCTGCAGAGGCTCAACCCTTTCTTTATCATGCAATTGTCTATACAGAGCACTAGAAGCAACTGAAAACTTGAAGCAGATTCCCTAAAATGTTAAATGCGGCCAGCTAATTTTTTCGTGAGTTAAATCCCAATCCTCCTGGCTTCTGAACACAGCCCAGCCCTTGTGGGAGCAACTCAGAGGCTTGCTGTATTTACTGCAGTGTTTGTTCCATGTCTCTCCCACCTCTGTGAAGTTAAGACATTCACTTTTCACTCAGAGAACACCATTACAGAATTTCAGTCAGACCCCCAATTTCCTCATCCAGAAGGAAAAAACCCCGAAGTTTCCCTTTATCCTTCACATCATATAATGATTAATCTCTGGCTGTTGTCCTTTTAGGGTGTCCCTCAAAGGGACAAATCACAGCACACAGGCCACAGAGTGCCAACATAAGAGGGTCCATCAAGTGATGAAGGTGTCATCACTCAAATGGTTGCTGATGGCAACTTGTGCCCTGTGATCACCAAGCTGCTTTATGCAAAGGGCACCCCAAGATCAGACTTCAAACCCAATTCCTTGTGTTTGAAAGGTTTGAGACACTCATAAGGAAGGAGAGTTTATTTCCTCTTCATGATAACAGACACTGAGTAACAATCCATACATTCACCTCAGTCAGGAGCAAGTGCTAATCTGATATTCTCTGTGTACTGGAAGCATCCAGTCAGACACCCAAAGCAAGGAAAAACATAGGATGATACACTAGAAAACCCTGAGGTTATTTGTGTCAGCATTTCCCAGTGTGGAGAAGTTCTTTTGGAGAAGGGACTTCACTCTGCTGACAAACTCACCACAGGCTTATGGACACACCACTTCCTTGTAGAAACCTAAACCACCAAAAAATCACTCCAAAGCAACATCAGCAGAGAAACCAAGGCTCGTGCTAGCTGCAACTGAGCACTAGAGCAGTGCAACACTGAATCCCAGAGAACTCTCGACAGTGCTTTTGGCCACTTCCTAGCATAGGTTATGGGGAAACTCTTTTCAAAAGTGAAAGATTATTTGCCACCAGATGCCACAGGGAATCTGAAGGTATTCCACTGTTGTGTGCACCTCACAGAGCAAGACCCGGGTGTGCAGTTAGGTTCTTTCAGGAGACAAAACTTCAGATGTCGACTGGCTGTTGTTGGCCACTATATTGCTTCAACCTTTTTGCAGTCAGTCCTTTCTGAGAGAGCATCCATCCTTGTGTGGGTTCCCTGATCCTTTTGGATAAAACTACCCAATCTCCATTCTTTTAGGCTGTCCTTACATCTTGTCCCAAGTCAATCTGATGTCTGGACTCGAAGCTGTTCCTTGCTAAGAGCTGAAGATCTGCTAGATACTGACTGCTGGGTATTACCAGTGACGCAGGGTATGGATATCATGGCCACTCCACTGGGACAAAGAGGCATGTTAGCTCTGTGCATGTTAGGTATTCCTTTTGTTTTCAACTAAGTAGTGCTTCTACTGATAGGATCAAGCCTAAATGAAAATGCTTGCTGGTAACCCTAAAAGCACAAATGCAGCAAGGTGATATGGTGAGCCAGCTCCCACTGCTTCTGTATTAGAGACACCTTCACTTTTCCAGAGAGTGACTGAAGTCACCTGCAGAGTCCACTCTAATACTTTACTTGCAGTTAATTGTCTGAAAGTCGCACTAGGATCTAGGGCATGGTTCTGTAACTCAGTTAATTGAAAGTGATTAAAAGAGAATGATACTTTTTCTAACACCAAGTTCTCTATTAGATGAAAGATAATGCTTTCTGAATTTCTGGAGTTTCCTTACATGGCAAAGACTTATGTTAACAGTCAGAGGGCTATTTATTCTGATTTGACATTTTGTTCATAGGTTTTCTGAAGAGCAAGGTGGAAGGGCAATTCTTCAGCTGTGAAATTCACTGGAGACATTCCAGAGCTTTGAGAGTATGAATTCCAACTGAGTTGCTTTGAAGTCCACAGGAGCTTCTGATCCAAGAATCTGTACAGAAGAACTGTAAAGCATCAGCACAATCTGATCTATACTGAGAAAGCTTCCACCACATCATTAACTGATTTAAAACCATGGTTACAGGTGCAGCATTGACTCCGGCTGCCAGAACTCATGTGTGTCATCACCTGCAATACTACGCTGCCTGGACAGTTTTAAAATCAGTTCAGCCAAACAAATTTTAAATGTGTTAGCATGCTGGGGAGGTTTCCCAGCCCAGAGCTGGCCTTAGATCCTGTGTCACTGAGAGGCAACGAGTGAAGCTACACATCCTGGGGGGAGAACAGGGAGTTATCCTGAGTCACTGCACTTGCAGAACAGCAGCCTGCCCACAAGAGGTGGGAAGTATGAGCAAGATGAACAAGGGAGAATTTGCTACAACCAGCATGAGTCAGAGACCTTGCTTTTGCCTTGATCTGAGAAAAGAGAGATGAAACCCTGTATTTATTTGCATTCTCATCTCTATAGCTGTTAGCCTAACAATTACCTGCAAAACTACCCAAGAACTGGACTTAAAATGGAATTAAGCTTTACTTGGGAAGAAAAACCTAAGCAATGGTGAGAAGTAGTTAAAAAATCCCTCCAAATGTAGAATTATGCTGTCAGAAGACTTAATAGGAAAAGTGCATATACACACATCTAGATATAATTACCAAATGAGGGAGAGTAGGATACAAGGCAAACTGTCCATTTGCTCCTGACAAAGACACCAGTTTGCTGGGGTTAAAAAAGCCTATAATGGTGGCTTGGATGTCTTAAACCACAAAGTCTAGTACCTTGACAGAAAATGAAGAGAACTCTAGAAATTGACGTTCAGAGCCCCCTGGGGCGCATGATCTGACTGCATGCAAGTTCAAAGACCTTCCTGAAGCCCCCAGAGCACTGCCAGCCCATATAAATGTGAGTGTCAGAAGAGAGCACCTTTCCCAAACATGCTGCTTCTTTACCTCTATTTATACCATACTAGGAGCTTGAAGAAACAGAATCATCCCTCAGCTCTCTCTCTAAGTCAGACTCCAAAGCTGCTTTGACCTTTGTGACCTATATTTCGTACATCTGAATACTCATATATTATTCATTGAAGGTCGGACACTATATACACAGTATTGGGTTCACAATGTGCTGCAGCTATTTTAACTATATTACATCTGTCTCGCTTTTATTGGGTTTTAATTAAATGAAATTAAATGAGCGTATATTTAGATTGAGATAGTATAAACTGACATTCATGCAGATATGCCAGCCTGACTATAAGATATGATCTTAATGGAGCAGAGACTTTGCAAACTATTAAACTCTACCATATAATGAGGCATCTATTTAAATACTCTTTTCTTTGAAAAGCAACTCTGCCCAACTATGGTGTTGTGTTGAAGAGCTCAATTAACACCTTGCAGAACAAATGGAAAACTGCCCAAGCCATCACATTGCTCATACAGAGTCACCTAAGTGGGACTCAGGCACTTCAAAGTGCAGGCCTTACTTTATGTCCACTACAAATACAGGAAAAAGCCACAAATGCAAACAGGGGTTGAATCTCTGGCCCATGAGAAGCTGCAAACTTCATGCTCCCCACTCATGCCAGGGTGGAGCAGAGCCTTGGTGAATTTTGGCATCGTAGCACCAGATCCCTGAAAACAAAACTTCAAACTCATCTTTGGAAGTCTCTTGCACTGAACTGTAGAAACCTCCCATTCTACATTAGAGAGCTAATCAATTTCTTTTGTGAGTCTGAGGATGTGTGTTGCTCATTGATTTCTAAAAGGCTCCCTTGACACCTCCCTTGGTAATTACTGTGTCTTCTGCAAGCAGCCAGCTCTAGAGTTTGAGTCCCAGGTGAAATATTCAATTGAGATGTTGCTCAAGAACAGTGAATAGGAATCAAAACTTGGACACTGTGACAGGCTTTACTAGTTTGTTTTTAAACTTTCTATCTCACCAAACTTGTGAAGCAGCTGGTAGAGAGGCAGCCAAGTGCCTGTGAAAAGGAGGCTGGAGAACGTACAGCAAGTGCATCAGAGGCTGCCTTGCTGCTCATTTATGGCAACTTCTGATGCTGATTTAGTCAACTACGAAGCGAAACACATCCATGTGCACTTTCCCATTGCTGCCTCCTAAGGCTTCTCAGAATAATTAACAAGTGTGATATTTTCTTCCAGCACAAACAGATCAAGATTAAACAGTGTTGTGGGGGAGATAAGCTAAAGGTCACTGGGAAATTTCATAAACTATAAATGCATTATATAATTAGCGTTCACTGGTACATCAAGGTGGGATCAGGAGTGTCAGGCTGGGTTCTATTTTTGCTGAGAGTGATGTCTCACTTACCCACTCCTCCAAGTACAAACCTACTTATCATCCAAGCATCATCAAATGTATGCAGAAGGCTCCTGCTATGGGGAAACGTTTCAAGACGTTCACCATGGTTAGAAGATGGTGATTCCCTGGCAGCAGCACTCGTAACAAATGGCTTTTGAGTGCCCAGAGATAATTGTGGCCAGGCAAGGTAGTCTGCTTCACATTTAAGCATGAGACCTCACTAGACCAAAGTTATTCCAGCTCTGGTCCCTTCTGTACTTTGTGTAGGGCACTGGGGGCTTTTTCCCCCAGACTAAAGCTGCTGTATAGTCGTGCTGTGCATTCTTAAACAGCCACTCGAATTCACACCAGGGAGCTTCACTTCATCAGTGAATAAAGCAACATTTTATTTTCTTTAATTCTCTAATGGGCCTTACAGTCCTGGGAGACTGAACAGTGCAGTAGAAAAACAAGAATTTCTTGCTAAATTGAGTGCATTCTTAGCACCTCCAAGAAATAACCATCTGTATTTCAAAAGCTAGTATTTGGATTGTCAAACAAAAGAATCAAAAAGAAACTGTGTATTTCAAAACTGTGTCCACCTTCCTTTGAAATCCACCAAATTGCTGCTTTTTGGATTTTTCTTTATTTTTGTGATGTCACATAGTAAGGATGGCAACGAGCTCAAAAGAAGGCAGAGCACTGTCTTGCAGAGTCTGTATAAGGAGTAAAGTTGCATATGACCACTGACTGTAAAATCTCAACCAGTATCTCATTATCCTGATTTGCACTGTGCTCCTATTAAAAAATAACTGAGACCCACTGAGTTGGTAGTGAAATGTCTGAGCCTACCAAGGATTTGGGGCAATATCAAGACAGTCTACTGAAGAAGATATCCAGGTGATGTTCCAAAAGGCACGTTGACTCTAATGTCTCCTTTTAACAAGCCACGATATCCTGCCAGAGAGGACCAGCTCCAAAAACTGTTTTTACATTGTAAAAGAAACAAGCTCAGAGCAAACTGACATTTGGGTTTAGAATTGCATTTCAGGGACAACATAACAGCAGCATGTAAAGAGAAAAAGAAGGAAGAGCGAGGAGGCTGGGAAGGCTTACTTGCTTTGCTACCTTACCCGAGCGGAGTTGCTTGATTCGCCCATTGCTGGTTGCAGTGTCGACGGGCAGGAAGTCCTTGAACCAGGAGATTTCGGGGTCAGGGTTACCACTGGCAGCACAGAGCATCGTGGCTGTGCGGGCCTTTTCCACCACTTTCAGCTGCGGGCCCATGTCAATGGTTGGGAAGCCAGCTGGGAGGTGGTCTTCTGCAAGAGGAACAAACACACAAGGTCAAAGAGAAACACTCCAGCCTGGCAATGGGATACAGTTGCAGTGACAGCAGTGCCACCGTACAGCATCTGTGCCTCTGCTGGAAAACAGCAGCCTGACTTCCCTACTGAGAAAGTTATCAAGTCCTTAAAGCACATTAGGCTCTATAATGAGCATTCATTACACCAATAGAAGCTTCCACTAAATTTAACTCCATTTAAATCAATTGCCTTGGGAAATGTCTATAATTTTCATTGATACGTAAGCTCTACCCATTGTTGCTAATAATTCAGTAAAAGCAGGTATTAAGACTTTTTGTGGGAGGACTGAGGTGAAGATAACACACAAACACAAAGCCAGATAGTTTGAGGCATCTTGAAAAACAACAACTAAACAATAAAACTCCTTAGAAAGGTCCAGAGAGGCTCATTTTATCTTTTTTTTTGACTGGCAACATTCTGTCACATTGGTAGAACAGACCGTAAATTTCGTCCTCATGCCTCCAAATCTGATTCCGAAGGCTTTTAGAAACTAATGAATGTAAAGCTAATGAGCCACACTCTGCTCATGAGCTGCCTGGCCAGACTGTGCCGTGGCAAGCTCCTGGTGCATTTTCTGGGCTGTAGAACGCAACAGAGGCGTGTGAGAAATGGTCAGTGCATGCTCCGGCATGGCTTATTACAATACTGTGAAACAAGCCCCCCCTTTACTGCTGAAATCATTCATACAGTAGGTAGAAAAACAGTTAATTGGGTTTGTTGCTGCAGAGCACGCTCAGGTAGGCTGGGTGGAATACATTAGGCAGCCTTCACTGATAAGCCAAGGCATGCTTCAACATCGTCATTCAATAGCAGCTGCAGAACTGAGCTCATTTATTCATTCTGTGGCAAGATGTACTGTACTCTGCTAAGCCTGAACTGCAATCAAAAGAACATACTTTCACAGAAAAAAAGAACTTGAAGAACATTAAGAAGCTTTTAAAGCACCAGAAACTCAATTATTTTCAGTATGTTTCTTTTTTCCCTGTTTTAAGGAACCTTAAGCAAACTTCTTCTTTGACAAATCTGATTCTGCAAGGCTCCCAGCTCACCGCAGTGTTTAAACAAACAAGACTTTAGCATCTTCCCAAGTCCCAGAGGAGTCTGAACTTGCTGCAATCTGATTTTTCCTGCTATCACTGCACATCTGTACCCCTCACTCCTCACAGGAAGATACTAGCAATAGGTCACCTCAGGTGCTTCCTTCTACCTTTACTGCCACACGTGCAGCATGAACACGGCCTGTGGTAGCTAATCTAGCATATGTCTACCTAAAATCTTGAGAGAATTCCCAAGACCCTTGGCTTGTTTGCAAATCAAGACCGTAGCAGAAGACAACATCTGCTAGAAACAAAAAAATGCCTGGGAATATCATTTAGATGAGAGTGACTATGAAACATTCAAAGTTTTCTACAGGAAAAAGGGTTCCTGATGTTTATTAAAAGCACAAACTGTATTTTGTCTCCCAGATGGACCTCCTGAGAAACCTCTCTCATCATGAGCAAACATAAATGGGATTATATTTTTTTTAATGAAAGGTACTATGAAAACTAGTTCTTTTAAAATTTGCTCTCCATTGATTTTCAGAGACAAAAGGTACATAGAGCTTAACTGCAATGACACCAGCACTAGCGTTCAATAGCAAGCAACAGAAGCACTCAATGCTGAGCAACCACAATGTATACTCTTACATGGCTGAAAAGAAACAAAAGAAGGGTACACACAAAAGTACAACATGGTATAGACTTAAAAGCAAAGAAAGATACATAGAAAATGCAGTAAATAATAACAGTCCCTTGGATTAAGGCCAGTTTGCCTATAGTGCAGCACCCTGCCACTTAGGGTATTGAAAACAGATGTTTACTCTGGGGAGGCTGAAACCCTGAAGTGATCTAATCTAATCACCACGATTACCATTGACAATCTTTTCTGGTTTGCACAAGATTTTACAAAGAATGCACTGAGCTAAGTATCACCCAGTTAACTTCTTCCAGATTCTGAGCAGAGGGGCTTAGCACATAGCTAAAAGCAAACCTGAAACCAGCATTTGTGCAAGAAATCCCTTCCTGTCTGCAATGATCCCAAACTTCAGGCATGAGAGAGACCAAAGAGTCCTTCACTGTGTCTGATCCACAGGTACACGACCAGTCTGCTGCACTGGAGTGACTGCTCAATCAAAATTAGCAGTTTGTGATGAGCCACAGACCAGTAGAAATTACACCATCTAACCTTGACTTCACTGAGTACAACAGAGAGACACTGATTACAAACATCCAGCAGCAAAGTTGCCTCTGCTGTACTAGAACTCTTGGCTCAAGCCCTTTCCACACTCTGAAGTTACATACGACGTTGCTCCCACACCATCCACCCCCTGCAAGCCAAGTCATTGCAGAGCCCAGGTGAGAACACCAGGCACTCATCAGCTGAACAGAGGGCACAGGTTACCACCACATCATGATCCTCAGAACCCACGCCCCACGCCATGCAGGACACAGACAAGCACAGCCAGCCCTGCAAGGTTCATGCAGTGCACAGTCTTTTCCCTCTTAACTGCATACAAGCCCCAAAACTATTGTGGCAAATGACTGTAGTAGAGAAATGGTGCATCCTTCATAGTCAGGGCCACGTTTCCTGGGCTAGCACTGGTACAGACCAGTTTCCATGCATGCCTGGAGCTTGAAACCACCAAAACTCCAGCAAGCAGTGCTGGCATGCCTGCATCTACCAAGCAAGGACTTGCTTGACCCCTTTGTCAATTAAACACAGAGGCAACACTGGTGGTTAAGAGCAGCAGTGTGACTCCAGGAGGCTGTAGTCCCAGGTCACATCATTGTGTGATGAGATGCCTAGGGAAATCTGACAGCTGGTCTCTGCTGACACCTCAGACATCCAGAGGCTGGAGTTCACCTGCTGTTAGTTCCATGGTAGCTTCAGGGGACATGCACTGGGGACAAGGTCAGAACATCCAGGGATCTAGCTCAACAGGAGGACAAGCACCTTCTCCAGAGGTGGTCCAAGGTGTACCTGTACCATCATGTAATGGGGAGCCTCAACCACTCGTGATCTCCCCTCGTGATTGTGCGGCTCTGGCAGCCCCCCCAAAACCCTCATGGAAAAGAGTGGTTTTGGAGAAAACCTGAGCTGGTGACATCGCAGAGCACAGCCCAGAACAAGCCCACGCCTGCCCCGTCAGCAACACTCCTGTAGAGATAACAGGGCTTCCTTCCAGCCGGGCTTGGCACTGCTGACTTCACTGGGACTGCGAGGGATGTGTCTGTGTTCAAACACCACAGACCACGATAGGAGTTCAGAGCTGTTCTTGCCGTGCCTTGCCCTCAGGCAGAAGTCTAATCTAGGTATAATTATGAGGCTCAGTCATGCCTCAGCTCCTTTCAGCCCTTGCTCACTGTACTAACTTGTCTGCACACGGAGCTTGTCAGTAATAGCCAACCTCCTATTCCAGCCAATACGAGGATACTCTTATTTCAGAAAATGAGGTTGTCAGCACTTGGTTTTATTTGAGGATAGCCAGTGTGCCTTCAATGCACATTAGAACAGGCTATGAATCTGCTTTCAAGAGCATACCACCAAAACCAGTTTTTATTTCTGGGTTTCAGGTACTTTCAGAATGTAGACATTAGGTTAGAGCAAGCAAAATCTAGGCACAACAGGATTTTTGGGGGCACTGCAAGCTCTAATTGCCTCCATGGATTAGAGCAGCAGTAGCAGAAATGACAGAGGAAAGCAAGAATAGAGGAGAGAAGCAGGAGGAAAGGAAAGGGAAACAAAAAGAGAAAAGAAGAAACGAGTGGGGTTTGCAGTTACAAACTGAAACTTGGAAAATCCTCAACCAGGCTAAGGTCTTGCTAGCAGCAGTCACCAAGGAGACAGGAATGTCCCTCTGGCATCTAGCGTGACAGCATGGGCAGAGGATATCTCCTCTCACTTGACAGCTCCCTTTGCTAATCTTCTTTCTGAGGTGACAGAAATCTAACCCCTGCTCTCATACAGCTCTTTTGTGTCACATATTTCTCATCTTTAAGAGAAAAACTAAAGAAAGAAACCTTTCCCACAGCCCCAAACTGGAGCTGAGACCTCCTTTAGAGCAGCTACAATTACATGGCTTGTTCCCCAGCTCCCCAGAAAACTACCTTTCCTGAGGATGATGCTGTGAGAGACATACCCCTCGGTGTGTCCTTATTTTCTGCATCACTCGAAATATCAAGTGATGATAAGGGACATATTGGCAACTGCAATTTATGTCTTAGAAGAAGCACGGATCAGTCCCAGCATGGAATGGTGTGTAGATAACAGCTGCTTGCAAAAAAAGGCCTGCAGAGGAGTCTGTGGTGAGCACAGCTGTTGACAGCTGAATCCTGCAGGATTACCCCCAGGATTTTGCTGAAAACTTGTAATCTCTCACAGGACAGGAAAGTTGGAGGAGCTGAATATCCAATTTCTACCAGCACAAACACTACAGCACTCACTGCTCTTGCAGCCAAGCAGTTGTGTTTGGGGGGGGTCATATCCTGACTTGGCACCTGTAAAACCTTCCCCCTACCACTGTTTATTTCCTCTGTGTCAATGCAAGAAATGGTATTTTAGAAATGATAGTGCAAACTGTAAACACGTTTATGGAAGTTATTTGTCACATTCTTCTTCCTATAAAAGCCAGGCTTGCTTACTATCATGAGTCCAATTGTTCAGACTGCTGAGGGAGAGTTAAAAAATGATACAAAATATAATTTGAAAATAGGAAAAAGTAGCTTTTCTATACATTACAGCTTACAGCTGCGAGGGTAAATCTCTTCCAATCTATCAAAACCACTGCCTCACTGGAAGGGGTGTTCTCAACTCCTTTCAAGTGAGATATTGGGCCTTATCCCCATTCAGGGCTGGAAATGGCTTATCTGGGCCACTGGCTGCCGCCAGCCTGCATCAGCTGAGGAACTTCCAGATCAACATCAGTTTTAGGGTCTCGGTAGGGATGATTAAAACACAAAGCTGCTTTGTTTTCAGTTCTGCCAGCTATCTGAAACCACTCAGGAGTGTGTGGTGCTAGGGACAAGCCAGGAAATGGATTGAGGGCAGAGAGATCTCTGATAAATGTGTCTGACTGTGGTCAGCATTGCACAGGAGCAGGATACACAAACCAAAAGCTATTTCACATGTTCCTTACCCATTTGGTGAGGCAGGCTGGGATCACACCCAGTTCACATCACCAGGGCTGAACTGATCCTGCCCAGATGTGATGGTTTGATGCACTGTAGCACAGGATGCTGCAGGGATAACCTTTGCCTACTGACAAACTCTTTCCTGATGGATCAATGGAATTGCGCTGCAAATTTTGCAAGCTTCCAAATCTGCCTTTGCGACACGGAAACGCATTTGCAAACGCAAAATTATCAGTGCAAGGACGATAGCCTGGGAAGTCGGCAGTATTAGCTAATGGAAGATGCAAGCCAGTAACATTGTAAGCACACCACAAAGCAGGACATCTGTTTGCTGAATAAACAGCCCTGATTCCTTCAGCACAGGTTACACGGCACAGCTATTCAATTACCACAAGACAATCAAAAGCAGTCGAGCAATCCAGCGGCCCAGAAGAATGGCATCACTTTACATGATAAGAAAACCCTGACATGGCTCTGTTCAGGTTCACCTGAAGCTGCACAAAGAGCATTTTATCAGCCATTTTGAGGCAATGCTCTCTTTCTGCATCCTTCTTACACAAGTCCCTAAGGAGGTGCACCACAAACATTATCCAAATTCATGGTCTCCAAAGGCTGCCCAGTGTTTGGCTACCGCCCATGTGGGGAATGGCGGGCGGAGCGCATTTGTGTGAGCTGGCTGTGGGAGCCAAGTCTAATCCAGGCTAATGAATACCCCCCCTCGACATTAGCACCGCCTTGTAATTGCCTCAGGAAAAGGTGGGGCAGTGAAACCAACCTGTTTCAAAGGCAGCACAGCCTTAATTATTAGGTTAGTAAGTATAAAACAGTTTCAGGCAGGCAGAAAATACAAACAGTCATCTATTGATGACAAGGCTTTTAATGACAAATCTGCTGGCTTTGTATGACATCATGCCAACGTGACGTGCTGAAGCCGTGTACTGAAAATGGGGAGAAGGGCACAGATGAATGGGTGGGTGTGGAAACAAGCTCCAGAAGGGCTTCTCTGTTTCACGGTGTAACCACATGAATTGCCGCACAAGAGCTTACAGTAAACAAAGTATTTGCTATCTCTTAGAAAGATCACAGCACCAGCAAAACAGCTCACAAAAGAAGGAATCTGAGTCAGTTCAAAACAAGTACTGTAAGGAAAATTCACGAAAATACGAGACTAGACACGGCAGAAGAGGATAAACTGTCAAGCAGATTGCTGCTCCAGGGGTTCACAGTGTGGGAGCGCACGGGACCTGCTTGTTCCAGAGCTTATGAGTCCATAAAACACCTGATGGACACAGTGCTACCATTCCAGTCCCAGAAGGGCACTGCTGACATTGTCCTCGCATATCTGGACAGCAGTCATCTCCATTTACAAGCTACCAGTACTTTCTCAGTAGTGCAGGTGGCCATTCCCAAGCACCTATTCATCTCAGAGGGGAGCAGGATGGCTTTGCAGAGGCAGGTGCTCCCAAGAGTAAGACAGAGCAGCACCTCCCAACTTGCTCTGATGAGGAATCAGGCTGTGCTCCTGCCAAGCCCCTGTGCTGCTTCTCTCCACGTGTGGTGCTAAGGTAATGCACAGTCACTGCAGCAGCCTGCCCCCTCCCAGGGCTGAGCACCCCACACCTGCCATGTTCACTGGCACTGCTGAACAGGCAATTCCTCTCTCTCCTTCACAGATAACCCTGTGCTTGACAGAGGCAATGCAAAGATGATTAACAGCTGCTGAAGCTGACTCAGAACAGAGGTAAGTCACAAAACTGGCCAAATTAAAGGTGTGCACCCACAACCCATTGTTGCAGTTCTCACTGTTTAGGGATCTTCCCATGCAATAACAATTTCTGCCCTGTATTGTGTCAGCTGTGGAGTCTGCTGCCAACTAGGGAGACCTCAACCCATCCTGGAAGAAAACAATTATTTACAGCTTGATCAGATTACATTGTAACAGTCAGAGGTGACATTTATGAAATCCCTACTACCACAACATCCTGTCAACCCAGCTACCTCTTCTAGCTTTCCATTCTGGTTTCCTCATAATGACAGTCAGCCTTGGTCATAAACTCAAGTTTTTCCAAGACTGAGACCAAATATATCTAAAAGAATTTAAAAACTCCAGAAGGAAGATTGTAGCAGAAGCCTCTCTGCTCAGTCTAAACAAACTCTATGCCACAGGGCACAGCTTCTCCAAGCTGAATGACACAGCCTCACAGAGTACTGGAAAGAGTGATACAAAACCTTAGGATGTGAGGAACAGCCTGGACCTCCTGCTCCAAGCCTGCTACTCTGCCACAAGTGTCAAGTAGTGTCGGCAAACAACTCAAAGCCGAAGACACATCAAAACAAGCATTTTCCTGAAAGACCAGAGAAACTAGTTGGTCATGTTAGTGAAGTACTAAAAAGAGCTTGCACTGTATGGCACTGAGAGTCATTTAAGGGTTCAGTGTACAGTACAGCAAAAACTACATCAAGAAATGTCAAAAATGTGGATGAGGAAGAGCTTGCACAGAAATAGCACGTCTGCAAGACTCCCTGGCCGAGCAAGCACCCCTTTTAAAATCCTTGTTTGGCGAGAAAAAAAAAAAAAAATTATTTCCTCCCTCAAAATTACAGCATGATTTCAAGTAGGTAAAAATAGAGTTTTCTGGGTCATATCCAACAGCTGATAAATAAGGCTAGGCTCTTTCAGTAACTACTACAAAAAAAAACCTCTCATCAGTTGGAAGTATGCATTGAAAAAACTCACACAAGTTCTTCAAAAGCATGAATTCAGAAGGGTTTTGCAGCCAGCTATTAAGACTCCATAGTAAAGGAACAGTAAAAGTCGACCATGCTGTGCTTTCAGGCAGGACCGTGCCATTTGTTGGTACCAGCTGTTGAATATAACTGCCTGTAGAACTGTTTTCAAACCATTGTTTTTTTTAATATTTTATACTGAGAAATACAACATAACTATTGCTACTGTACATTTCCTCGTGACAGAATATATAAACACACCCCCACTAAAACACACCCAAAACTCCAATCTTTACAAGGAAAAGCATGGCAACAGCTCTTACTTGTAGTCAAAGTCATTTATTAATCCACAGCATTTTTCATACTACCTGCCCTGATGTGAGGTGCTATTAGCATAAAGATTTTCAGTTTCAAGATGTGCAATCAATAATGCATTACCATATGCCATTAAATCCAACATGTGGTTAAATTAATAGAGCATTTGACTTTTGATCCATGTATGTTTGGTTGCAGTTCAGTGCAGGGAAAAGTGCATGAGAACGGAGTTAATCTGACAGCAGAGCTCTCCCACGCTTTCTAACATCAAGTTTCAGATTAAAGCAAAGCATTCCTGTTGCCACTCAGCTGGAATACTAAATCTGTTCATTTCCAGTTCACAGGCCAGAATGCAAGATTTTCGGTCACTTAACTCCTACTGAAAGGGCTAGATTGTGCTAAAATCTGATTTGCTTAGTTTCTTCAGCCTGTTGCATCATTGTCAGTCCAGTGGCTTCTCCTTCTCTGGGGAACATTGCAGCCTGTCAGAACATCGCTGGCCAGCAAGTCTCAAGCAAAAACTTTGATTAAGGATGTGAACAAGTTGTGTGTTTCGACAAAATGTGCTGCTGGAAAAGTCTTCTTTCCCAGCAATTGTTCCAACACGGGAAAGAAAAAGTACTGCTTTTCTTTGCATCTAAGCTACTGAAAAAGGAAGATATTCAGACAACACGGGTGAGCAACGACTGCTGACTCCTAAAGGAGAGAATGACCTCCCTCTTGTCTGTCTTTCATCCTCCCCAGGAGCCCCAAACAAACCCCCTTGAGGTACCAGGTAACTGGAAGTTAGCAAACAGCACGGGGATTGAGGACACCCTGTCAGTTTGCAGACCACACCAGGCTGGGTGGAAGTGTCCATTTGCTGGAGGGTAGGAGGGCTCTGAAGAGGCCAGTGCTATGAGGTTCAACAAGGCCAAGCATTGGGTCCTGCACTTGGGTGAAAACAATACCATACAGAGCTACAGGCTGGGGACAAAGTGGCTGGAAAGCTGCCCAGCTTGGAAACGGAAATTAAAAGAAGTTGTGCTGGGGAGGAGCTAGAGAGTTGTTAGAGAAAACACAAAAATACTCTGCTTCTGGCATTCATAACCAGCCAGATCTTTAACAGAAAACAAGGATTCCCTCTGCTCCCAAAGAATGTCCTCCTGAAACACCTTTCTGTTCCCTGATCTCAAGGACTAAAATGAAACTTTTTGGAGTCAACTTCCAAAATTGCCAAGCTATGAGATGGAGTTGCTCTGTGATATCATGAGACTTTGAATCCCAAAGCCAGCAATCAAGGTGCGTGGGTGTGGGAAAGGAGGATGAACATAATTCTTACAAACGCAAGGCTCCTCTGCAAGCCAACAAGATGAAAAGCATCAGCCCAGGTGCTCGACACCTTGCTCTGCTGCCTCTCCATATCGCCTCTTCCCTTTCTACACCCTTCCTCCAGCACCATCCCTTGCTGCCTTATCAACAGATTCTCACGTGTCTGCCATTTCTGCACTTGTAGCAAACTGTGTTTTGAGCAAATGCTCATAAATCATATAAAATAGCTAGCAAAAACAGTACATAGAACCAGTCCCAGTAAAGGCCAATACAGTAAAACACAAATTAAATTTATAGTCCAAAGCATTATTTCTTTATTGTATTCAGAAAAATAGTAACCTTTAAAAATCTCTTAAGAAATATTCACATATTGACAAAAGGTAGCTCTGTGATGCTGATAAAGTTTCTCTGGTACCTTTTTTTTTTCAGAGAAATTCTATTTTCAAATGAAACAATAAAAGTGAAGTTTCAGTGGACTTGTTCTGTTCAGTGGCAGCCAGCTCAGGCACAGAGGGTCTGCTAGCACGGAAATCACTTAAGAAATGTAAAAAGAGCTTTTAATTTAACCTCAACACCAAACAAATCAGTGACTTGGCATCACTCCTTTCCATGCAGAAGTTTTAAAATACTCCATCACAGAAAATATCTTGGGTAAATAACTTTATTTACTTGGTGGGGCACTGACTTTTCATTAAAGGGAAAACACAGCAAGCTTTGACCAGAGCCAAAGACAGAAATATTCTCATATTATGAGTTTTATGTCTTATGTTAAACCATCACTTTCTAGAAAATCCATTAATTGCACTGTCTCCAATATCACTTTAGATGGAGACTCTGGTTACCCTAACAGTCTTTCAGAGACAGTAGGATGTAGAAAGGCCCACAGCCAAAGACCCACAGTAAACCAATGACTACATGCAAACACAAGTAAGACATTGTTGCCAGACAAGTGATGGCTTTTAATGCTGGGATGATGTCATTCCTCAAGAGTTTAACAGAGGGCATACTCTTCTTTTCACAGATAGCAAGTGTTGCAGAGGCTCAGTATCCTATTTACTGCTTTGCCACAACACCCATCTTTTCAGAACTATGTGCAATAAAAGGAGTGGCTGACGATTTCAGCCAAGGTTTTAAACAAATCCCCAGTGCAGGACCTCATGAATTAAAGAGCACACAACAGATAAATGGAAAGCTGGCAGTAAAATCACATCAAGACCAAGTGGATTAAAAAAACCCCAAAAAACCAAAAAGGCACCTCTTGGCTCCTGTGGTACTCATCTTAATATAAACAAATATAGGAAATCAGCTGAAATTCATTTGTTGTTCAGGGAAAATGCATTCCCTAACTTTAGACGTATTTGCTGGCAGTCAAAGGCTCATTTTATCATATGACTACTACAGAAATTGTGGGTTTCCCCTGCTTTTCCCTGGCAAGTGAGGGAGGGCTGCAGTTTGGTGGCATGGAATTCTGACTTGCCATGTGGATGGTTTTCTTTAAATATGGTCCCCGTCTTTTCCCCCCAAATGTTACATCTGTGAAATACAAACCAAGAAAGCTATACAGATACCTGGATTTGGCAAGCTTCAGCTTCACTGTGCTGGAAAATTAAATTAAGGGAAGCTTTAAAAAGGTTTTTCCCCTCTTGAAAATGGAAGGATTGTTGGCCTTGAAGTCTTAAAGACAACCTGCTATTTTGCAACTGCATTGTCATTCCAGCTTTCTTTAGGAGGATCCCTGCACTAGCTCCATACATTAGTGGCTAGTGGCTGGAAGAAGCAGTTTCCACAGTAGCTATTGATGTTTCCTTAATTCTTATTCTTTTTGATTTGGGAAATCACAGAAGGGGGTAGGGAGGAGGTAGCCACTGTGAACTTCTCAGGATCTACTCATGTAATAAAGTCAGAGTTCAGGATAAACAAAATTGAGAACAGCTATAAGGGGACGCTGTGCTCTTGCCCTATCCGAGTATGGTTTCATTCCTGACTGACTGGCAGGCAGCATTTGACAGACAGGGGCTAAAGCTCCACGGGGTTGCAGGTCTCAGAAAATGATTACAAGGGGAATTGAGCGCATGCATTGGTTTGTCTCCCTTGATCTGAACCATCTTTCCTTCTGCCCCTCACACACACACTAGCTACACCTGCTCCTGCTAGCCCTTTTTCAGTGTTTTGATGGAAGCCACACACAGCCTGGCTTGCAAGACCTTGCAAGTCCTAAGGACTCTCCAGGCACACATTTCCTTAAAACCCTCAGATGCGTACACAGAGCTTTACAATAAGGGTGATATTACTGTGTTTTCTTCCATTTCCTGGTGTGTATGAAGTTGCCAGCCCTGTTGTGGGACAGGAGGTGGTCCCTCTGCCCCACTGCTCAGGTATGTGCAGGGGTGACTGGCTGCCCATGGCTGAGCAGTCCCTCATGCTCTCCCACATTTTCAGCATGGAGGTGTTGCATTTGGAGCCACGCAGTCGCAGTACCTGCTTTTGCTGCTGCTGCCAATTCAAGAAAGCGTTGCTACATCTTTCTTTAAGCCAGCTCAGGTTAGACCAGATTTTCAGGTACAGATAACAATTGCACTATTTACATTTCATACACCTAAAGGGCAGACACCCGGGCTTTGCCGGAGCAGATGTCTTAGGAGGAAGCTCAAAGACTAAAAAAGCATGTAAAAGCCACAGCAGCCTCTCTGACCTGCTCCAGCACGGCCCAGGTGATTTTGCCTGCACAGACTGCCCAAGCAGCTGACAGGCACTGAGCTGCTCACTGCAAGGTGTCAGAAACAATAAAGCAATGGCACAGTTTGATTTACTGCCGGGCAAACAGCGGCTGGCAGTGACCACACACGGAGGGGTCAGGCAGTGCTGTCCTTTATTAGCATGGCAACCACTGCTGTGCTAACACACTCACGGATTAGATTCTCAAAGCTGGGTATGTGAGCATGCTTGGGTATAACTAATTGGAAATAGATCCTGAATTCCTAATAACTTAAGTTATGGTCCCTGGGATTTATGCCAAATTAAAGACAATTAATTCTCCTCTCTTGATTATTACACACCTTAATAGCTCTGTCCTTGAGTCAGTTCCATCCTTGATGTGCAGAGCCCTTTAGCTCAGTCTCTAAAATCTGATGTGCATGAAGAATGGTTATTAAGAAAATTCTGTATCAAATCCGAGTTACTGTATCAAAATCTCTCATGTTTTACAACAGCAAAAAACACAATTGGATTCAAAGCCTACTTCAGATCCTACATTATAAAGGCATTTGCTGCATAGCCTCTGCACTATAGTCTTCAGAGGCCTTAAACAATTCCACGTTTCCCTTTAAGATCTTCTTTTAAAATACCACACAGCAGTATATACAGATAATCAGGACTGTTTTCATTAAATGATTTCAGTGAAGTTCACTGGCTTTATTTGATATACAAAAGACTATTTAACCTTCTCCCAAGACACTCTACTGATGTAATTACAAGCAAGAGATGAGGCATGGCTTTCCCAGCTGCAACCACTAACAGAAAAGAAAACTTTCTGTAAGTAGAGGCCGCTGTAAGTCTTTCCTACAGGATGTCAGAGGCAGGCACCTCCTTGCAGATAAAAATAATGTGAATCTTTATTTCCCCAGCTCACTATATACAGTGCATAGGCCACAGGTGTCAGGACAATTCAGCTCCTGCCTTAGGCATCCTTCATGCACCAAGTAAACAAGACTGTGTGTCCCTTTTCAGAGTTATCAACAGGAAACTCTGCAGGGCAAATTCAACTGCAGCCCTAAAAACACAGATGGGATTTTCAGAGCTGATGGGGTGCCAACCTCAAGCCTGCCTGGGACAAGAGGACACCCTTTCCGAGGACAGAAGTGGAATTGGCTGAATCTCAGCTGCTCATTGCTACTGAGCCAACAACAACACAAAATGCCAGGAGGAGACACCCTGCACATGAAGTCTCTGATGGTGGAGATGATCATAGGGGCCTCAGACTCCTTGGGAAAATACAATCTTTCCTTTCAGACAGGGGTTTTTAGACCCATGACCTGCCTGAGGGAAAACAAAGCAGATCCTCATCCTACCTATGAAAACCAACACAGTCCCAGTTCTTCTCCACACAACGCTCAGTTCCTCGTGACCAGACCCGTGGCCCAGCATCTGGAAGAAGATCTCAGGGGTTTCTTTAGAGACAGACATGGCAAGGAAACCACAAATCCATGCCATCTGACAAAACTGCTCTTGAAGCTTCACAGCGCAGACAGGGCTCTCCAGCAGACAGACAGGCAGCTGTGGGAATTTTCACCACATCTCCCAAACAGCAGACCTGAGGCAGTCCTCTACAAAACCCATGCATTCCTCATGACAAAGTAGGAAGAGAATGTCCCAGAAAAAACCATGAATGTTTAGAGCTGTGTGACAGCTGAAAATCCCAAGTTTCATATTGCCTGTTGCGTTCTTGATCCAAAGCTAGTATGACTCTCCAAAACATTTAATTTCCTAAGTTTTTTTCGCTTTGTCTCATTTTTGCTGAACTGTGCTCAGCAACATAACTGATTCCATGTCTTGTGACAGAAACATGCATCCTAAAATAATGGAAAGAGCTAGAGAGAGAAAATCTCTCAACTTGTGGCTTATGAACAACCCTGGTTTGTTACAGAATCAACAGTTTGCCTGCTCACACACTCAAGCAGCAAGCAAAACCAGAAAAATAAATTAAGCACATTTCATAAAAAAATACAATTTTTATTTGGTACCATGAGGCAACATTACACAGGATAGTGTAAATTTTTTTTTTTTTTTTAAAGAAAGGTCAGAGAGCCTTCTGATAAAAATGCCTGAGAAACCTTGGGTTGGAAAATAGGGTCCCACCAGCCTGAGAAGCTGAGTCACCACAGGCACAAGCTTTGGACTAAAACTGTGACACATTGAGTACAAAGGGTTGATTTTCCCCTGCAAACCACCTGCAAACAGAGTAACAGCATCATCTTACATTTACACTGAGAACAGAAATTAAATTAGCAAGTAGATTTTGATCATGAAGTGACCTTTAAAAATGACTGAGAAGAAAACATTAGCCACCATTATTTGCTCTGATACAGATCCTTTCCAAAGGCAGCTTTGTGTGCAAAATATTATTGCTAATTTTATTTCATGTTTTCAAACTTCTTTTAAGGATCTAAGATAACTCTTATTTTCTCATTTTTTCATAGAAAATCTTTGCTGTCTTCTTTTTTCATCTAAGCACAAACTGGGAAAAGTGCTGTAGCTGAACTTAAAGAAACCTGGTCCATTTTATGGTATTTAATAATATTCGTAGCTGTAACAGCTAAAAACACTAAGGGTAATGAAATCTCACACTCTGGAGCTTAACGTATTCTCTGCCCCTTGTGCCACATGCTGAACCATGGAAAGAGTTCACATCAGTATGGGAAGGAGAAAACACACTTTCCTTGGAGACACACACAGGGGCTGGCCAAGGCTGGAGGTCAGCCTGGGAGTCACAGCCAGCCAGACTCAGGGCAAGGGGCTACACCCTGCAATCTCCTCTCACTCAGCTGTATTTATGACCACCATCAACACACTCACAATTGCAGCACTGGTTGCACAAATCTTTACGAGTTTTCCAAATGAAAGCGGGCATTTCTTTCTTCCTGCCTTAAGCAGGTTTATGGAAAGACTGCCAAAAATTGCACCTGGTTTATGGCTTCAACAACATTTCTTTTTGGCACCCTCATTGTACTTCTTCCTCACTTACATAAAACTGCAGGGATTATGCAGAATTCAGGTTTGCCTTGTGACAAGCTCTTTGAAAAGTCAATACCATTTAGAATCTGCTTTGACCTTGCATTTAGACAGACATAATATCATGCATAACTCCATCCTGCACACAAACTTCTTATTCACATGTCAAGAAAGACAAGGATTTTGACTGCTAATGCCTTCTTGTCTTTGCATGTGAGCTCAGTTTTGCTTATATCTCAAATTAGGGCAGGCTTGTGCTTACAAAATTTGGTAACTTCTTAAGGTAGC
Organism: Illadopsis cleaveri; assembly: GCA_013399915.1. Lineage (NCBI taxonomy): Eukaryota > Metazoa > Chordata > Aves > Passeriformes > Timaliidae > Illadopsis > Illadopsis cleaveri. The sequence goes on along the minus strand of VXBB01001129.1, from coordinate 386,637 downwards.
TACCTTTATTTTAATTTAAAATCTCCCAAAATTAACAGTGTAATTACTGTGCTGTAGACCAAGAACCATTTATGAGCATCATCTCTAAGCCATTTTGTCCTTGCAAAGGTTTCAGACATTGGATGTCCCCTGGCCACTCATTCTTTTGCCTTTCATATGTGGTATTTTAAGTAGTTAAGCCTGATCTATCAATCCTATTATGAAGGATGCCACACAGAACAAGATGACAGTCAGGTTGTACCAGATGAAACAATAATCCTTAATGAATCAACAAACATCTCAGCAGAGATCTGAAGTTCCAGCAGCTTTTCTACTTCCTATACATCCAGTTTCAGTTCTCTGGGGTTGTATTTTTGTTCCACTGCCTAGCTGTATCTAGCCCAAATCTCTTCACTCTATTGGCCCTATGTCTATCTCCACAATAGTTTTGTTGGGAATGTCAGTGTGGTCCACTTTTGCTGGGCTGTCTCTCAGGAACATATTCCTGCTTTTTAAACAATCCTGCTCTGAAAGACATTATTTCATCTGTATTTGTACCTTTCTGGACTAGTCCTTCTAGCTATTTATCGAGTTCTTTAGCACCAGCTGCATCAAGTATCAGCAGCAAGTAATGAAAAAAGGCATTAAAAATATTGTCCAGTCCAAACCATCTGCCTGTAGATCTCACTATTCCTACAATCATCTCACTGCTGTCTGTATTTCAGTCAACAGACCAAGGACTGAAATCTCGTATATTGTCACTACCTCAACCAACGGGAAACACAAAGTTTCCACATCTGTGCACAAGAGGCAGGGAGCAGCCCACAAGAATGAGGAGCTGTTTAACTTGGGCTGTAGATGTGGAGATGGAGAGCAGCCATGTCCCCATTTGCCAAACTCAAGAGGGGCTGGAGCCCTTTGGTGAAGTGCAGTACAAACATTTCTAGAGCACCTGGAACTAAGCAGGGGTGTAAAGAAAAGTACAAGCAGGTGGGGAAGATTAATTGCCTTGGAGGGTTTGGGGACATCCTGGGAGCAGAGAATGTGCTCCACATCTCACAGGAGTCAGGCAGGTCACCGTGCACCGCCCAGCTGTGCTGAAAAAAATCTGCTGTTCCTGGTGTGGAGTGGAGGCAAACACTACTCTTAATGTTTGGAGCAGGTTGCAACAGGCTGTGGCTCTGGTGGGACAGGTTTGTCAGCAGTGCCTGAGCTGCCTTCCCTGACAGCTCCCCGCAAGGCTGATCTCCTGAACGTGGGGGCGTGGAGATCCGGGAAGGGAGCTGGTCCCCTGCAGGCCCTGGGGCTGAGGAGATCAGCAAAGGCAACCAGCTGCAGCATGCCACAACCAGGTGGCTGCCGGCACTTTGTCTTGCCTTGCTTTGCATTAGCATTGGACTAAGGGAGCTGATCAGGTAAATGATGAGCACCATTTGTCAAGCCAACCTGCAAAGCGTGGCGCACCCCCCCCCAGGTATGGAGGTGCTGGAGGCTCTTCCCAGGAGCGTGCTGCAATCCTGCCTTGCTGCTGCTTTGTGAAGAGCTCCTCGTAAACTTGCCCATTTGCAAGCTGCATGCAGCACAAGGCATCGCTGCAAACTCATAATTAAATTCATTACTCCATACAATTTTAAGCCATTCTTCAAATAATTACAGTAATTTGATAAGCAGAAATCACATAAACCTGCTGCAGTTTTATCTCTCCCATTTGCTGTCTGAAGGAAAATGCGAGTAATTAGTCGGATGATAACAGTCCGGGTTATGCAAGCAAAACAAAATTAATATGATCCTTACTCAAAAAACTCTAAAATAAAATGAAACTGATGACTCCTTCGGCAGCGTGTGGTGTGAGCAAGGGGAATGGCAGCAGCCAAAGGGGGCAGGAGGATGGCACGGCTGCACTGGCCACACTCCCCACGCCGCTGTGCTCTCGAGAGCCGACCTGCAGCTATCGCTCCTCTCTCCCGGGAAAGTCACGTCAGGTAACCTTGGTAACTCGAAGGCAGGGGAGGCAGGAGGCGAAAGCTTCCTGCAATATTCACGGGACCATGACAGAACATTCATTAGCACTCTAATGTCAGGAGGAATCAGCAGCCCGGGTGGCCGTGCCCGCCCCACTCTGCTTCTCACCTTGTTTATGAGGTTCCTGACCTTTCCTGCTACGAAGCAGCAAACTGCAGCTCATGGCATGCTGGGGCACAGGGAGGACAGAGCCATGAAAAATTCACACCTGCCAGCATCTCCGGTGTGCTTGAACTCGCAAATCAGGAGCCAGGAGATGTACAACATGCAGCATCTCTCAGAGCCCTGGCTATCCTCTGGGCTCACCTACCTGCCAGGCTGCTGAGGCAAATCCACTGTAGTCATGAATACAGCAAGTGCAGGGACTCATCATGATGTGGCCACAAGGACAGTGCCAGCACCCTTCTTTGCAGGAGGGGAGAAAGAGATAAAAAGAGGTGGAACCGGAGGCTATGAATATTCTGTGATTAGCACAGACCCCAACTCCCTGGGTGCCTTGTGTCCTGCTCTGTCCACCTGATTGCAAATTCAGAGCTGGAGATTGCAAAATCCTCTCTGTACACTCAGACTCTCTGAACCCTACAAGACAATGTTAGGTGACTAAAGAGTTAACAAATTCGAAAATGCCGGGGATGAGTTTCACTAGAGATAAGGAAACATGCAGTATATACTAGGCTGAAATAGAAATGTGGCCCGGCCGCAAGATCAATAAAGAGGAGAAGGCCAGAGCTGTGGTTACTTGGTGCTTGGATTAAGAGCTTCCTTCATCAGGTTTCTGCAATCAGATCTGATGATCCCACCAAAGGAACAAAGGGAAGGCTCCAGACCCTCATTTTAGAGAAGCAAACGAAGAGTCATCAATTTTCTGAAAGTGACTTTATGCCTCGTTAAGACCCATCTAAATTATATACAAGATGACTTCCAAGTAATGGAAAAATGAATCTGCAGACAGTTTTTTTTTCCTTTTATTTCCTCAAGGATATCTCCAGCCAGCTTGAAACCAAATACTTGTTTTGGGGAGAAAAATTCCCATCCCTACAGGAAGATATTTCAAAATGAGCACTTCAGTTTAAAATGCAGCTGCACCTTTCACACTCCTTCCCCTAGAGTTTTTAGCACCCTGGCCAAGAAAAGCGATTCAAGACCTAAGCACCACACATAATAAGCAATTTACAAACTGAAGCAAGATTAGCTTTAAATACCACTCTTTCCGGAGGAATCGATCTCAACGTGGCAGCCCCATAGATATTTTAACATCTTAAAAAGAAAAAAAAAAGATCTTAAAATGAAAGGAATCTCACATCCTTCTTTTGGAAATAAAAAAGAAATTCCTGAGTACACCAGTTCAATGCAACATCAAAAGGAGAGGAACAATATATTGGGACAGAACCTCAGACGTTCTTTTAGCCTGTATTTTACCAGCTGCTAGAATTAGAGTCAAACATGAGTACATGAAAGAAAAAAGTATTGCAGAGGCTGCATCTCCTTCCAGCACACAGTCATGGCCCGTGACCCTTGACAGGATGCTGGGCTAACTCAATGGCTGTCCAGGCACTAGTGTGGCTCTGCTGCTGCCCTCCATCCCCAGAACCACATGACACCCTGGGGACAGGCATCAAATCCTCCTCAGAAAGCTGAGTCAAAACTGAGTCATCACCAGGAAAGATGATGGATTCACTGCTGCTTGGGATTTTTCAGGAGAGATTAAAAATAATTACAAAGGGTTCCTTCACTGCTGGAGAAGCTGCATCCCTAGTACACATGTGTAGAAGAAGTTTGGGCTCCTGGGCCAGAGTGTGCCCCATGGGCTGTGAAGCCAACACAGCACCTGTGCCACTGAGCAGGCCAAAGGCTTCTCATCAACTCCTGCAGCCCAGGGCTTCCAACAACTGCTCACTTTGCTCAGGGAGGAATTTTATTTGTAGTGTGCCCAATATTTTGCTTCCTTCCCAGCTTTCCTTGAAACAGCAGAGAGCAGCCACAGCTATACCATGGGGCTAGGGGCAGGTGGGGTGGTATCAGGAATGATCCCATGAAACCTGCAGAAAGCTGAGGAATCAGAAATACTAACAGATCTCTGGGGAGAAAAAGCAGATGGAGCATGTGGGAGAGGAAGGGGTGCTTCCCCACCAAAGCAGCCCAGTGCAGCTTGCAGGGATGGCATGAGCCCCTTGAAAATATCCCCCTTGCTTCATAGGAACTTTGGTACGAGCAGTTCCCCTGAGCCTTCCATTCTGCAGGGATAGGTTCCTGCACAAGAAGAGGTCTGTGTGTATCACAGGACTATCTGGTGACTGCCTGAGATGTGAAGACATTGGGATAGATGACCTAATCTCCCCTTTGATCTCACACTACTAAAATCACAAGATTCTGCTGATGCAGTGAAACCAGCAGCAAACTCTGCTATTTCAGCTGTGGGTTTCCACTGGGGTCTGTAATCAATATGAACGAATCGGGCAGCAGGAAACAACTGCTGCCATTTGGGCTGCTTTCACCAGATCTGATCCCGTGTGCCTGACAGAAAACAGTTAAAAGCCCCAGCCTGGGTGACAGTAGCAAGTCCTGGCAGCCCTGGGACAGGGGCACACACTGCTGGCCCTGTTGCTGCTGCTAGGCTGGCAGGGCAGCTGGCAGAGCACTGCAAGCCCGCGGCGCTTCAGACATTTGTCACAATTATTAGGAATTTATGAGGACAGGGATCGTGTCAGTTGTCTGTAATTTCACTCTGAATGATGCCCCTCTCCATAGGTGGCAGTCTCTGAATTAAGCCACCCTGTAAGGAGACAGGGAGATTGGACATCGAATGCCTCTTTGATAGACACCTCACCTAAAAAAGCTCTTCTGTGCAGCTCCCAAATGGTGGCTGGGAACCTTGGAGTAAGCCAGTGCCCAGCCCTGCAGGAAACCTCACAGCCCTGTGATGGGATGGCTGCTGGTGACCAAAGACTAAGCCCAGCCTACTGCAAGTGAGCACAAGGCCCCATCTTGGCCATGTTGGGGGTGTGCACAAGTACTAAAACCAAATTAAGAGCACAGGGATCTGTCCTTGCTGACTGTCTTTGCAAAGGATTGGCATCTGCAACTACTGGTTGTATGGAATAGTTGCCCATACAAACCTCCAAGCCAGCAAAAGCAACACCCCCAAAAGCACAGCATAAAACCCTTTGAAGAGCAGGGATACCACGTGGTAACAGACAAATTTAGTTGTGACACTACCTGCAGCTGCCCCATGTACACACAAGCCAAAGCCCACACTGTCCTGTTTCAGTTTGCCCCATACCAGTTTGTACCACAGCAACACAGGAAAGTGCTTGGAATGATACCTGATTGTAGGAAATGATTTTTTGCAAATGTATCAGCTTAGCCATACCTGAAGCCCTGAAACTCATCAAGAAGGAAGCATTCTGGGGGGAATACATAATGTAGTAGGAGGCATGGCATACACCTCTTCCTATGAAACTGCAATCCTAAGGCTTCACAGTTCACACAGTTTCATTTATTGTACTATAGAGAGACTTACCGCACTAGCAGAAATCTGGTGCAACTCCTTTCATAATCATAAAAAACCGCTTGATACTGGTGTTTTTAACAGTTGTATTAGATTTTCTAATATTTTGTTATATGGCATCATGGTAATTCTTTCTGCAGGGCTACATACTGAGGAACCGAACAGTACTACTATTTTTGCTCTTTGGATCATTGAACTAACTCCTGTCTTTTAAAGCAATCAATTCTTGCTGATTCATGTTTAACTTTTCAGAGATGATTATATGAATTCTTATTACCCGTTATTTCATATGTGTTTTCAACAGTCCTGAGTTTTAAGAGGACATCAGTATTACCATAACCTCCCATGGGATACTCATTTGAGGACATTAATTTTGAATGTTCTGTATCACCTACAGCAATCTTAAAATTCACAGATTGTATTTCAGTGGTATGTATCTACCCATGGCAACTGGCCAGTGACTGCATATTTATGACTAATTACCTGCACTGTTTTCAAGTGGAAGAATCACCTAGCACAAGGTACTAAGTAGAAATTTTGAAGAGATTCTGAAATCAAATAAATACATATCTTGGAGTTAGAGAGAAGGCTGCAAACTCTCACAGCTTTCCTAGAAAACTATCTCAAAGCATTCTAGTTGAATTCTTCATTTAACAATCTGTATTTGAGTACTTCTAAGAGACTGGCTGTCTATATTTAAAAATATTCCTGACAACTCTTTTTTTTTAAGCAGAAGGTGCTCCAAAGCATCCCTGGCAGAGAGAGCTTATGAACTGCAGTGAAGACACAGATAAAGCTTGAAGAGTTCACAGGGCAGGAGAGGGAAAGCTGCTGTGCTGAAGCAGCACATGCAGCTTATTAACCCCTGCACAACCAAAGAGAGTGGGCAGGACTGCCAATCCTGAGCAATGCACAGCTCTCTATGAACAGGGGTTTAGGACACGCTTCTGACTAACTCAGCTTCCACACATTGCTGCTGTGTGTCTGCAACAAAGCTGCTGCCTTCTCCTCATGGAGCATATCCTCAAATGCCCAGGGAAAACAACTGCCCACTATGCAGGCTCATAAGGCAGCTGGGGCTGTGGTTACAGTAGATATTTGCAAGCATGGCTCTCTAAAATATAATTTAAAAAAACCTCAGTTAAGTGTGTGTTGTCTTTACTGACAGATTTTCTTTTTCAAATTTTGCTTGAGTGGCACATGGCTCTGTAAAAAGCCATTCTTTTCTAAGCATCCAGGCTTTGACAACCATAGCCTAGATTTTAACACTGCACACAACTCAGCCAACACAGAAACTTGTGCTAATGAGGAAATGTGGCACTGAACTGTATCATTTTAAATGGTAGAAGCAGGGAGAGGAGGGAAGATGTAGGCAAGGCATCAATTGAAAGAAGAACTCATAAGGACAAGCAGCCTGGGCCAGATGGCTCCCACAGGCCTGAAGTCCACGAGAGTCTCAAAGATACTCTTCAGCTCAGAAGGTGGAAATGGCCATAGCTGCCAGTTTGCTTCCCACGTTCTCCTCAATGGGAACAGACTGGATGGGAACACAGTTGACTGGGCTGGTTTGGTAAGTCTTTAAACATCTTTCTAGAGATAAAGAGTCTAACTAGGCACCAATGAAGTAACTCAGCAGCTACACCATCCCAATGACTGTGCAGAGATAAGCTGATTGTGATGTCAGCAATGAGGGAGAAAGTCTCACCATGAACGCAACCATCACCATCTCCCCCAAAACTACACTCACCACATCTGATTACCAGAAAGCATTAAGTCATTATGGAATTGCAGACAGAGGTAGAAAGTAATAGGGTCCCCACAACTTGTTTTTTTTAATTTGGCTTTGGTTTTCACCTTGGGGGAAAAGGACAAAAACTTATGGTCAGGCAACTTTACACACACACTATTTGGAAGAAAGGAATTTCATGTTTCATCTAAACTCCTCTGGGCAGAGCTGGCATTAGGTTGAAGTGAAGTATACCACATGCCTCAATAGGAAAAAAAGCAGATGGTGATAATAAGGTGGAATATTTCTGCTTCCCATCTCTGAGTGCTCCATTTACCCTTAACTAGCTGTTTCCTGCTCAGTGCAGCAGATACTGCTCATGCCTGAGCATGGCCAACTGACCTGAAACACTGTGGCAAGTTCATATCATGGGACCACTGGGGTCTGGGTCTTAGTTCCACCAAGCATGAAAATGACCCTAACATCTTTCTGTGTTATTTTAGCTATAGATACAAGTAATAGGAGACATACAGTAATTTGATTGAAATAGCCCAATAGTGAGTAATGACTGCAGGAGAAAGGGTGAGCTTTGTGTTCTTAACCTAAAAATGGAACAGTGACATGGTAGTTATGAGCCATTACCAGAGGAAAAAGGGACATATCAAAATCCATACCTGACAACTGAGGTTACTGACATGCCAAACAAGGCAGCCAGTGTCAAATAACCTGAGAACAACCCTGCTGGCACAGGCCTAGCTTGGCCCACAGCAATGCTCCTACAGGCCACCTGACTCAGGTGAGCAGCAGTGCTTTTGCTAACTGGAGCGTGACTGGCAGGAGCCAACGAGCAAAGTTAGGTTGCTTGAACCATCTGTTACCTGTCAGGTTTTCCAGAGAGTTTGTTCTAGGGTAGTGTGTAACCAGCCAAGCTGGAGAATGGATCTTTTAGTTAAACCTTTAGTTTATGCCAGATGTGCTGGCAGCTCTGTGCTATGTTTTCTTTTCCTCCTAACCGACAGTTGGGGAAACTTGACAGCATTTTTTACCAGCTGCAGCATTGCAGCTACAACATTCCCCACTCTGAGGGCTGCCAATTTCTCTCCAGTAATCTTGAAAAAGATTCCTTTTCTGGGAAAATTATGACATATGAGCCCTGCATACATGTATCCCATCTATCCTTTCCTGAACGAGCTGTTTTCGGTTATGTGCCATGTCAACGGGATGAGAATAGGGGTTTGTTGTTAGTGGTCTGGCAGAACATGGTCTCAAAACTCAGCCCTTCCCTTTACTCTGACTTTTCTGGGAAGTCCCAAAGCAGCACTGCAAACTGTCTGTTTTACAGGACCACTGCTGAGCCAGTTCCACGGCTCACTCTCACCTGAAACAGGAACATCCACTCTGGATATCCCATTAAGGCTTGAGACACGCTGATGCAGCAGCGTGAGTTTTTAGCACAGCTACCATCTTTCTGGGACCCCAGAGCAGGGACCTATACTTTTACTGTGTAGGAATTAAAGTTGTCATCTGATGTAGAGATGAAATTGCAAGATGGAAGGACCTAGTTAACCTTGTGATCGAAGCAGTGTGGCTGCAAAGATGGAAGGGAAGATTTGCTGCTAATTTGTACGATTGCTTTCTGGTTTTTCTCCATGCCACCCCATCAGACGTTACTTACTGATAAGCACAAATTTAATTTCGTTGACACTTCAAAATAGCCCAAGTGAAAATCAGTTCTTTGCTGCTTTCAAGAAGATCTAACGAGAAGCACAAAAGTAAGTTAATCCAGAAATTACCTGTTATATCTTCAGGTAAAAATTACAAGACCAGAAAGAGTATTTGGTCACCTTGCCTGACCCACCATGGCAAATTTCATGCAGCAGTCCCTCACACTCGCTTTCTGCTCTATTTCCACGTATGCTGGGCTGAAAAGTCTTGCAGAAATGTGTTCAGTGTCAGGTAACATCAAGAGAGAGAAGCCAATACTTCCAGTGGCAAATCAGCCTCACTGTTGGAGATCTGAGCGCCATTTCTGCTTCACTTTCTCTGGTTTCAGCTTACAGTTATTGATTCTTGTTCTGGCTCTGTCTGATAGATTAAACAGCCATTCCTTGCAGCTAGCACCTTTTCTCACTTTAGGCACTCATACTCCACAAATATTTCACCTCTTGCTCCTCTTTCTGCTAAGTGCAGCACACAGACCTTCAAGTCTTTTGTTGCATTGAATATTTTTTCATTTGCAGATTACTTTTTGTGGCCTTTTACATACTCCATATTGTAGTCAGGGGCTGCATTCCTCATTATCAGAAAAAAGTGTGGGCATGTGAAACATTTGTTACTGCATTTGTCCTTAGGGTAACTTTTGGCAGTGTAACAAAGGAAAAGAACCATCTCCTAAATAAAATCTGTACTCCTAGGAAGAATGGCTGACCTCTCACTCTCATTTTTGCTTCCTCCTTTCCCAGCAACAACTTAGCTCTTCTGCCCCCATCTTCTACAGCTCCTACACATACTCAAACATACACTCCATATATAAATGAGGCTCATTCAAAGACTGGGATGGAGAACAGTCCATGCAGGAAAAATCAATTATAAATCTAGGTCTATTTCTGACAGTTTGGTCTTTCACAGAAAAAGTTTAATGAGGGTATTTTTTATGAAATATAACAAATGTCATTCTTTCTACAGCGATTTTGGTTTTTATATTACCAGTCCTGGCAGGATTTCAGGAGTGGCTAGCCATGGCCATGGTGCCAGCTCCTCGTCCTTGTGAGGTGAGGAGTGGCTTGTCCTTGGCTGTCATTACAAGAGCATAATGCAACATTTGTGTAAGTAGCATGAGAGGAGCTCGGGGTCTATCATTAACACCCATCAGGCCCCAGAAATGGCTCAGGTGAGACGGCAGTCTGACCCTGTTACCCCCACTGCAGACCAACAAAGCACCTGTCCAAGGAACCCTCGGAGGGTGCTGCTGTGAGGTGGCTCAGCTCAGCTACTGCAGTGCTGGTTACAGGGGACATCCAAGCATGGGCATGTTTGAGACACCCATGTTTGGCCTGCAGTGTGTCACACTGCTGGAAACCAGCTGCAGCCTCTGAAGATTTTCATCTTGTCCCAAAGCTTACACACTGTGAAACATAATGAACCCCCAAAACTCAACCCACGTGACAGTAACACAGCACGCTTAGGAGAAGGAGGGATCATACTAAAGCAGTAGGCTTGGTACTTGTGCTTATAGGTTTCAGAGAGAGACAGGGCAAGGGCACCCCAGGTGTACAGCAGAGTGTAGGGACGTCAGGTAACCTCTGTGCCCAGGACACCACAGCTACAGGCAAGATCTACACCAGTGAACAAAGCAAAGGCTGATTGTACTGGCACAGCCAAAGAACAGTAACTTTTTAAGAAAGTAAAAGAAACAAACTACTAGAGAGGAGAAGTTGTTTGATACGTTAGAGTGCAGGGCCCAACAGAGCAAACTGCATGAGAAAGGTTAAAGAGAACCAGAGCAGGATCTGAAGAGGCACTGATGACCTCCTGACAGCAGGGAAACAAGCCTCTGCTCCACTGATATCTTGATTATAATGGCAACTTTGACCAAGACAGACTCTTAGTCTCACTTTCACACACATTTAGCATCTGAAGGAAATACTGATTGCAGAAGGACTTAAAACTGTTCATCCCCTCTCCAACTTCTGTTGAAATTAGCCCCAGGTTCAACAGAGACAATGATGGAGACAACATGCAAAAAGGAGGAAGAAACACTCTGAGCAAAAATCTAGCAATCAGGATTATGGTGACAACTTCAGCCAGTAATTAGCAAAATGGAATGTTAATTATTGCTTCTCCCCTCTTCCTTCCACCATGGCTCTCACTGCTGTTCATAGACTGATAACCATAGAAATGAGCGTGAGCCAAGCCTGGGTAGTTGGTTGATATTCACACAGTATCAAAAGAACACATTTGCATTCTTTGCCAGAAGAATCAATTTACCTTGATTGATGATTGAACTTCAATAAGTTCTTTAATATTTTGGTCATTAACTGCGATGCCGTAACAGTGTCACCACCAGAGTGCTGTTGTATTTCACACCATGGCTCTTATTAGCTGCACTCTGTAATATGCTTGAACTTGTAACTGAGCCCTTTTAAATACTGATAATCAACATATCCCAAAGACAAATCTTCAAAACAAAGCTCAGGCTGCCCAGAACATTTTATGAACACAGTGATCCCTGCCACTGGAGAGGCTGGACAGTGCAGGTAAATGCATAGGGTGCTGCTAAAGGCAGCAAAGGCCGCCTTCTCACTGTTGGTTTTGGCATCAGTTCACTTCCCCCCAGTAACACTGAAGCATTGCTTCTGACTACAAACCCTGCTCCTGCTTCAAAATGACCTGCAGTAATTTCATTTTCCCTCTTAGTAACATTTCAAAATGAGATCAGCAGTAATACTTCTCTTTATGCAGTGGGCAAAATGTAGGCAGACCCAAAACAACCTGGCTGATGACAGATACATGTCTAAAGTCAAAGAGCTAGAGGCACTTAAAGGTGCTATAAAAGGAAATAAAAGGAAAAAATGAAAGACATTTTTGGTATTTTGCAGTTGAAAAACAAGTGTAAAAAATAAAGAAATAGTAGTTAATGCAAACAGCAAAAAGAATCTTCAGGGCACCAGGCAGCTCCACCTGAATTACAATAACAGCCTCAGCACTGGACTCCTGTCCTGCCCTGGCTCTTATGCTGCTGAACTCTGACACATGGACTGTTCACTGTCACAAGAAAGCATGAAAATGTTCCTGCTACAGATATGAATGCCAGTGATGCAGAATGTGTCCCTGCAGAACACCTCCTCTTTCTACTGGAGCAGCATAGCCCAAGTCCATCAAAGTTGAACCCAGGTCTAAAGCCATGGAAGACAGCTCAAGTACACCACTGCTGAACTGGGGTAACTCACAAGCAGGGTAAATTAGCCCATGGTTATCTCTACGTGATTAAAACAAGATCCTTTTTGAGAGCCAGCAGAGCACCTGTGTACTGAGCCACATCACGTGGTGCAGGTGTATCCTCAGCTTTACAAGGATACAGCCAGCTCGCTTCCAGCCACACACGAGCATGGCAGGAATATGAAAGACCAAGAGAAAAGCTGATAACATTTCAATGCTGTGTTCGGAGGTGAGACGACTAATGAAACTGAGATAGCAGTGCATCTATTAAAGCCAGGGGACAGTGGGAACCTGCACTCTGCTCCTGCTGCAGGAGAACTGTCTGTTGGCTGGCTGTTAAGAATTAAAATTGTGCTGTCAACAGTCTAAGTCTCGCATGATTACCCACCTTTAAAGCCAATCAGGAAGAAAATAAATTCAGATGTGTGTGGCAGAAGTTGAATAGGGAAGATACCACAACAAGTTTCCATTACCTTTTAAGAGCTGGTCAAATATTAATCACTACGAAATCTCTTGACAAAACCAGCAGCACAGTGCAGTCTTTCCCGATATGCAGAAATATAGAACACAAGTGTGAGGATCACAGGATCTTCCCATCTGTGTCAGGCAGTGTAACAAAACACACCTTGCTTCTCCACTGGCACTGGCAGAGAGGTGATGCACTGACCTCAGCAGAAAGACATCCACTGAATGTGGATCAAGGATTTTCTGGCCTGTGGACCTGCTGCTGAGGTGACTCTCACAGGAGAGCCTCTGCATTGGAGCTGACCTCCCCAGTCCAGGCAGCCTGCTCACAGTAGTCAATGTCTATTGCTATGAGCAAGAAAAAGAAAATTCTCCTGTTTTATCTAAATTTTCTTATACCCCTCTGGAACAGTTATAATTCCTCCCCTACCCAAACCTGCAAGAAGTGATTATTATTATTTTTTTTTAATGTCTTGTCTGTGGTATTCTCTGATGAAAAAGTAAAGATGTAAAGAAATTCTTACCTTTGCATCTTTTGTTTTTGCATCTCTGCATATTAACAGAATATTCAATGAACTCATTTGATACTTCTCAGTGATCTACAAATAATCCTTTGTGGTTCTGAAATGTGGCTATAGGCAGAAAAATGACTGTATCATTTTTTTAACATAACTGTTCTGTTCCCGGTGTGTAATCAGTCATGTCTGCTAAGTATATTTACAAAAATGAAGCTAAACATCTTCCCATCCTATTGTTTTGCAAAATAAATGTAGCTCTAGGAGAAAAGGCTGGCATCTATTCTGGCTCATACATCATTAATAGAATTGCATGCAAAATCCTGAATTGCTGTATCGCTGAAGTAATATCCCAGTTTTACTCCATTTTTTTACTGAGCTTGCAGTGATGGTAGCAGAGAGACCAGCAAACTTCTCATTCAGAAGTCAAAACCTTTCTTCTTCCCTATCTGGAGTGAAAGATGGAAGTAACAAACATCCCCCGCCCTTCCAAATAAGATGAACTCTGTAGAAATATGACAGTAAAAAAGCAAGCTTTTCTAAAGAGCTGGCATGTATGTTCAAGCAAAATGCTTTAAATAGAGCCAATGGATTTAGGGAGATGCACTCCGAATCCAGACACATCTCCAAGCACACTGACATGACAGTTCCTCTGAAGCAGCTTCCTACCAAGGTGCTCTCACACTGAGACAGCAGCTGGGGTGACAGCAAGATGGTTCTTGATTCAGCTTATTTTGGCTGAGCCTGTAGGTGACTTCAACCATATTTTCTCCCAGGTGCTGCTGCATTAACTGTATGAGGAATTCACCATGCACTGAAGCTGACAGAGACTTATAGCTCTGAAACAGAGACAGTTACAGCTGCCCATACATGCTTCCCTCCTTATTAAGGAAGAAAAAGGTGCTGCTGTTCATCCTGTTAGGATCCCTAGAGCAATTCCTCAGTCAGTCTGAATGTGCAAATGCTGCCTCTGCTGTGTCCTGCCTGGCCCTCTGAGCTGCACCAAACCCAAGCAGCACAGGGAGTGTGCCCTGCCACTGGGCTATAAATCAATTTGGAGAGGTCACCGTTGGGTCCCATCTCTTGTATACCTGTGAAACCCTCTGGATTATCTCCGCATCTTGTGTCCAGTTCTCCTGCAGCTGGTCCCTGAAGAATATGAGCCTTTCTGTGCTAGGAGGAGGCTCAGCACAGATGCCAAGCCACTGAAAGCGACGAGTGCTGCAGGGCTGTGTTCTGACTGCACAGAGGGCAGCCCAACTCCAAGGGACCACTCCAGCAAGGCAGATCAGCTTCAGTAAGCCAGGCAAAGCCAAATGTGAGGAGCAAAGATGCAGAGTGAAGAAGTGAGTTTACAAATGTGCTAACAACAGCAGTGACTTGTTGCCAAACAGAACTGTGATTTATGCAGCAAATTTGCTTTTACACAGGCAAACTCGAGCATCTGCACAGACTTTGGCTGACAACTGGCGGGGGAAAGACTCTTTGGGTCCAGCATGCATATGAGTAGACACACCTGCATGCATGAGTGTGTGACAGTGAGAAAAACAGCTATACTCACAAGTGAAGATTTTATCCCTGACTCCTTCAGTTGAAATCCATCACCACTTATTTTCTTTTTTGGTTGGATCAAGCTTGGCATTTTAAAAGCTTGTTTTCTAGTTTGGTGGGTTTGGGGTTTTTTTTTCCTTTTTTCTTTCTTTAAACTCTGTGCTATTTTGAATTGAAGATGAATGTTGCTTTCATTCCCATCCCTGGTTCCTAGACTGCATTTCTGAGCCTCTGCTGCAATTTCACTACGTTTAGCACTTACTAGGCAATTATCACTGAGTCAGGTAAAATGACAGCATTTTTTTCAGTTGAAGCACACAATTCTGTATTTCAGTGAGCTGATTTTTAAACTATTTAAATGTTAATAGCATCCACATAATTGTACAGATCAGAATGTCACCAGCTAATCCTTGTGCCTTCCAGCTGACTTCTGTCAGCTGCTCTTTTGCTTTCGCTATCAATGCCAGGATATATTTTTGATCGCAATTACTAAGGTGAAGTCAGAAACACTTTTATTTGTATTCCTAGGTGCTTGCATCTTTCTGCTCTTAAATCTCACCAGCCCATCATTTCTTACACTAGCAGAATCTCAAAGTACTGCTAAGGCATCACAGGGTGGAATTAGTTTTTACTGCAATCCTCCATTTTCAAAACAACCAGTACATGATTGCTACAGTTCTCAGGGGAAACCAGCTTTAATGTGTGTTCATATTCCCTCTGCATTTCAACTCAAAACGTTTTAGAACATCCAAAATATTGGAGTGTGAGACAACAGAGGAATGTCCATGTGGGATCACAGAAAATAAACCACCTTCCTCTGCCTCCTCCCAGGTTTTCTTTTGTATTTGTTAAAATGGAATTTAGACTTAAAAAAAAGTATGAAAATCTTCAGACAGTTTCAAGGCAAATGTAGCTCTGTTACACCACTTTTGCAGTACAAGAAACTGTTTCAGCAGAAGGGTATGAACAAATCCTAATAAGCCCAAGTATCCTGCTGTAATGGGAAATGATGAGGGAAAATGGTTTCAAGGAAAATCTATTACCATTCCCCTGTGATGGCCAAATAAAAGAGTATGTGCTATTGCCACTGAATCACAAGAAAAGTGAAATTCGAGAGAGTTCTGGTAATGTGCAGATTTTGACATGCAGCTCCTCCAAAAGGAAGTGGTACAAAAATAGTAACTGTCATACAGTCATTTATTAATAGCTAAATTTGTTATATATATGCTCTGTGTAGACAGATTCTCCCACCAACTCAGCCAGCCTGGTCTGTGGGAACAGGGAGGGCAGCGTGGCTCCACCACAAAACAGGCAGTTAAAAAATCCCCAAGCATGACAGAAACAACACAGGATCAAAACAAGGAAAAGCAGCACAGACGAGTCAAGAAAGTGGAAAATCCAGAATGACTTAGTGCTGCCATGAAAGTTGTGGGAAATGAGAAGATAGCTGAACTAAGTAACAGAAAAGTAGGTCTGGTAAAAAAGGGAGAACAGAGCTTCATTTAGGATTCAAGTGCTTGAGCTGCTCTACACTTTTATTTTTAAAAAGTATAGGAAAGAAAACAGCTTTTAGTTTTAATGCCAACGTGTTATGGGAATTAGCTAACAAATTTACTATATTAATTGAAACTATTTTAAAATACATAGAGAGGTAAGTCATATGAGAATCCAAAAAGCAAAAGAAACTGCTGCAAAAAGAAGGAAAAAGGGTGATCCAGGAATCACTGCCCTGTGATGACCATACTGTAAGAAGAAATGTGAGTGACAAATCTGTCTATATTGAAGTGCTAGCAGGGATGCAGGTCCCATTTGGGATACAAAAACAGCAGGTGAGGAGTAAACCAAGTTTTTCCTTCTGGCTAGATTACACAGTCAACAGAAGAAAAGTGTGCTATAGCACTTCTTTAAAGCCATCCCAAAACCTGAAGCTGACTGGGATTAAATCCTGGTGGAGATGGCTGAAAACTTACTAAATGTCCATAACTAAAGGGCAAAAATGATAACATGCTACCCCTGAGACTGGTGTTAGGGACAGATCTTATTTAACATTTTAATTAATCTAGGAATAAGGAAATCATTGCTAGTCACATGAGGAAAACCCAAGTGACAGGTTATAATTAACCACTAACCCACCCAGAGACTAATAGGAGGAGGAGGCATCAGAATCTTCTATGCTGATAACCTACACACCACTTATATTTTCCTTAGGATTATAAGGTGCTTCAGAGTATATTGTATTTTCACTCTGTGTGCTCAGATCACGGCTCTGACTTCCACTGTCAAAATACACTGCAGTGAGAAATGAGGCAGCACACATACCTCACTTCATGCCTTTAGCTGGCATGTAGCACTGATACAAGGTCTTAAAGAATTCACCAAATTGGTCAAACGTCAGGATACAGCAACATTTGTATCTTGGATTTGTGAAGATGCGGGGCTTCTTTTTTGATGAAAAGCACCTGTGAAGTGCAGGGTTATTGTGCTCCTTTTTGCCATTTCTTGGATAAATGTCATCATTTTTAATGCTACCAATCTTCTTCTATAGCCTGCAGGAAAGATTTTCTAAGGCAAAAAATGACTTGTAGGTGCTTAATTCCCATTAAAATCTACTGGGGAGATAAGTACCAAACTGCTATTGGAGCCTTTGGGAAAGTCTTCCTCTAAACCGTTGTTATCTACCCTTTCAACACCTCAAATAAGTCACTTATATAAGATATATTATTACAACAGGAGATGTTTGAATCTGCAGTGAAATCATTTTGTGGCCTCAGAAGTAGCTTTTTGGCATCCCTGTGCAAGTATGAGACAAGATGCCCTCAAATTCTGCTTCTAAAAAGATCTCTATTTTAGGCAATGTAACATGAGAAGGAGGATGTGTCATCTGTCTGACTCAGCACAATTGTCTCATTTGAAAACCCCATGGCAAGTCTCGACTGGTATTAATGAATAGTTGTATTTGGTTTAGAGGTGAAATCCTGTGTACATTAAAANACCAAAAACAACAAAAAAAAAAACGACCATGAAAGAACAAAAGAGAAAAGAGCTTGAGCTCTGGACAAGAGATCTGTTGGTTGCCTCTCTTGTGCTCTTGTGTTTCCAAGGGACCACTTTTTGCCCTGGATGCATGGGCTCTGGCATTGATGATGAAGTACTGATGACTTCAAGAGAAGTTGTTACGCCCCCGCCCCACTGTCCATCCATGGGGAATATGCTCTTTGCCAGGGCATTTCACAAGTGGCTGGTGCTAGGGACCAGATATAAAAAAATGCTAGAAAATACACTAAAAAGGCATGTCATACAGTCTGACCTCTGCACTGTCTCTGCACTCCAGGAATCCCTCTCCACTACCTTTATGTTTCTCCCATGGCACTATTTTTCAAAAGAGCTCAATGGTTTGTAAAAAAAGGATGCACCACAGTCCCCTTTGACAGACCTGGAACCCTGTGAAAGAAAGTAATTTTCTATAGTCACCTGAAAGATCTCTTGTGCAGCCATGGATACCCTTAATGTCTCTGGGGACCCAACCCCAGAAGAGACAAACAGGGTTTTGTGTCTCTAGCTGTCTGCTGAGTCCGCTGGGGAGATGGCCACTGTGATGGCAACTCTTACACTGCAAAAGGCTGAACCTGCTGCAGCAAACTGAGGTAACAAGTTCATTTCAGACAGCTAATACAGGGAGATTCACTGCTAACTTTTAATCAGCAGCAAGTCAAGACAAATTGGAAGCCATGACCTACAAAGCAAGGCTCTGCAAATCCCCCTGCCAGCCTCCCGAGGATGGCAGCTCCCCCAGTACACAGCCGCGATAAACGGATCCTTTTACAAGGTCTAACTCATTTAATCATCCCCTCTGCTTGCATTAACCACTTCTGCAAGGGTATCTTTCCTGTGTGGATTGCTTAAGTTAGGTCAAAAATCTGGTCTTGTTTCCAAATCCACATTCATGATGAAAGCCTCCAGTCTAAGACTTCTATTCTTCTGAGACCCTTAGAGTTATAAGCACTGCGAATATTCTTTTGCTTCTTCTCCCAGCCTGCCATAGGGCTGCCTCCCTAAAGCACAAAACACTTTTCCTTGTTGAATTCTCTCCATGTGTCTCCTCTGTACTCAGTGAAATAGCCTGACATGATGGGCTGGGTCGAGGCATACAATAACCAGTCTCCCTTTGAGCAAGAAGCTTCTGTTCCCAGCAGAAGGGCTGAACCCTGGGTAATCTATTCACTCCCTACCTGCCAAGAGAAGCAGCAAGAGAGTAAGTCACTGCACTTCTAACTGAAAAACTGTCACAGAAGAAGCAATCTCAGATCTGAGCCTTTAACAATGAACTTTAATTTGAAAATGGCACCAAGGTTTGACCTGAAGTGAACAGCTTCTCTTGATGAAGCAGACAATTAGAGAGGAAGGAGCAACCTCCAAGCCTTCACACTGCAGCCTGCCTGAGCCACTCCTTGGCAGTGGCAAAGACTAAGCTGAGGCTTCAACCCCCTGAGATGATCAACTCCAGGGCAGTCACAGGGCAGAGTCGGGAACCACTGGAGCCCCGTGAGTAGGACAGGTTTTGGGTGGCTCAGAATGCACAAGCAGAACAATTGTAGAGCTCCCTGAAGGCAGGAGCCTGCCTGACTTGCACAAGAGCAAGGCTGGCACCAGCACAGCGCTGCTTTGTGCCTACATGCGCTGTCTCCCCTCTGATCGCACGTACCCTTGATTTTGGCAGCATGTCTTCTAACCCTAATGGCCCTTCCTAAATGGAATTTTCAAATGTTTATGTTTCCTTCTTTTCCCCACAGTAATTTTCAGTGCTTTGAATGTTTCAGGGATTCAGCTACATAAATAGATATCCTAATCTTGTAACAACACGCTAGATTACATAATTGCGATTAGGATGGGTAATTACACAGTGCCCATGTGAAGCAGACAGCTTTGACACTCCACATCACAACTGTGTCAAAATATTTTATTTACAGAATCCAGAAGTAGTAACTCCACAGGCTACCGTAAAACCTTAATTTTTTTAATATCATTATACAAAAATAATTAGGAAAGTCCTTCAAGTGCTTTCATTGGGCTTCTATTTTGCTAAGAAAAAACACACTGTTGGGGTTCTCATTACTACAGAACATTTCAGCAGCAAGCCAGTTTTCACAGCCCTAGCAAGATTGCTCCTGTTTCCTGTAGATATGTTACATATTAGAGACTATTATAGTGCTTTCCTGAAGTAAAACTCATAGAAGAAATAAGAAAAATGACCCATAGTAGATATTTTTGTCAAGGTATTTAGTTCTCATTTTGATCTGCTGACGACCTTTTACTTGAGTGAATCACAACTACATACTAATGCCAGAGCTTATTCACCAGCTATGAAAACAACCTGGAATTGCATGCAAATTTTATTTTTGTTTTCCCTTATGACCTCAAATTTATACTACTTATTGCTCCATCACTGAAATGTCAAAAATCACAAAGACCCTCTGTAAGACAGTGAAGCGTGCAGAAAAAGCTCTCTATTGGCAGGAATTACATCAGGTGTTTTTTAAACAGCCAGCATTCCAAGGAAAGAAATCAGGTTAAGTAACACTCCAAACATGACTAAGGAAGCCTAAGGAAGGGTTTAGGCACTATAGTCCAATACTGTAAATGTCACAATATACTGCTCCACAGAAAAAAAACAAAGCAAGTGCTTGGTGACTCCAACTGACCTGACATGGGCTTAATTGTATGTTTATTTCACATATAGAATAGGTGAGATTAGTATTTTCCATACAGCTAACCTGGAACTTTGTTAAATAATCATGAAGCTGCATGAATACTGAAATGGCAATCCTCTAATCACTGTCACATTCAGTGCATCACATGAATTTTTGAATCGACCATGGCAAACACACACTAGAGGTTCTCACAGTGAACTGCTACTATGTTAAAACACATTTTTCAGAGGTTTTATGAAGTTTAATTGCATGGGATGAAACATGACACCTAAGCATTTGATTTATTACTAAGCATGACTCTATATTAGCGAGACTGCAGAGCACACAGTGTTGTGGAATTATTTTTACTCTGTCATGACAGATGGAGTCAGCGTTTGGTAAAGACTGCGTGCAAGTGTGCAGACATGCTGCAGGTGGGATCCTCTCTGCTGCCTCCTCCAAGCCAAGCTGTTATACTTGAAAACAGCACATTTCAGATGACGAAGAAATCATCATCTATGTTTTCAAAATGGCAACACAGATTTTAATCTTCTCTGTATGAAAAAAAAAGTCTGCCTTGCCTAGAAAGAATCACAGAGGAGAGAAATGTAAGCCTTAACAATTTGAGGGGATCCATGGAACAACAATCTTTGGGCATTGGTTATAATCTTATCCTACAACAGGACTACATTGCTCATGCTGCAGTGGTAAACACAACTACCCTGTGGTAGCAGTAGATGCAGCAAGGTGACAGACTGTGATTTCAGCTTTCAGCACACCCATGCTTTGCCTTCTGTCCCCTCACCCACGCAGTCAGGGACCCCATTCTATGCTCGGCTCTCTACCTTGCAGGACAGCACCCCATGGTGCCTCCACTTCTAGAAGATGTACACATTACAAAGGGTGAGTTTCCCTGCCCAAGCTGGACAGCATAGCTGTCTCATACCAAGGCAGGACTATGCACTGATTTCCACTCTGTGCCTTTAAAGTTGGCACACTGACAGCAGGGCTGAAGTGCTAGAGCAGTGCCTTGCCTGAAAGGGCCCCAAAGGAGAGCCTGCAGGGACACAGCTCTACTGATAGCTCCTCTTACAAAAGGAGATACCACCCTGCCTTCTGTCATCACCACAGAGAGGATATTTGGCAGCTGCATTTCAACCAGCTTTTCTGTCTTTCCTACTAATTTCTCCCTTGTGAAAGATTCTCCATGACCTCCTCTGCCATGTCCCAGCATCTACTGGTCACACAGTCCCTACAGAGAGGGCAAACCCCAAGTCACCAGTTCAAGTAAGCCTCCATTTAAGATTTCTTCAGCATGGCCTGTATAGGATAATTTTGAAACCGTTACTCCATGATTTACGAGAAATGTGGTTAATACTTGAAAAAACGCTTTTGAAACTGAGTTCTCACGTGATACTTCTAACATACTGTTGAAAGCCAGCAATACCCTCTCTCCACATTTCTTTTCTGAGCTGACACTAAACTTTCCTACAAAGCTAATTATATCACTACAAAAGGCATCTGACAATGTCCAACAGGCTTAGAAATGGTCTCAATCAAGGCCTCTGGCAGCAAGTTCACATTCTTCTGAAGAGAAACTTTATGTTAAATCTCCTCGACATCAAGTGCTTTGGACTGGCCCCTTTCCAGTAGCTCAAGATTTCACTGCCCAAACTTAAGGAGTGCTTTGTTCCAGCTGGAAGCAAGCTTACAGCTAGATCAAATGGAGGTGGAAGTAAATCTCTGTATTTCAAGAAAACAAGATGACATCCACTCTAACCCCTACTTTTAAGAGAGGCCAAAAAAGGGCATCAATTCAACAGGATCAGAATCAAGCGTTCTATTGGAAAAACTATTGTTAGCTAGGATAGTTCAGCCTTGTATTCAGCAGTTTTACCAATTCAGTGTACTCTTGTGTGACTAGAAGAAGCTGTGCTCCCCCAGTAACTTGTTTCTGGGCTATTCTGACAGAAGGGGACTGGCTTTCTGCCTGAAAGCAAAGGTGCAAACTACACCAAGAGCCAGGGAAAACCACTGAAACAAATGCCCATGGTAATCTTTGAAGCTCAAGTAAGCTCTCAAGCTCTCAGGGCAATTCAGATGCTTACTGTTCTTTGTTTAAGTGTTGAGTTCTTTATGGTTTGGCTTTGTGCATGTTTTATACAGACGCTGACAAATACTAAACCAGCATTGTAACATTTCAAGGCTGATTCACTGATAAAATGCTCCTTCAGAGGACTCCAGGGGACTAGATGTCATGTTCCCTTTCAAAAATACGGCTGAAGTGAGTATTCTGTAAAAATTCAAAACAGATCTTGGATACAAAGAGCACAGGAAGATAAGCGGTGCATAAGGGGACACTGAACAGGTCATGAAATCTTCAATAAATATTACTGGAAGTACTGAGGTTCAATTCATAACATCTCTAAGGGCATTTATCATTATTACTGGCAGATTACGTGCTTTGTTTTAGGGGAAGCTGACAGAGGACTGCTGTTATAACTGTTCCTAATAGCTGATTACACATCATTATGGATACTTCAGCTTTGATTCTGGCCAACTTCTGTTGATTTATAAACACCATTGCCTACTTTAAAGCCTGCAATCAACCACATTATGCACTAGATAATGAATACACTCCCTAACTTCAGGTAATAGGCAGAAACTCCATTAGACAATAGCTGAATGAAAGGGAGTTCTATATATATCTCTGTCTTCCCAAGTGTTCTGGTGTGACATTCCTACTGTATTTCTAAGAATGGGGTTTCCTGCCAATCACTCTGAACACGAGCCTAAGTCCTTGTCTTTCCCTGAGATAGAGCCTGCTCTGTTCACAGCTACCCAAATCATGCTACACAGGTGGACAACTGGAAAGCCTTGGTGAACTGCTTCCAAATTCTCTGCACAAATAGACGCTGGGGCAGAGCCATATCTATACAAAACCAGGGATGAATTAGAAAAAGCTGCAGAAATGCAGCACAAAAACCTCCTCTGCCTTAGTTTGCCATAATTTAAAATACAGAACAGAATAAAAACAAACTAATTGAATGGGCAGACGAGAAAAGGCAGGTCCTCAAATCTCACTCAGAGTGGCCAGAAAAAGGGAGTCAATAGTAACAATCATACAAAACTAAAGACCTCCACATTTCTTCCTTCTCTGACGTTTTCCCGCACATCCATAACCTATTAGTTCATCTTGCCAGCAGTCATTCTCCTTTTCTGCGATGTACAAGGCCAAGCACATTACCAGTGCTTAACAAGCTATAATAATGATTGATGGTTACATATGGACAAGGCAAAGTTAAGATGAAGAACCACATTAAAACAGCATCAGAATTCCAGGGAACTTTATCTGATAAGTGCTTAGGAATAAGAAAGAGTAAAGAAGAGCAGCTACAAACACCACTAAGGAAACCCTTTTGCATCCATCAAGGAGAAAGAGAGATATGCATAAAGAGAATTAATGAAAAATGGATAAGACCAAGCACTGTATATCCCCCATAATCTCTCCTGCTATCAGGTTACCTGGAAATCTGTATAGGCATAATATAAGCCAAAGCCTCAAACTACTCTTCCAAGCAAAACATTGTTCAGCCTTAAAATACTGTTTCTCATTTTAAGTTGCTCCTTCTCAGAGATTCCACTCCTTTCTATTCAGACTTCTGCATTAAGAAGCAGTGAGATTACATAGTTCCCAGTGGTGTGCATGCTGCAGGCAACACACCTATGACTCGCCCAGCACAATTCCCTCAGAAGGAAGAGAGAACCCATTTCAACTTAACTACTTGGTTGCTTACACTATAGCTTTCTGGTTGATGGGGTGATATTAAAAGACAACTCTTTTTGGTCAAGGACTTTTTTTAAAGCTACAAAGCAGCCAGTCTTACTATACTTCACATAATTGCAGGTCTTCTAATGTTGACAATTACTTGATATGAACTGAATTCCTAAAGATGAAAATCTGTTTCCAAGATGTTTTCTGTCTCAGTGAACTTCATGGGCAAGAACTAGAGCTGTAGGTTTTTAGAGTTTGTAAAACAAACAGGTCTTGCAAAAGATCCAAGTTTCATTCTGTTGAATCCTGTGTGCATGAAAGGACACCAGTCTCTGCAAAAAATGTAACACTCCATAACGGAACAATTTTCTCTTTTCTTTCCTGTCTTTTCACTCCTCAGTGTTTAACATGAGAGTTGTTTAAATCATGGCAGCATTGTCAAAAAGTCAAAGAGTTAAAGGTTTCATCATACCATTTACAGACTGCCAGATGCTACAAGCTTGTTATATCCAACTTTGATTAGCTGTAAAATGAATCTACAGACAAATTACTGCTGTTTGCCCAGATAACTTTTCATTTTTTTGGGTTCAGGAATTGCATCTGCCATTTAGCTAAGTAGCAGCCAAGATTACTGGCAGAGTATTCTCTTCATCCCTAGCCCTTTAGTTTCTGTGGTGTAAACATATTACAACAGTGCAAGATCCCTACTGACTGACAGCCACCGTTAGGGGCATTATATGGTACCATATTTATTCAACACAACATCTGCAACCCCTTTCAGAAGACACAAACAACATAGCAGGGGAGGCAGAGGGTCTGCAGAAATCTCAAAGTTCTCCCTGCATCACGTGGCCAGACTCCCCTCAAAGCCTTTCTTTACAACATTCTGCCTTGCTGTCACTCAACATCATATGATGAAGGCTGAGCAGCCCACCTTTCCCAGTTCTCCTTTTCCTCCTTTCAGTTTCCTTGGCAGTTGCCAGTATTAGTGCTGTTCCTCTTGTCCTGCCTGAAGGCCCTCTTCCTTGGCCTCCCAGGCTGCTATGCATTTCCTACCCTATATTACATTAAAATCACTCCCTTTTTCTCTCATCTTTGCCCTGTGAAGTTACTGCACTGATTGTCTCCCAACGAGTACAGCAGCTCCTCTCTTAATCTTCTAAATCCACCCAAGAAACCAGCAACTAATCCTCATCCTTACTGGTTGCTCAGGTTTTTGTGAGCTCTGCTCAAGCTCCTTCCCACAGGAAGCAGTGCACCATCTTCTGCTTTTCTTACCCTCAAACATTTAAGATCTCCATATTTTCCTGTAAAGCTCTGCCTAAGGCTGCCACCTGCATATTTCTGTGTGCTGACCTTCCTGAACCTCCCTGAATTGGAAACACTGCCAGATTCACGTGGGTTTTTTCCTCCCAGTTTATTCAATATACCAGCCAAGGAATACAAAGAAGAGGTGCATACCCAGATACAAAAAGAGATTTGAAGGTCTTGAGGGAGCACGAGATCATCAGTCTGATACCTTGTTTCATCACAGACTGTAAAGCAGCACAGTCTTGCTATTCATACAGAAAATATATGCTTTAAAATATCTCCAAGAATATAATCCAGGCATCATTAAAGTCACAGGAAGATGGAGAATTTGTCACTTCCAGTGCTAGATTGTTCCACCTTGACCACCTTGTCTGCTAGAGACCTGTGCCTTGCTTCCATTTCAATTTGTCGTGATTTAAAGTTTCCAGCTATTAAGTCCTTGTAATACATTTTTTTCACTTGATTAAGAAACCCTTAAAAAGTCCTTCTTCTCCCCATGAAATGATTTATAAACCATAATCAAATTCCTCATCATCTTCATATTAATAAAGCAAGCAAATTGATCTCTTCCAGTCTACTATTACATCACATTTTTCTTGATCTTAGATTATGTTTGCACCTCTCTTACCTCCACTTTAGTACTCCTCTTAAAACACTGAGAACTAAATGCTCTTTTGATCTTCCCTGTACCAAAGTTTTCTGTCTAGGTCCAAGGACACACTGTAGTCCATTTCACCAGGCTGAAACGCTGAGCAAGCCACAAGGAAAACCCAGCTGCAGGCACCACATCAAAAAGGGCTGCTTCTGTATGATGGAAAGCTGGATTACTCTGCCCAAAGACTGTGCAGCCTTGTGCATGGCTCTGGAAAAGCTTTTAGTTATAAAGCCATGTGAGAACTTTACCTTCTGAACCAATTATCTTCTTACATTTATCATCCACAAATATTAGATTTATTTCCCGTCTCTCTTTCTTTGATGGAGGAGTTGCCTAGCACTGGAGTCAGTGCCAGTCCCTGCCAACTCCCACTAGGAACATCCCTGTTTGATGACTGTCCAACAAGAATAGCTTCTTAGTTCTGGTCACTGATCAAAGGTGACACACTATCTTTCAGCACCACGAGATCCAATCAGATGCATTAAGTCAAATGCCTTACAAAAGTTAGTATGTCACTATTGCACAGTTATCTTTATAAATTAAACCTGCAGTGTCAAAAGATGGAAGCACTTTCCATAAATCTACACTGACTGGAATTGACTTAGTAGCACCCTGGGTCTTTATAGACAAAATCTGTCTCAAAATAAAAAAATATTTTGATCTAACACAAATATTAGGCTTAATTAATAGGATCAACCACTTGGGGTTTTTTAATACTAGTCTATCAAGGACTTCCTTAGTATTTTAAGTTTTATAAAACAGGAGCCTCCAGTTTTTAGAAATTTAAAAAAGCCTTTGTATGTGACTTCTACCATCCTTCATTTTAAGAAACAGCACTGATCAGCACTTGCACACAATACAAACCCAGGTTCTCTTGTACCCTTATCAAGAGCAACTGAAACAGTGACTGAAGATGTTGCAGGCTTTTTCTCCATCACTTTGTAGTGTAGTGGGCCTTTCCCACCAGGGCAATTTGGGTATTCAAGCCTAGCTGGTCCAGCCTCACCAATATGTGATAGGAAAAGTGAAGTTGTGGGTGAAAAAAGACAACAAAGGCAGCTTTAAGGAGACAGTAGGAGGCCATGACAGATAGACAAAAGCACCAAGATGCAAGCATGAAAGCCTTGAAGGGAAGGATAAGAAGTTCAAGCTTGCTAGGCAAAGACATGAATGTATGAAATTCAGGGACTGGCACACAGTGACAACTGGCTCAGCACACTGGAAAGAGATGTTATCAATATTCTGTGGGTGAACTCACACATACACATACTTTTCCCAATACACATGGGCTTGGCAATTTCTCCCTTCTTCAGTTCTGCCCTTTCCAGAAGTTTGTCACACTGCCATGCCAACAAAGTGTGCCGAAAGCCTTGCTTGGCAGTGCTTTCACAATAAGCTCTCCTAGCTGGAGGCTATCCAGACTTCCTTGGCTCCACAAATTAAGTGAATTATCACAGCAGTATCACTTTCTCTCTGCAGAAGTACATGATTTAGATGGTTTGATGATGCCATCAGCAAGCTTCTCTGCCACCATTTCACATTTACCTGCTCAACATCTGCATCCTGTCACACAACCAGACAGGAAAAACCTCAATCACTGAATCACAGATTGAAGAATCAAGAGCTGCATAACATAACAAAAAGTTTGCTTCTCTGCTAACTTTGGGTTTCTGTCCTCATGTTCTTGTTGCTTGCCATGAACTGCCCTAAGGCCAACACAAGTCAAGCCCAGCAATGCCATCACAAGGCTCATTTCATCCCAAGCAGGGTACACTTCCCAACTCCTGCTGTCACTTCTCCAGCAACACTCTGGAGAGATAATTTTCCTTTAAGCATCCAAGATCCAATTATTAATTGTTTTCATACAGGTTATCCCTTGAACTGCGCACAGGGCTCCATAGTGAACAGCACACAAGGGAAAGCTGTCCTTCCTGGAGTCCAATGTGGTTGCAACTGCTTAGCTTTTCCCAACAATCTTGCGCTTTTTTCCTAACCTCTGAGTGTGAGGGATGACCTCTGTCATCTTTGTTTTCAAGAAGAAATTAGTGCTCTAGTTCAGTTTTCAGAGTTTTGGGGTCTGCTAGCTTTGAGAGCATGGGCTAATGACATGTAAATCTCTGAGGATATTTGAATGAAAATTATCATTCTTTAGCTTTTAAATAGGAACTGCTATCCCTTGAGAGCTGTTATCCCTCATTGGGTTAAGCATGTGGAGACAAGCTGCCTTGAAAATTTATTTTTGACAAGTGATTATAAAGCTCCTTTCTAAAGCACTAAAATAAGACCTTGTCAAGGTATGTGGGTTCCCAAATTGTCCAAGATGTAGGTGCACATAGACCATATGATGAATTCAAAACAGAAGAGGATGACAGAACAACACTGGAGTCTTAGGACTCTCAGTCAGCAGAAGCACTGTGGTAGCACAGCTCCTCGTGTTCAGCTGCCATTGAGGGGTAAGTGTTTTGAGGAACAAGCAGATGCCAGGAGATAGGACAGGAAAGACAGGAGAAATTCATCTTCTTTGCATGTGTTTGGTGCTAGTTACTAAGCTAAGTGCAGGGCTGGTGTGGATGAGCTCTCAAAGATGAGCAGGCACAGCCCTGCAGTAGATGGACTGATGGCCTGATCTGACACGGCAGCTGAGAACAGAGAGTAATGAGAGCAGCACGATCCTACAGCAAACAGCCAAGGGAGAGGAGCAGATGCTACATCTCTTCTGGGGAAAGGATGAGGAACAGAAGCCTTGGTGAACACCATTCTCCCCCCACCCTGTGTGCTGTTCCTTTAAAGGGTGAGTTTAGATGAAGTAGTGTAATAGGATCAAGCTATAACTGCTCCCATATAAAACTGTATGATCCATAATGCACAGACCACACAGCTACTGACCAGGAGGATAAGCCCCAAGCCTTCAGCTACCCACTCCACGTATGGGTGTGGTTAACCATTGATGCAGAACATTTAATTAACTACAAGGTTAATATAATCAGGAAAAAGGACAACTTTGCTTTGCCCTGCTTCAGAAAAATATGCACTCACAAAACAGGCAAAACTCACACCCTTGTCAAAGAATTTGTCTTGCATGAGACCAGACCAATTGCAGGGAGGGATCACAGCCTGGCTTGGCCTGCTGTGATCCAAGCACTACTGGAAAGCCCTTGCAAACACTTCCTACTGCGTGCAACAGGGAAATGGTATGGTGCAGTGCACTGGTTATTGACTTTCCAATGCCACACTCACAAACTTCTGTGAGGATCCCTGCTAGTTCCACAAAAGCCAGTGTGGTAAAAAATGTCAAGAGAATAGGACCACCTCTCCTTGCAGAGTAAAGTCAGTCTTCAGTTCCATTCTCCTAGGTCACTGGGCAGTTGTGACATATCATAAAGCCTTGAAGAACGTTGCTATTACAGCAGAAGTCCCAGCAGAAGCTTAGGGCCCACCTCTTCCCATGGGGTAAGCCAATGACTTACAGCCTCCAGAAAAAGATAGTGAACACAAGCCTAAAAATTCCTTTACCTTCCCCTTTATTTATTCTTAAAATTCTAAATGTGTGCCTACTCCAAACAATAACCCATGGTTGAGGATACCTCCCCTGTAGGAGAGGTAGCAAGTATGGTGAAGGATAAAAGAATTATTCCACAGCCTGAGCTACCGTGTGCCATAATACAAATCCAAATTCACAAAAACCCATTTTCTGTTAGTACAACTGTGTTGGGTTATCTCCTGATTTTTTTCAACAGAAAAGCTGCTGTTTCTTAGTGGGAATGCAGCATGAAAGAGTAGACTGGAACAAAACATGCAACCCACAATCGCTCGATTCATATAATTAAAAATTAAGCAGCAGACATCTCCATGTGTCTGTGTGGGTATTCAGTTTTCAACAGAAACATCTGGTGCCTGAATAAGGTATTTCATTCAGCAAAATCTGTTGGGTAGAAGTAGTTTCTAAAATATTTGGGTGCCTTGAAACGCTCTGAAGACCTACACCAAGGAAGACTTTTGGAGACTGATGCATGATGCCCACCAGCATGGCACCCCAACCTCCCTACATTTCTCACCACAGCCTGGATTAATTGTATCCTCTGCAGAAATACTGGCTGTGGAGAGTTGTTCTGGCAGCTATGTGCCTGTAATGCCTCCTGGTTTATATTTAAAGGATAAAACCCTGTATGGAAGGCACTTAGAGTATTGAAGAGCACAGGAGAATCACTGCTATTTACATTTTTTCCCTTTTTAAAACAAAGCCAGGCTTCAGCTGATTGTTTTGTTTACAGTAGAAGTAACAGAAGAGAGTTTTGCTCCTTACAGCCCATTAAACCTGTTTTTCTCCTACTCCTGTTCTCCTCCCCCTCTTCAAGCATTTAACAAGCCACAGGAATACAAATCAGAAAAAAACCCCAAAATCTCTCTGCTGATGAACTGCTTAGAAAAGGTTTCAACTCGGCTGGTATTAACAGTGCAAATTTCCGACCTATTTATATCATGGATAATTGGTGACTAGAAATATTTGCATTGCTAATTTCCCTCCATTAAGAACAAACCCAGGATCCCAATAATATGACTTAATAGCTGCATTTAAGTTACTACCCCTTCCCAGTCTTCCTTTTTTTTACGAGGAGTTTTTCCCCCTCTCCATACTTGAGTTCCTAAACAAAGACTTCATTCTTTCTTTGCTGCCATTACTACCAAGTTTGCTGTTATAACAACTAACTTGACTTTCTCCTACTTAAGTGGAAAACAAAAGAGACAGAGGATGGCTAGGACGAATGGTAATTAAAAATCTGTTACTCTGTGTGTTACCATTTCCTTACTATGAATTAAATAAGAATAGTAATAAATAAATCAGCACATTTTTTTCCAACGCGTACAAAGCTGAGTTCTTGTGTTAGGTACTTCAATTTTAAATTTGATGCCCTAGAAATACACGAGAGATTTGAAAAGAATGGTTAAACCAGGCTTTCATTTCCATTAATAAGGGCCAGCACCACCCTTTAACTGTAGCTCCCCGAAGGCTACAGATGGCCACTCGTGGGGGATGGCCCTGCACCCAGAGGGCTCTAGGAGCTGATCAGGAGGCTGATATGGCAGAGTTTGAAGTCTTACAAAAACGCAATCAGCTCAAGTGCCCCCAGGGAGAGGGAGAACACAGAGCAGAGTGCCTCTGACTTCAACCAGCAGCTCTGTTTCACACAAAGGGACACTGTCAGGTCCCTTTAGAATCACGTTAAAATAGATGAGACAGATTTGAGGGCTAAAAAGAAACTTTTCTTACGGTCCACTGAATCTGCATGCAAAGCTCATTGAAAACATTTGAGATACATACCAAATTAACTGTACCGGGCAACCAGAATTAATTGTGTCCTTGACAGTGCGGCAGCAGATAACATTTGTTATCCTGTGAAGTCACTCAACCCACAAACAAATCCCTCCACTGCCATTTATGCCCACTGTGCTCCCATAAAGCATCCAGAACAGGTACCTACACCTATTAATAACCCTGTCACCGCTGCCACATTACAGAGGAATGTGAGCTATCGTGGTTCGGTGACATTTAGCTGATCCCTTGTCCTGCAAATTCAGCTGACCAATGCCACATTTCAGGAATGAATTTTGCAGTGGTGAAAAGAGTTATATACTGAACCAGACAGCAGCCCAGCAAGCACCGGCTGTGCTGATTTACTGGGGCTGGCGACTGCATTGAATGGCACTGTAGCTGTGCCGTGACAGCCGAGCCTCACGCCATCCTGCTGGAAATAAAGGCTGCTGCCCCCCGCCGCAGCGCAGAACTGCGGAGATGTAACACTTCTGAGCAGAGGTAATTCAATCCGTCCTGAAAAACAGAGCCCTTTTCAAAGAAGGCACCTGAATTAACAGCTAATCGTCACAACTACAAAAGGGGAACAGACTCTTCCAACTCAGCCAGCCGGCAGGGTAATCCAGAGCTCAGAGAGATAGGTGGCAAACATTTAACAGTAATGCCAAAATCCAGAAGGCTGGGAATTCCTTGAGAAAATCAAGAGGAATCCAAGCAGGTAATTCCAGCTGAGCTAAAGATTGTAGGATGACTGTGAGTCGAAAAACAAAACCTAGATAAAGTCACAAAGCCTGCAAGAAGAAACCAGTATGAGAGGAAGAACACAGATCTTTGTGTGTGTGTCACTGCCGATATCACAATATTCCCCACCATATTTATGGAAATATTGTAATCTCCCAAGAAAATCAGTTCTTTCTACAGATCTTCTAAACCCAGAAATGACATTCTTTCTTTGCTACAGTCAATAGCAGGCCCCATGAAGCATCTGCATTCTCAAGAGGTGAATATATTTTTCTGGTTTAATACTGATAAAACCTTAGCAGTATATGAATATAAAGATGTATTACAATTTGAATTCTAAGTCCCCTGAACTGAGAAATTACCTTGCTAAAAAGTGACTCCCATGACCTCTTACTCCTGCACTGATGTCACACTTCCCTTAACAGAAAAAAACCCCTCAAAACTGGAAAGATGCTTTCCAAAAGCATCACACCAGAAAATACCATCTTTGTCTGCAAAGCACCCAAGCAGCAAAGATGGTAGGGCTGGTGACAGTACTGCCACACTTCTGGTGCCATAGCTGCCAGGGAGAGGGATCCACCAAGGACAGGCACCTTTGTGGGAATGGGAAAACCATCAGGAGCAAGACACCACAACGGCACAACACTATGCTTGTGATAATCGAGTTGGCTCCACTCTCTCCCTGTGTGTCCCAGAAGAGCTGCTGTTTATTTCACTGAGGCCCCATGAGTAGCACTGGGGGAAGCAGAGACCATGAATACCAGCCTCTTAAAATGATTATAGATGGATTTGTTAGTAATACATAACATATAGCTGAGCCCTTCTAAGTGATACAGTGCCAAACACAGAAAAGATTTTGTCCTGATAAAGTCAGACATCTTGAGTACGTAATAAATATGATATTCCCCCTCTGTCTAATGTAGGTTATGCGAAGCTGCTAAGACTGCAATTTTTAGGCTATCACTGTCCTTAAATTATTAAGCAATATAGCATTAGAAAGCTAGACTGAAGGCTGTGCATTGTAGTTTTGTTTTATTTTTTTCAATGTGTGCCTGGATACAAAATATGACTTTGGATAAGGCATTGTGGTGCTAGCATGCATCGGGAGGATGCTTGGAGACTGACACTGTGTCAGGTGTCACTGTTCCTTACATTTATATCTTCCTTCCTTTTTAGTGCTTGTGTGGTGAAGAAAAGCACTTTGTAACCCATATTGCAAGAAAGCAAAAATTCTCTGTCTTGGCAATATGTTGTATTAACTATTTACATGTTTTAGCTGGTTTGAAGCCAGCTTGGTAAACATGTCAGCATATTTTAGTCACCTAAAAACAGGTCCGTAGTTTGGTTCTAGCTTATTGAAAGCCTGAACCAGAGATCTCAACGATATCAGAATCCTTCCTATGAGAATAATGAAAGCAGTATCTAAGAATGCCCCAGCACACCCTATGGCACCTCTCCATTTGATTCAGCAGCCCCAGGAGGCAGAACGTGTAATTCACACGCATTTCTGTCAAAAGACGTGCAGAAACCCAGAGGTTGCTAGTGCTTGTGTGCAGCAGCAAAGTCTGGTCCTTGGTTATTTCCTCATCTGTCTGTCCCCTGAATGAAAGGGCTCTGGAAGAAGTCTCAGTTCATATCCCATTCCTAATCCCAAAGACTCCTGGGAATCCCATTCCTCCTCCTACTCTCAACTGAATAATGCTCTCTTCCAGTAAGTTCTTCTGTCCACAGAAGAACTTTCCAAACGATGACAGTAAATTCAGGGCAACTTCACCTTCCAGGAGATATGGCTGTCTCTCCGGTACACATAAACCTACTAAGCAGAGGCTGTAAAACTCAGGTGCTTAATCTATACTGAGCCTCTTCATTTTTTCCTAATGAAAATGTAGTATCAGCTGCTTTTAACAAAGCAAATGACTCCTATTGCTATCACTGTGTATTATTCAGCCTCCAAGACAGAGATATAGAGCAACCTAGTTAAGTCTGTTCACAAAGAGACAGCATTAATCTAGGAATTACCTCTTTCTCCAAAGGAAAATGAAGTAAAGCTGCAGCGAAAGAAAATGTGGGGGCACTGAGGATTTCTCTATACACCTGTGGAGTAATGGGGTGCTTGTCTCAAAAGCCTCTCTTGGACAAGGCTATTTTATACGCATTTTGAGACAGTGAGATGCTGTAGGACAACCTGACACTACTCCAGAAAGATGGTAGCTTCATTTTTCTTTTATTGTTTTTACCATGTTTTGAATTCCAAGGAGTCTTTGTTATACAGTGTATTTTAAAGCCTAATTTAACCATTAAAGGCAGAATTGGGGTGGCTGTGTGTGGGGGTGGCCAGGCTTTTGTAGTAGCTGGCTTTTTCATGAAAGGAGCTATGGGCCACTTTTCTCTGGGGTCATTCTGAGACACCTGTAACTGAGGGAGATTGCACACATGGTCTTTCAGACTTTTACCTTGCATGGCCTGTACTTTCAATCATGCTTTAGGAGCTAGCTGAGAAATTTTACAATTTCTCATGCTGGCTTGCTGCTTATAGGAAGCAGTAAACACACATTCATCTGATGCATGGTCAGAAATGAGCTAGAAATCCTCTGGGAAGAAAAGGGGAAAAATCTAGAGACTTTGCAACATTTATTTTAGGAACAGCTGTCTGCAGAGATGTCCCTGCTGAAGTATATGGTACCCTTTGCCAAAGACTGGCAATAACAGGGCTACTTGTTTTCAAGGGGCTTCTCCATCAAAACGTGATGAGCCCCATGAGTCCTCTTCCCACTACAGCCATATACCACAAAGACAAAATACACAATGGTGCCCGTGTTTGTGAGCACACATTACGTGTATATATACCACCTATGTAAGCTGCTCCCAATAAAGAGAAAACTGGATTGAAAGCTAAACATCAAAACACACAAGGGAAGAAGAAAGAAAAGGGATCATTCCCACCCACAGCTCTCAAAACTCTGCTTCCCTGCAGGCCACAGAGGGAAGGAAGTGCGTATGCAGAGAGGCGAGTGGTGCGCAAAGCCCTCGAGGCACCCGTTTATCTGAGCTGCTTCTAAACCTTACTAAATAAGCCCATTAGTTTCTGAAACCTGGCAAATGAGGGAACAGGGCCCAGAAGTATGAACTGAGACAGACTGTACTGTTTCAAGTGCATTTATATGCAGCACCAACTTCTCTGTTGACTGCCCAAAGGTCATCTGACAAACAGTGGTGAGTTTTTTACACCATGTCAATTTTTGATCCAACACCACTTGCATACCAGATGGTTTAAAAATATGTATTTGCTGCCACTGTTTCTGCTCTGTTCAGCAGTGCCTGCCAATGTCTCGAGTTTATGATGTCTGTAGCAAATGTTTTAGTGTTGACATCTTCTGCAATGTGAGTGAAGATAAATTGCATTAAATGCTAAAACATTACTTACAGATGGAAAATAGACTGACTTCCCAGACATTTCCAAGCAGGGCATCTCCAATTACGCTGTGGCAGAAGCTGCAGCAGAGACAACTCAGTTTAATAAGCAAAAATCAATTGGCATTAACCTGGGAAAAAAAGCCACCTTTACTTTCATTCCCACTTCAGGAAGTGCTGCTCTACCAACACAGGGTGCTGGAGAAAGACTGCTCTCTTTGTGTACACAAACAGTGCTGCACAGGAGCAGCGCTGTATTGTGTCAGAATATCCAGCTGTAACACGCTCTGCATCCTGGTGATACTGGAAAGCCAATCCCTGCTCATCCTACATTTGTGAGAAAACATATTTAAGAAAAACACTGATAAATATTTTCTCCTGTCCCAGTTTTATGCCTAGCTATTTAGTGTGGAGCACAGAGTGGGAACTCCACATCCTGTTACTTCCACTGCATTCCCTATTCCCCTTCCCCATTCCCTTCAGTACAGAGGTTCATGATACAAATGTAATTGCTCTAATTTTTTCCACATCCTTTTGGGAGAGAGAATATTTCTTCTTTTAAAGGGTATTAGTAACCCTCTGGCAATTCCATTTATCTCTTCAGCACAGTGAATCTGAAAGAATCAGCTGGGCTCGCTCTTCCTTTCACCCGCTGCCACGGCGAAGCCCACAGAGCACCTCTGGAGAGGGTGGGAGCTTCACGTGTGTGCCACACACACAGTCACAGATGAGGCCAACACACAACAACACATGACAGCTTCATAAATAATGAGGGGCAGTTACTCTGTAATAACCAGGAAATAAAAACATACACATTTTATTTTTAGAACTGACAGCAAGAGATGTGCTTGTTTATTTGACAAAGGTAAAAGATTTCTGATACTCATGGGGCAGCTGAGCAGGGAAGGAGTTAAAGCCAGGGTTTCAAATGTAAAACAAACAAGGCTAAGCCCCTCTGTTTCTCCAAGGTCTCCCTCCTTCCTTGCCCTCTGCAGAGGCTATAAATAGATTGCAGAAGAATGAAGTATGGGTGGGACCAAACTAGCCAGTCCCTTCTATTCTCCCTAGGGAAGGGGGGAAAAAATAAAAATACCATTTGGCTCAATTATTCTAGATTATGAAGAAATTAACACCCCATGAAAAATCTAGAAGTGCTACTCCTAATTACAATATGCAGCCTTCTGATTTATCATCCTACTGAATATTTGTCTTTGAATTCTCCTTTCCTTCCTTTGCATCATTTTTGTGCATAGCATACATTTACTGAATCTTGCAGTCACATTTCTTATAGCCCACAGATTGCCTGTAAGGAGAGGTTGCATAGACAGGGACTGTAGGTGGACAGCCTCATCTTTCCCGTGCTCTGCTTTGTCAATTCTGAAAAAAAACCCCCTACCCCACTGTTCTACCCCTAAATAAATCTGAAGTTTAAGAAAAATGCATTTTGCCCATCACCCCAAAGCTGAAGTGTCATTTCTTCAGCAATCTTATGAAGTAACACATTTAAAGGCAAAAGGAGATACTTAATGTACAACCTTGTATGCATCAAGGTAATCAGTCCTGACTCACCTTCCCAAGCTACTTCTTACAGCATCACCAGTTAGCAGAAAAGTTCAAGAAATTAAATACTATTTGTTTGTATTTTTGTTTATACTTGAACTCAAAAGTGAACTAACTGTTACCTACCCCCTGAAATCTCTTTGAGTGCAGGCTGCTCTTAATAACTGGTGAAGAGAGCACAGGCACCAATACTAACTTTCTTGACTAAACTGCTGGGGTGGACTGGCTCCATTTCTCTGAAATCAGGGTATGCCCACCTGAAGCTTCCTCAGAGTGGGAGGCATGAGAAAAAGATACCAGGAAATACCATTCAGTAGTTAATGCTCAGGGTTCAGGTAGTGCATCTGGAGATACCCTCACAATTAATATTAGGGAAATACTTCTAATTAGCACCAATTACAACCATAGCGAGAGTCAGAGTTTCTGAGAGATTTTAACCTACTAAAATCAAAAAATGGTTTGAAACAGAGGATGAGTGGAGGTTATCCTTTTTCCTATACTCTTAGACAAGGATCCTGCAGTTTGCATTCCCTGAGCATTGTCAGCTGGTTCAAGCCATTCAGCTTTGCCAGAAGGTCTGTCTTTGTGGTTTGTAGGCATGCCTTCCTTGGGAGGAAAAACCAAAATGCTCCAGGTAGTCAGCACCTGCATAAGCACTCTTCACCTGCAGCCCTGGAAATGTAATGAGCTGCCTTACACTTCATGCACATAAAGAATACCTAAGTGCTAACTTATCCTAAATTTCTTTCTTTTGGAAAAAAAAGTCCCATTTTTAACTCTCAGGTTTCATTTTTTTAGTATCTGGCTTTTTTAAAGCCAGTCACCTCCCTCTAAGGTCTGCAGGGAACAGCAGGCATGAGCACCTAATTACAAAAAGGCAGAAGATTCATTACACATGCCGAGAGGAATTTGCATCGCCCCTTCCTGGCAGATGTCTGTGCCCTGGGAGGCTGCATGCACCACCCAGTTTGCAGCAGTTCTTGTCACAGATCAACTGAAGCTGGCCCTGGCCTGAGCAGGGGGCTGGGCTTGGTCACCTCCAAAGGTCTCTTCTAACCTGTTTACTCCTGTCTCCCCGTCCCAGACTTATGACAACAAGCTACTAAAAAGGAAAGCAAACCTGATACCTTCCTCCCAGGAAAAGATTTGTATGGCAGGAAAACTCCTCTTATGGGATCCAGATAAACTAAGCTGCCATCCACAGCCTGTACTGTTAGAGCACAGAACCCTCACCACAGAGGCAAAAGCAACCAGGTTAACCATCTACTACAAAGCTTTATCTTGACTCTCCAAGCTGAGTTTGCATCAGGTTTTCACTGTCCAGTCTCTGTGGGACTAAAGGGGAAGTTAAACAATGCTGGGTTTATGTGAAGCATGAGTACTGTGCACATTATGTTTTTATAATGCTTTGATAATAACTTGTTAACTGCAGAGGAGGCTGTATAAAACGAAGGCTACAAAAGCATTTCTCCACGAAAGTTCGATTTTTATAAGCACTCCAATTAATAAGAGTTCATTTTTGTTCAGCCACATCACACTCGACCCATGACATCTCTCAAAGATGAAGTTCAAACCAATGGGCATAAACTTGAGTTTTCTGCCCACAGGGAACTGTAAACACATGCACCAACATGTGCAGGCTGCTGGGAAGCCTGGCCACTGCACACACGTTTTGCATTTCAGTCTCTTGTCCACAAGTTAGAAGCAGGCAGGAAAAAGTGATGGGCACCCATGCAAACAGCCCAACAGACATTACTGCCACAGGCCTGTTTGAGATGCGCAGAGCCATATGCACAATTCATTTTGTTCAGAGGTGCTGTGAGGGAGTGAGCCAACATCATAGATAAGCAGGGCCACATGAAAAAGAAGGGAAGGTATTATTATTTTTAAGGTAATATAAATCCCAGTTCCTTCCTCCAGTTCCTTTTTATCATGGTTGTCATGTTTTTCCCATAGGCCACTGTCATAAAGAATGCAACATGCTCTCGGAATAAAAGCCCTGAAGGGATGTGGAGAGCTGAAAGCACACCTGGTCCTATCTACCCAATGACAAATAAAATCAGGGAGGCCTGGAAAAGGTGGGATTCCTGTTTCTCACATGTGACACTCCCAGTTTCACCCTCTCCTCAGAACATCTACTTACTCACCCTGGGGCTCTAAACTTCCAAACTGGCTCTTCAAGGTAGCAGGAAGAAAGCTGCAGAAGCCAAAATCCCCATGTAACTTAAGTCAATACTGCTCTGCTCAGCAAAGTACACCATGTACAACTATCCAGTGCTCAGAGGGAGATAGCAGCCTTTAATTCAGTAACTTCTCTGCCTGGTTGTGCCAGGCTTGTCCTCTGCTTTGGTTTCCAGCCCCGGAACAATTTCCCATAAGTCTTGCATTCACTGCTCCCAGCCTTGTTTTAAGAAAGAGCAGGTGCTGGTCTTGCCAAAAACACCTGCAGGATGGGAGGGATGAGACTCTGCATCACAAGTCACAGGACTGCCATGCTTGGAGAGGACTGAGAGGACCATAAGAGTGTCAGTATCTACAGCAAGCAGCAGCATCTCCACCTCACCTACAGAGCACAATGGGCCCTGAAAGAAAGGCTGAGTGACCAAACTTTGATT
This sequence comes from Illadopsis cleaveri, assembly GCA_013399915.1. Classification (NCBI taxonomy): domain Eukaryota; kingdom Metazoa; phylum Chordata; class Aves; order Passeriformes; family Timaliidae; genus Illadopsis; species Illadopsis cleaveri. Next base: position 346,867 of record VXBB01001129.1, on the reverse strand, counting down.
ACAGAGCTCAGCAGCACAAGTGCTGCTGTGTCTATAGTCAAATGCAAGGACACCTTCCTGGGCCAGGGACCAAGGAAAGCAAGCACACACAAGGCTGTGAAGAGTCTCAGCTTTGGTCCTTCTACCCTCCTCTGCAGCTTCTGCTTATGAGAGACACATTAAGCAATTTTGATTTCTGGAAATCCTTTCTGCTGTAAATACGTATAAATACGTATTTAGGTATTTTTGAGAATCTTCAGGATGCAGAACCATGCAATCAGAAAGGAAGTGGAACACAAAAAGGAGGTTGGGGTGAGATGCTTGAGGGAGAACAGAAAGATTATGAGACAAAAAGTAGTAAAGAGACTAGTTTCAAATCATCACTTCCATATAGTGTGAAAGTCATCCCAGCATAGGAATAACATAACATTCACTCTTACAACATTTAGATTTTGAAAGAATAGAATTTTTAAAAAGAAGTTATCAAGATGTTAGACACTTTCACACAGACTTTTCTTGCATATACTTCAGAGACTGGCACTTTGGGATCCTGTCCAGAAGGCACCTCACTGTGTCAGAAGTCCAAGTACACTCTGCCTACTTTCCAAGATCTCTAATGAGTGCTGTTTGTTTGCACAGACAACTGCTCCCTGGATAGAGGGACTACTTTGCTGTGTAGCCACTGACCTCAGCTTGGAGCAGCACAACAAACTGCTACAAGTCCATTAAGTGTCTGCTCCAGAGTGTGAGTGTTTGTTGTGTGTCAGTATCAGAGATCTCGTTTTTAATCAGGAAGCTTTATGAAGCCAATTTAACTGCAGAGCAAATACAACAGCTGAGTATTTTTCTTTGTGAACTATGGCCTCCAACTTGCTGTTAGTCAGAAATAACCAGCCCCAACCTGTCTGTTCTTTTTGTCTCTCTGGGAAACCAGAACATTTAGCAGGAATCTTCACTCTCATTTACAGGTAGGAAGCGCTGGTACAAAGAGATTAAGGAACACAAAAGCAGGCAAAAGGAGGCAGAATAGTAAAAGCACTGGCAAAAAACCCCTTCAGTCCCTTGCCATCCTAATGGCTGAAGTTAATACCATAGCCTTAAACACCTGCAGTTCCATCTGATATCAAGTATTTCCTAGCTCTTGGTCTTTGACCGAAAATACACACACGAATAGAAGAGGTTGTAGACTTCTGTATAATGATGTTTTAAGCTCACTCTTCAGGTAAACAGGCCCCAAAACAGTAGCCAATGTATTTTTCTCACTTAGAGCCCTTAATAACCTCACTGTGAACACAATGAAAAAAGCTAAAACTACTCATTTCATTACCTACTGCTCTCCAGATTAATCTCTATTCTGTGCTGCACAATGACAGGGTCACCATAGGGTTTCCATGCCACTGGGGCTGTGTAAGGAAGTATGCGGCCTGCACAAACAAAAGCAGGGGAATTCTTTATTCTTGTTCTTCCTAACCTGTGGTTTAATTCTCTTTCTTTTGTAAAATGAAAACCAGTCTTTTCTCAGAACATAAATGATCAGTGCCAGCTTTCCCAAAGGAAAAGTATTACAACTGTGTACGGCTTTTGCCAAAGTTAAAAACCTTTCCTAGAAGGATCTTGGTTTTAAAAGTAAGCTCTAAGTTCTCTGACATAGTCACACTCAGTCTAAAAACGAGCAGGTGCCTCGTGAAATTAAGATTAAGATTTAGAGTCCAAATCTGGTGCCTTACAGGTAAAAGGATTCCTAAAGCAGGAGCTCGTAAAGTGGCTTTTGTTAAGGTTTCATAAGTACCAAAAGATTGTGTCAAAGACTAAGGAATGCAATTGTACCTCTTATACCTCAAACAGCCCCCACTATTCCCATCTATTGCATGAACCTACCATGCCTTCAAGCAAGCACTTATGAAGAAGCCAACACCACTTCAGTCACGAGGGATTTATTCAGAACCCTGAGTGGAGAAATCAGGCTGGCTCTGGGTACAGCACAGCTCAACAGCCTGGGGCAGCACAGGAGCACAGCTTTTCTCTGCTGGGTCCTGTCTGGACTGGGTAGCTGGCCATGCATTCCCAGTGCCAAAGGGATTATATTGTTCAGGCATGTGCTAGAGGCAAGTCTTCTCCTTGGCCTCTTCCCACCTGAGCAGGGTGACATACAAGCCCATGATCCCAACATGCTCACCTCCATCTCCTCCACAGCATGCTGGTCAAGACAGAATCTGAGCATGAACAAACCAGCTGAGCTCAGTGTGGTACTGCTCACCTCTCTCCCACATCTGTGCGTGCACTGCTCCATCTGAATGAGGAGCCCTTGTGGTCCAACCACGCCCTGCTCCGGGGATCTGAGGATGAGAATATGCCTCATCTCCTCTCAAAACTCCTATTATTCAGGGAAAGGCAGATCTCCATGCCCTGTAGCATGGGATGAGACCCCCTCCTGCCTCCCACAGGAATGGAGGGGAGCAAACCCAACTTCCATTCCTGCTATGTGAAGTGAAACACAGCTGCACATCAGCCTGCCCCAGGCTGGGCCCATGAAAGGCACATAGCACTGGGGTTCCTGGGCAATTCTTCCCACCCCCAGCCTTCCAAAAATTGAGCTCTGGAAATGCTAATGGCTTAACAGCCCAAGGATGACAGTGAACTGCCCAGAAGGCACTGAAGTAGAATAGACGGACCAGACATGCCATTTTTTTCCTCTCCTCATTGCAATTTATTGCAGCTAGAACTGAATAAAACAACTGAGATCCAGCAATAGAGATAGCATCTGAGATTTCTTGCTGTCCCTGTCAACAACTTGCAGACATTTGAAAGCACAGCCATAATCCCCCTTTCACTGCAGCAGAGAATCAGAGTGAAACACACAGCAGCCATCATTTTCACTAGGAGATCAAATCTGTTCCATCCTAAACCCTCCCTAACCCACAGAGCAATGCCAGGCAAAACCTTGAGAGCTCACTGAGCCCATCAGTGCCGTGCTGAGGAATGGATGGTATTTCCTGGGACCATCCTTCTGCTTAAAACACCAGGCTGATCTGTGATAAAGCTGTGTTAATACATAGTTAATGTAGACTGGCTGGTAGAACTCAGTCCTTGCCATAATACCTGGTCCAGAGCAACTCTAGTTTGCAAATGAACAAAGTTAATAAACACAGGCAATTTTACTTCTCATTAAGTGTCCTAGCAAATTTATAAAATTCCTATATACTAATAATGTTAGCCTTCAGGCTGACATACATATAGGTACCATCAGGTCCAGGTAAAACCTGGATCTATAACCCCCCATATCCCATCCATCTCCGGCCTTCCTGCAGAGAAACCCCTCAGCTGCACCGTCCTGAGGTACCCCAGGTCTCTCTTGGCACAGACCATGCCATTCCCTTGAAAACACACAGGCAGCTTGAGCTGTGTGTCCCACCACACAACCACACCTAACCAGCATGACAAGCCCTGCATTGCTCCTCATGGCTTCGCCTCTCCTAGCCTGGGATCAGCCTCCCCATCACCACAACAGCCAGGATGGGACACACAGGGATGCACATAGGTTGTGCAGTTTAATGCTTTGTTTCTAGAGGGAACTTGCCATTGCCAGCTACTTCTCACCAGCAGTTTCTTTTCTGCACCACTGGGTGAGATTAAAGATATTACTTCATCATCCAACACCATGAGGTACCACACTTTCCTGTGAAACTGCAAACTGCTTATAGGTTAAGTCTCCAGGAAAACAAAGGTAGCAATCAAAAGAAGGTGACGGGCAAGCAGCACCAGCATGGTACAGAAGCAGCTTCTAGACAGAGACTACAGGCCTGCATGCAAGTTCTCACATTCCTGCTCCAAAGGGAAGGGTTACGACAACCCCAGTCATTGCAGAGAAACTGCCTTCAAGGGGAAATGAAAATACATCAACAGAGACCTGCTCAAGCACACACCTACTGTGGAAAGACTGTCCTGACCTGGCCTCTGGTAAAAATATTCCATCTGCTCAGGATCTCACCTATTATGCAAAGAAGGCATGGATGTTTTCACTTCAATATTTCTACAGTTATCACCACTGGGAGAGAAAAGAGAAAGAGGACTCAAAAACATTTCAAGTGTGAGGTAGCTATGTTATGATTTTCCAGGGCAGCAGCTAGGTGTCTGAAAAGGCACACCTCCACAGGCAATCAGTGACCCAAGGATCATCATGCCTTCTGAATATGTTGTGGCATTTACAGCTCTGTAGAGGTTAAAATCAGAGGATGTCAGCTTCTATAGACTGTAACAAAATACAATACAAAACACTTCCATAGGTTTCCTTCAAAAATAGAAGAACTCTCATTCTTAGGTCCCTCTTATTTATTTTCACTGTCAAACCAAGCACATGCTGAGAGGTAAGAATTGCCCCAATCTCTTGCTGCATAACCCAGGGGAGTTTCCTCTCATCACCCACAAACTCTTCCACATGATCCTTGCTATTCATGCACTGAAAACAACTAACAGGAAGCATCATCTGAGAATTCTCGCCCTTTTCACTCCTGCAGAAAAAGCTAGCATAAAGCAAACTAGTCCATCACCTTTCCCTACAGCATATAAATATTCAACACCCACTGACAGCCCCGGCTAATGTTAAAATCACTCACATTCTCACAGTGCAAGCATCTGTTCTTCCCTAATGTAAATCTGATTTGAAAAAATTTAGTGCTCATGAAAAAGACCAGAAATGGAAGGCCTGGATCCTTCTCACATTGTGCCTGCTGGAACACTTCTGGCTTTTCCCTTGTGCTTTCTGCAATTAAGTAAGCAGTATCAAGATTTTTCAAGCATTTACATTTCAGTATCAAAGTTGGAGGTGAATCTCCAGGGTGTGGTGGAGGGGTGTCTACAGCCCTTCCGTTCAGCCCTTTATTCCAAAAGGAGTTTCTGTGAGGAATGTCTCTGAAATTCCTGTGCAAGGGGGCATCTCCTTTGTAGGTATACAAAGTATTGAACAAAACTACAAACCAAAGTCATGCCCAAGTACTGGTAATCCTATAAAAAGAACAGCCACCAGGGAACAGAGTTCATCGCATCATGATGGCCCGAAGAACACCTAAGGAGCTACCACCAGTATCCCAAGGCTACCTAAAGGCATAAATACTGCAACATGCCTTTTTGGAAAATAATCAATCTCAGAATGCCACGCATCGATTATTACAAATATTGTATTTCTTTCTTTATTAATATATGCAAAGCAATCAGAATAGAGCTACAGGAGGTAATGAAAAATCAGCTAAGAGATAAGGGCCTTTTTCTGTGTTGCGCTGTGCATGTTTAGTTCCTATTTTAAAAAGAGACCTTGAGTCCGCTTTTGCAGTGCTTGGAGAGAACGTCAACTACAGAATTTTCAAGGCAGGGAGAACTGCAATCCTGCAAAAGAAATATCATGATCCCTTAAATAATGCCAACGCCTGACACGATGAGCCTCACTGCCAGGCTAAAGGTGGGGCCAGAAGAATCCTACAGCAAAAGGATAGCATAAAGACTGAAAACAAAGGTCAAAGTATTTGCCACCAATTTTGGTATAACCAGGCAGCTGAAAAGATGCAGGGAAAGCTAAGTTTGCAGGGGTGGAGGAGGATCTTATTTGATGAAGGGCTTCACATTCATTTTTTCCATCTGTGTTATCCAGTCTAATAAAAATGTTATCTCTTCCTACAGACGTTGTGTCTGAAAAGGCTCTCTGTGAAAGGGAGCTACATGCTTAACACAACACGTGATGCTGTAACCTGGTCTCTATGGAGAAAACCACAGGAGACGGCTCTGGGCTGCACCCAGACACTGGCAAGGAGCAGACACACTGCACTGCCTCCTCCGTGTTTGGTACCCCTCCCAGAAAGATACTGCTAACCCTGAGTCCAGGGCTGTGGGAATGGTGTAAGCATGGAGAAACACTGCACTTTACAGAGAGAAGTTCCAGGGTCTCAGTCTGTTCACCTTATCAAAGAGAAGACTGAAAGGTAACCAGATCAAAGTGACTAAATGCCGTGATGGAAAGAGAAATGTGATTAAACTCTAGAGAAACTCAATAGATAAAAGGCTGAAAGGCCGAACTTTTAACAGGTTCATTAACAATTGAAACAATATCCCATGAATTACAGAGGATTATGCATTGCAGATGACTGTCAAATTATGATGAGATGCTTTTCTAGAATATTTTTTCAAGTTCAAACAGGAATAAATCCAGAGAAAGCCTACATGAGAGATCACAGCTTTCTGATTTTTATAATCTCCAAATGCAGTAAAACAGCAGTACTGTATTTCAGGACAGCAAAGCCAAGTCAGTTCAGAAAGGAGAACAGAATAACTTACTAATATTAACAGGAATATTTGCATGAGCAGGACTCCCCAAACACTGAGGAACATCCAGCCAAGGGCTTAATTAAAGTGACAAGCACAGAAAATTAGAAGGAAGAAACCTACTACCTAATAACATTAAGGTAAAGTAGGGTGTTTATTTAGGAAGAAAGCTGACACATCTGAAGCAAGAGGTGGCCAATGGAGCTTTCATATAGACCAAGTGAAATAGGAAGGAATGAGGAGGTTATAATGTATTAGTTTTGTTCTGAGGTAAAAAAACCAAGCTCACTACTCTGACTGGCAGATGCCAGCAGCTCCTGCTGCAGGCCATGACGGGAGGGACTGAACCCAGGTGGAGAGCTGGTACAGCATGGAGCCATTGCTTTGTAGACTGTGATACTGTGATGCACATTTTTAAAAGTATTTAGTACTGCAAGTTTCCCGGTTTGATTTATGAATCAACAAATCTGAAAAATGTTAAGTACCCATATTTGACCACGGAAAAAGTTTAGACTGATCCTGAAAGAAAAATCCAGGCATTGAGCCCTGTTTGCTTCAACACCTACCAAAAAAGTTGCTTACCAAGCAGCCCCTAGGGAACAGTCTGAGGTCCAAAGACAAATATCCTAGGAGATCCAGGACTGAAGGTATTCCCTACTTTCCTCTCACGAGATTTGCAGACCAGATGTTTGGCAATGATATTCTGTCTGTAGCCTCTACCTGTTCTGAAAACAACTGTGGCTTTTTCAATTATCTAGGAGTTGATTTGTTGCTTTAAAAGAAGCAGCTGCCCCATAAGTCTGTCTTTTTCACTGTGCTGCAAACATATGCAAGATGTTTATGATAGCAAACAGCAGGAGTGTTGAGGAGTCTCACCAGCTCTAATTAAAACAGGCTCATCCTACAGTTTTATCCATGTAGAACTGAGCTTGCTTATTTGTATAAGTGCAAGGCTTAGCTTGCAAATACCAAAATACAGGTGTCAATATATGACAACTGTAAGCTGCTGAGATGGGAGTTTTCTGCTAATCCTTTCGAGCAGATGTGTTGCAGCAGATCAAAGAACACAAGCTCCTACAGGCTGGACTGGCACATATCCTGGGGACATAGCAGGGAAATGCTCATCACTTCCCTTAGCAGAGACAACACCATTAGGATGAGCATGGTAACCGGCACATCTGCTCTCTATCACCACCAGTCCAAATAAGTGACTTGGGGGACACCAGGACAGAGCTCAGAACAACACAGCCAGTGTCCCACAAGACTCTGCTCTTTTTCAAGGGAGTAGAAGCTACCATGAGTGTTATGAAAGATGCTTCTGTGGAATGCAGTGCAAAGGAAGGAGACAAATTCAGTCAGGCAGTGGACAACTCCTCCCTTGCTACTTGGTGCAGGGAAGCGAGCAACAGCGTCTCTTCACATAAGCCCCCAAGGTGCACGGATGAGACAGCTCTGCAGGGAAATGGCAAGGATTATAATCACAATTTCACTTTGTTGCTACAGGTGAACAAATATTGCTCTGGTAGGAGTCCAGTGGCACTGCTGCCTATAACTAAGCCCACAGCACATAGGCTGCTTCAGCCAACAGCTGTGTTGTCAGCACAAATAATTACCAAAGACGGACCACCAAGCAAACAAGCCTTTCAAATGAAGCACTCACTTCCTGTGTTTGTCAGAAAAAAATGTTCCAACAGTGAGATCTCCAAGCAATACCAAAGGCATCTTCAGGACAGGTACTCCATGTGAAACTCAGCCACTAAGAGAGCTCAGGATAAGGAGTATCTGTCCCATACAAAACAAGAAGCACTAGAGGTGAGTCCTAATACCAGCCTGTGCACTGTCTCAAAGATTTGAGCCTTCTTTATAGTATTAGAGATAGGGAAGGTGTTTGTCTTTCTTCACATTAACATGCCAGTTTTAAGTGCATTTTAAGCAACTCCTCTCTGGAGACTCTTGAAGGTTCACAGGATGGCAGTGGATGACTTCCAAATTTATGGTCAGTAGTCTCACAGCTTGCCTTTTAATTTCTCTAACAGGAAACTCAAGTTTTGGAATGGAAGGCTGAGTCCTGACTGGCTTTCTGCAAAGGATTCCACACTAAAAATGAGGCCCAGATGAATGTGCTGGCCGTGAGGAAACAGAAAGGACAATGTGTATTCCAGTTCAGCTTTTTCAGGTTCATGTGTAGTTCAATGACTTCTGTGCTGAAATACTCAATTTCCCAGGGATTTCTCCATCTACTCCAAAAATATTTATGGGTTTTTTCCTTCTTCCACAGCAAATACAATCTTTGTTATCCAAGGCCTCTAAATCTTTCTTAAGCCTGTACACTCTCACAATAGCTTACCAGTCTCCAACATTTCCCCAGAAATACTTAGACTCAACAGAAAGAGTTTAAGAAATGCAAGCGAATGAGACTTGAGTATGGGGTAGCCAAAAGGACACATGAATGACAGTTGGGAAGGTCTGACAGTGTGGTGGAGATGTATGAAAACATCAGCATTTCTACCCTCTGTGCTCAGACTGCACAAGGGGATTGGTAGTGTAAGACAGACAGGCTGCCCCCCTTGGCTATGCTACCCAGCCATGGGAACGCATCTTTTGCAAAACAGAGTAGCAAAACTTCTGGAACAAGATAAAAATCTCCAGAAAATGATGAGACTCATCCTTGGAGAAAAGGTAAAGAGTTTGTACAAGATCTGTTCTGCTCCGAGCAAGCATTTCTACACAGACATGCTACTCCAGAGTGACAGCCTGTGCTGTCAGGTCTCTTACCAACAGTTTGCATGAGGCTTTATAGAGTTAAACATGAAGCATTCCCTCTCCTCAGGATGCTTGGAGCCCACAGCACACAAATCATGTAGAGAAATTCAAATCAGGACTTGGGAAAATGAGAGGTATGAGATAATGTTTTATTTTATATGGTCAGCTAGGCATCAGCATTGCACTATCAGTAAAGCCAGTGAAACCAATCTTTGTGGTAGCAAAGACTAAATCTCCTGTTCTGCAGAAGGATGGCTATGGGCTATGAACATTGCAAATATCTCCTCTAGTCTTGGGACAGCATACCCTGAAGGACCTCACTTCCTGCAAGAAATGGCAGTAAGATTTGCAAGCTGCTATTAGGGTTATGTCAAATTAATGAGTCTTAAGGGTACAAAGTTCCTCTCATGAATACAATAAACTGCTGCTATACTGATATAAGCTCTTTCCAGTTCAAATATTGATAGAGGAGCTGTGATCTACACTGGCAGTACAATTTATGTCCAGTCTGGAGACATCCCTTGCTTTATAGACATAAGGCTAACAGGTTGGTTAGAGGTCAAAAATGAAGAAACAATTTTCATCATTCTTGATTATCTTTGAGAGATCCTGAAGCAGATGGAAGCTGCTCAGCCATTCAGCCAGTGTTACATATTTCACTCTGACAAGGCTCTGGCACCATGAGCAGAGGGAAACCTGAGCAAGACTATTTCCTCCCATTTAACCTTCTTTATTATTAAACCTTTCAGTCATCAGCAGAGCATTTCTTTGGTGAGTTGAGGGTTTTTTTAAACAAAATACAGAGTTTAAGGTACCTTTTTTTTTTACATACTCAGATCAGAGTCTTGAGACATGTTCTGGTTTTAATTATTAAGGCTGCTGGATGCTGTGGATCACTGACTGTAAGACAAAACTAATTCCTCTTCAGCCAAGCACTGCTAGTACATAACCCATATATCCCCAGGTATTTGCTAGTGGAATGAAAGCTGGTTACAGCTATCTGGCTAAAAATTAACTTACAGCATCATTGCAGATGCAATTCATGACAAGCTCCATCTTTCAAGTCAATAATAACTTTACTAGATTGCCTGGTTTGCAAGGTAGCCCACCCTGAGCTACCGCCTCATGTCACAACAGACATTTAAATAATAAATGGCAGCTCTGTTTCATTCAGTAAGGCACAGTGGAAGCTTTGCTAAATTTAACCATCCAATTAGCCTAGCAATATTCAGGATTTGGGAGTTTTCAGAGTTCACTACTTTCAAGGAGGAAAGCTCAGTTACACCAATTAACATTCTCCCTCTCAACTGTACAAGCAGCTACTTCCCTGGTTTTCCTGTGGTTTGAGAGGCAATGAGAACAACTGGGAGTCTAGCACCAACTTTTTAAGCTTCTCAGATAAAGAAGATATTCTTCCAGGTAATGCCAAACCCCTGGCTTGCTTTGGGCTCGCACAAAAAAATAGACTCTACTCTATTGCTTTACCAGTGTTGAGAAATTCTTGCTGGCAGAAAATAAAACAAAATCAGTTTCAAAGACAAGTTAATTCTGTATAAAATTAACTATGATGTCTTAGCCCAAACCTTTTCATTAGCTGCAGCACACAAAACAGTCACCATTTCCTTTTAACCTTAGGCTAATACAAAACACACATATCTCCTGCTGGCATGACTGCACACATTTCTTCTGCAAGCTCAGTGCAAGAGACAGTATGCCCAGAGATGGGCAATGGAAATTCTTCAGGTCACTTCAACCCAACATAAATATACGTCTACAGTATCTGAGCAGCAATCACAGTGAATCCTGTTACATCCAGCTGGCTTTTCCTCTCTATTACACACAAAGCTGTCTTTATAGAAAGAGCTAGCTTGTAGCATCTCTCCTTCTATTTATGCAGATCATACTGAAGAGCACAGGAGTGCTCTGAATATTAAGCTACTGCATCTAACACTAAAAAAAAAAAGAAAAAAGTAAGCTGAAGAGGAAAGTTAGGGGAGACTTGGCACATGCTACCTGAGTATTTTATTCCAAACCTCTGGTGTATCCTCACATGTCTTCAAAAGTAGGACAGGAACAAGACACCTGCCCCTAAGCAGTGGGGTCTGAGCAGTCACTTTCCAGCCAACACAGCTGCAACAAATTCGGAGCTTTTGCCTTTCAATTACCTGCCCCCAAGAACTAAAATACAAAGCCTATCAGACCCTTAAGGCAGCACACAGAAAAAAACCCACAAACTTTCCCAAATCCTGCTCAAAAATTCTGGGAATTTGCAAAGGCTTTTAAAACACATGCATCCCCAGATTTCACAAGGACAGATTCTTTCCTAGACCTCTTCAGTTTAATCTCCTTAAGCCTGGAAGTTAAACCTTCATCTAGAGTGAAAATATTTTACCACTGTAATCTAGTTACGACTATTTACACAATTTGCCCCAAATTCTCTCATTACAGCTGCCATTCTCAATTATTCACAGGTAGTAGTACATGCAGTTTCCGTGGAAACCTGCAGATCACAACCAACTGATGTGCAGCCAACTGCGGGCAATGGGCACTCGAGCAGAACTGGTCGGCTGCGTATTTGTGCTTACATTTGACCATTTGAAACCTATGGGTAGCAAAGGACTGGTTTACATTTCAGTGTCTAAATTTCAAACATCTTAACTATTCCAGGGAGCAACCAAGACCTTGTATCTCCCAAAGCATAATAAACTTGATGAGGAGGCTGTAACTTTTATGACATCGCATTTTCAGCATTTCACTATCATTTTCTGTATTTACCATTGAAAGTAAATGTCAGATTACTCTACCGTAAAACTGGTCATAAGTGATTCACTCCATTACACTTCAGAACCTTCCTTATTTTTAACTAGTGAAACTCTGCCAGTCATTTGCCTGAGACTGTGCTGCCTCTTTTCTCCTTTCCTTCTATTACTGTTGCTTTATTTCGTTAAAAATGTGAATATTCACATGATAAAATTTCTTGTTCCTATAAGGTTTTTTTCAGCATTTAACATTCTGAATGTCACGGAGCCTCAAAAGCAGTTATCTTTAAAAGGTTTCAGAAGCTCTTTGGAAATTCTCTTCGGATTACACTTATGCACAACAGAATAAAAGTACATCCTTGTCAGGCAGAACTGTGAAGCTACCCAACATTAAATTGCCTGACCATTCAGTGAGGGCTGTCCAGCTACTATCCTGAGCTCTCTAAGACAACAGACTCCACTGTCTTTCTGTTTGAAAGACTAATGCTTCTCCCTGATATACGGCATTCCACTGAGGTGTTGACTCTCACCAGGCACCTGCAACGCTTCATCACCCACACTTCATATTTTCACACAAGCTCCTGCACGTTTTTTCCCCGTGCTAAGACAGAGGCCCTTCCACCAGCACATTCACCAAGACACAGGATTACAAATCCTTCTTTTCCAACTAGACCTCTTCAGGATTCGAGCAACAATCATGCTGTAACCAGTGATATTGCAGGCAATCATTTTGTTTCTGTGTTATCTTGTGTCACATGCACAGGTTTGTGTGCACCCACCTACTGTTCTGTCTCCTCCCTGGACTTTCAGACAGCTGTGCAGAGCTCACTGTAGCACGCTGTGCCATCATGGCCATGCTGGATCAGGAGCTCTGCTATGAAGTCCCACAATCCCAGCCTTCATTACTCTAATGACACAGTCAACAATGGCACACTACGAGATTGCTGTGCCCTCTCTGTGAGCTGGGCCTTCTTCCTCCACTGCCATCCAGGAAAACAGCTGAAGTTGCACAAGTATAATGGTGCAAGGCTCACTTTTTTTATCCAAAGCTTTTCCACCTAGCGTAGTCTCAGAACTGGACTAGCAAATTATGTTACTGGTGTAAATCAAGTACTGAGTAAACCTCAAATGAAGAAAAGTCACCTTGGACACAATTACTCAAGTAGCATCGCTCAATTGCACCTAGATGCTAGAGCAAGGAGCACTTCTACAATGCGTGGAAATGCTCAGCACCAAGAAATTAAGCTCTAACTGAAGGAAACAGAATAAAAACATTTGTTGCACCTGCATTATTCAGAATTTAGGGCTTGCCAAATGTAATTTCCAATTTATTTGTTTTGGAAAATACTCAGAGTTGATAGAGGGAACCCTCTACACATTACTTAAAAAGGCAGACTGGTAAAGCACTTGGAAAGTATCTTTAAGAAAAACAACAGATCTACAGAGAAGCAGCAAGTAGAATGCCTACCCTGCACTGCTGCACAAAGCAGCTGACATGGTAACACACAAATATGTACTGAAAAATGGCACTCAGTATACTTCTGCTTCCCTGAAAAGCATTAGCAGATCATATGCACACTACTTTTATAAAAATATTATGGTATAGGAATAAACAAAAGCTGCTTTTAATTCTATTGTTGAAGTGAAAGGTTATCATCTAAGGCAGCTGACTGGTGTACTAAAGATAAGCACAGTCAACCTACAGAGCTGCACCTTCATTTAAATAAACTTTGGACTTCTGCACATTCTCTTAAATGCTGCTTACTGGAAATGCAGTAGCACTTAAATTAGAAACAATATTCACTTCCCCCTCCTAACTGAGAATGAAAAATAGCCTGGTGATGGGATGAAACACTGGCAAAACTTCCTATGGTTTAGCCAAAACTCTACTGAAACTTGTATTTAACTACAGAGCTTCAGCTCTAAAGATCCCAGTCTTCAATGAGTATCTGTCAGAAGTGTCATGAAGATAGAATGCCTTCTACAAGAAATGCCAAAATAAGTTTAAAATGTTGAAAGGGTCACATTAACAGCATTACACAGTCATTGTTAACTGCATAACTGGAATCTGGGTCATTTCTGCTGGTGAATCTTGTGTCTGCATCCCTCTGATCCTCCATAGTAGCTGTAAATTAATGCCACAAGGAGAATAAGTTCAAACTCTGTTATTTGGCAGTGAGGTCCAGTTTCCATGAAATTCAGCATGTCATATCTCAAACTGAAAAGTTCATAAAGTAATGAATCACCAGGTTATATCCAGATTCTGCAAACTCATTTTTCAGCCACAGAAAACCAGCACTTGCCAGGCTTAGAATAGCAGCACTGATCCAAAGGCTAACAGTGCTGCAATTCTTAAAAAAAAAAAAAAAGTATACCATAAAAGAATAGGTTAAGTGATAAGAGAAGGCATTTCAATTCTGTGCTTCAATGAGTGTTAGTGACACAGTCATTAGGAAGGTGGAGAAGATGAGCTGTCAAGTTTTGTGACTTATGTTTCAGACAGTTTTGTTAAACATGCCATTTTTACTTTTTTCACGAATACTTTAAATGTTTGCCACTGGTCAGATAAAGACACTATTCAGCAGCCCAGGACCAGATGGGACACAAGACACTCCTGAGTTCTCTTGCCTTTCTGCGTAAAAAAGAGGAAGAAAAGATCAAAAGAACCTGCTCTGCCTGGCACAACTCCATTCCTCAACTTACTCCAAAATTGCTTAGGACTTGTATACCTCACAAATAACAGCTGTGTTAGGTTTAAATGTTTTAAGAAAAAAGGGGAAACTGACTTCAATCAAGTGTTGATGGGTGACTGTCATTTACCAACCTTCATTACCTTGAAGTAGCTCAAAATCTTGTACTGGGGATCCTGACTGGCAGGGCACATTCACTGATCCAGAGTTGAATTTTAATGAGGTAGGGAGTGAAAAACTGCCCTGGTGCTTGATGGCTTTTGAAATTTGCCTCTGCTGGGTAAAAGCCCTTGGTCAAGTGTGAAGATAGGGAATGTGCATGCTTCTGTTGCCAAAATCGATGCAAGGAAGACCTGGATGTAGCCTTCCACAGCTGCTCAGCCCTTGCCTTAGAGGGAAACACCCTCATCACAGCTACTGAGGCAAAATGCAAAGCACATCCTCCTTCAACCTGCCTCACAATCATGGAGCATCTTGCATTATAAATAACAAAGACAGGCTACTGCTACAAACTGTGCAGGATTAATGAGGCAACATCCAACATATTACATCTGAATAAAAGTGATTACAAAGTAATCTGAACACAAGAAATTTGAAAAAAATACCCTGAGTCACTGAGGCAAGTTCCCTGCTCGTGCTCTTCACAAAACCCCTCCTGAACTTTCATCTTTTGTCTAGCCTGATCCCATACACTGAATCACCTGGACAAAAAGGGCTCCTGGAGTTTTCCAGATGCGCACTCAGTTGCCACAGGAATGAGCAAAATCATATGCTCAACCTGCAAGATGGAAGGAGTCCTGGAAGATGGCAACTGAAAGGGCTCATAATATTCAATACTGTGCCAGACAAGGTAAAGCTACTCCACAGTGCTGCCAAGACTTGCTTCTACCACATGAGGACACATAATTTTGCTGTTGCGAACAACATATGTTAAATCATAACTAAATATACCAGCAACTTTCAGTATGAAGACACAAGCATGGATGCAAAGAGAGTCATTAAATCCAGAGTTCCTTCTAATAATAATAACAACAACACACTGTCCCTTCTAATACAAAGACTGCAGGGCATAAATTATATCAGACCTTACCAGGTATTTTTCTCACAGATCACACAGTGAAGCTGGGAAATATCTTGCTATATGCAATATTGTATGCATACCAGAAGTTAAAGTTCAAAGCATAACTAGATTCTTCTTTCATTAGTTTGACTAAATCCTCTGCCTTTAGTTCAAAAATGCCTGAGGTACACATCAGTACAGAGAAGCATGTACTTGGAGGAATCATCGCTCCAAGCACGGTCCTTACAGACTTCTCTGGCACTCATAATTGACTCCTGGCAAAAACAAAAGTGGGATAGACTAACCTTCAGTTTCAATCACTGCAGCTGTTTCTTACGGCAGCAAAATACAGCATGAATTGCAATGCATGTACTTCTAGAAAAGCACAAAAACAGCACAGAGAATTTCAAGATGATCTAAAAAGGAAGCCAGGTGCTAGAAAAAAAGCCAAACAACAGGGGCTTACTGAGCTCAAATCTTCAGCCTGTTGAAGAGAATTTACAGAAGCTTACATGGAAAAAAGGATCTCAGAGACACCGGGCAGAGAAGAGGGTTTACAGTCTCAATAGAGACAAATGGCTTGGATTGGAGTTGAGATTATACAATTTCAACACTAGCATTATGTATAAATTATTGGAATAAACTGACCAGTTAGTGCTGGACTTATAGTTGCTTTGCACTTTTTTTGGATGGTATAGTATATAATTTCTTAAAGATGGCCTTTAACCTGCCTTTAAGAAATGTCTGCATGGCTGAACCAAAGAGGATGCAAGTGAGAGATACCAGATACGGACCCTCTCACCACAGAGCCTGTGATAAACTGGAAGTGGACACAGAGCCAGGTACATCAGCTGGTACGTGTTTGAACAGATGCAGTCTGCTCTCCCTGGGTGCTCCCTGAAAGGCTTGAAGCAAGAGGAGTCTTAAGGGTTTGGCTGCACTGGAAAGTGGTATTAGAGACAGAATGTAACCACAAGAAAATGCATTACCTACACAACACAGCCATAACCTTACTATGACTTAATAGTGGGTATAGCTTGCTTCATCAATGCAAAGCCACACTCCATTACAGACAACTCCTCAGATTTCTGCTTTGATCAAATGCAAGTCTCTATTAAGGGCCAGTCTGAATAGTGTTTTGAAGTAGGGGAAGAGGGTAGGGGTAGGTTTAACAATTAAGACATTTTATGGTTGCCACACATTCTTGAATTGCTGGTGCCGATCAGCCTTTAAATCGATACACTGGAAGTTTTTGAGGTCTTCTCAGAAACCACCACCACTTCACACAATTCAGAATCCTGGGAAGTCAGTAAACCAGAAAATCCTGCTTTTGAGTTTGACATATTCCCCATGATTTGGTGCAGGAAATTATCCCAAATACTGCAAGCAAACACCAGGAGAATTTCAAGATGAAATTGGACAGTGAAAAAGGTGGCAGCCTGCAAAGGGACAGACATCAACTTCCATTCTGCAAGGCCAAGGTTGCTGGGAAAATCCAATTCAGCTATTTGAAATATGGAGAAAAGTCACAAAAAAAGTACAAGGAGAACCAAAAGACTTTCCCTCTGCCAACCACAACAAATGGCTCAGTAATACAAAATGTCAGTTGGCACTCGAAGCACAGTGGATGGCCAGAGAGAAAGTGCATTTTTAAATCATTAACACATTGGGAACACACAGATGTGCAGTTCAGCTACATCTGTGCATTGTAATTTCTACAGTAGTCACAACTTAATGAATCATCAATTGTGACAAGATCAATGAACCGAACTGCACTACAAACTAAAGCTAGTAAATTCATGCCTGGGGCAAGAGCTAAAGGTTTATTTTATTATTTTTTTTAGTACTTCTATAATTTTTAGTGTCTAATTAGTGAAAACATGAATCCTCCAGAACTCTTTTATTTTTTCCTCCCTTTTGGAAGTCCTACTGCAAAGGATAAAGATTTCATTCATGTTTGCTAAATTCAAGTCTGGATACTACTCATCTGATCAGCAGTTTCTTCCTCAGGACCAGAAACACATGGCAGCAGAAGTTACAAGGCTGGGATGTGCACTACATGCCAATCAGGGGGACCCTGATTGAGCCTACCACCTCCAGGCAAAACAACTGCTGTTTTTTCCACAAGGCCCGATTACTCCTGCAGGCAATGCATCAGCTAAGATTCTCTCCAATGCTACTTTTTGAAGGGACAAATTCACATCCAAATCAAGCAACCAAATAATTTATTTGCAAAAAACACACACAGAGTTTCCCCCTGGCCTCAACCATACAAAAACTTCAATGCTGAGTTTGTCAATGACATGCATAATCCAGATAGGTTTCACATGAGAGATATTCTTACAGAAAAACTGTCCAAATTAACCACGAGGCAGAAGACAGCACCCGATCTTCTAACAAAGCAAAGTCCATGCAAGCAAAGCATCTCCCTGCTGACTTCTTCACTCTTCCAGGTAAACCATTTTAATCTCTACCATATGTGAGCTTTCAGTGTATTAATACCTGCCAGGGGTTCAGCTGGACTCTTGTCTCCCTTCCAGACAGGCTCCAGGGAACAACAAGCTCTGCTTAGCCTGGCTTGCTTGTCACACATTCAGAGTGGAGCTCCATCTGGAAGGCACTTCCATGAATTGTAGCGCTGCTGGCATGCATTACTCTCCCTCCTTGGACTCAAAGTGAAGGAGATGCAGGCTCTCTTTAGAAGGCTGATTCTGTTCCAGCTCCTGACCCTCTTTATACTGGATGTCTTGTCACCTTGGACTCTGCATTCCCCAATTCATTACCTTCTCCTGCAGCAGCTTTTGTTAATACCACCCTGCGTGCAGCTTATGCATTTTTCATCATTATATTTATCATTTCTCTTCTCTCTCCAAGGACTTTCTCCTCACTGAGACCAATCGTGGCATTGTTTAAATCAAAGAGATACAGAAAAATAAATTGCAGTATTTCCTTGCTTGTAAACAAAACACCATTTTGGAGCTGTAGTACCAAAAAACAGGGCTCGGTGTTTTTACAGTTTCCAACAGGTTAATGTTTCCAACAACTTTCCAAAGGTCTCAAAGCTAAAATGTCATAATATCAGTTCTACTGCCTGTAGCACTTTGTGCAGCCAGTTTTACTAAAAGCATTCTGCATCCTGTGCTGACAGGCACTCTTACAGCAAGGAATTTTTCCCCAGTTTCCCCTTGGAACAGCAACACAACAGTGAACATTCACACATTACAGCTGGAAAAAGTTATAGCTCTGATCGCTATTTAGACTTCTCCACTCAACCTAACACCCAAGAACCTGGAAAGGTTTCATCCAGGCTGGACCCTTGTGATAAAAGGATTGAAGGAACAGAGCACAGGATTAGTACGACAGACAAATACATTGCAGTGTTTTCCCATTGCAACATCCAACCTGCCTCATCAAGGCACTAGATAATCCTGAAAAGACAGATCTTATTATACCTCACACCTGCTGGTTTCCTTAGGATAAAGGATTTGAAAGAGCTATTCTGGAGCTCTGGGCAGAGAGAATCTGAGCAGGTGGGAGTGCCAGAAAGAGTCACTTACTTTATTATCCAACTGAAATAATCACAAGAATAAACAGCTGTTAGAAAGCTCTATGGGGAAGGTGGTATTTTACTACTACAACACTGGGTTTCTAAGACAGCATGTAGAATGCATATATTTTAGGTTATCTTGCTTGATACCAAACATACTTTAGTCACTACCAGCTCAGTTACAAATTAACAATGAACGTTCACAATAATTACTTCTTGCATCCAAAATCAGGGCAAATTATTCCTTTTGCTCATTATCTGAGCACTGCATTTTAATAAGCATCACAACCATAGAGCCTTCCTGACATCATACTGTATATAAACTACACAAGACCAACAAGAGATCATAAGGACAACTAGATGTGGGACTTGTGAATAAGCATCATACACAGAAACCAGCTATTGGAATGATCAGTATTACAGGTCTTCAGTGCAAAGCCTGCTTTGCTTTACATCTCAGACCAAGACCAAAAGGCGACCCATCAGCAGCAGTTATATGATTTTCCTTTTTCTACAGGAGAGAAAGTTAAAATACCTGTTGAATGTTTTCTTCCACAGGTACAGTAAGAAACACATGTACTCCCTACATGGACATGCTCTCTTCTGAACAGCTGTTGTTGCTACAGATTTATTAGCATGCACCTGTATTCCAGTTTCACACTTTTCTGGCTTACATTTAAAAATTTTGATTTCTCCAAGAATGACTTAATTGTGGCTGTGACTTTATTTTTTTAGTGAGAGGAAGACGATAAGACACTGAACATAAGACGGTTGGATGGAACCTTCCTTGCACGCAAAGTTTTTGCTTTTGTAGCCATAAGCACTGCATTCCCCACAGTCATGGCTATCCCCATTCTGTACTCTCCAAGCTCCATTTTTCATTTAAGAACTTACTCTCCAGTTTTATCAAGGGAATATATTCTCCCACTTTTGCACAAGAAGATACAGAAGATCACCATCTTAAAGTGACTGTGTAAGCCACGGCATGCCAGTAAATGACAACAGGACACTAAGCTGTTGGCAGTCTCTTGGTTATGAGCAGACAAGAAAGACAATTTTGCAGAAATACTTAAGGCCTCAGAAAGGCTTTCCAGACACCTTGCTCTTGCCCTTCTGTTTTTTTCCTTGGAAGCAAAGCAGATAATCCATGTGGCATTATCAAGCAGCATTTCCGATTAATTTCCAGTAGTTAATCAATGAGTTACTACTTCTCTCAGAAGGCTGTGCCACAACCTAACAGACTTCAAAGACTCTACAAATACACACCAGCAACAAACTTTATTAGTCAGCAGGAGATAGCAGCAGGACTGACACACCAGCTACAGAGAGCACATCTGTCAATAACAGGTTGCCACAGACATTCTCAGAACAAGGCATCTTGAAAGAGATCCAGCAGTAAGAAAGATCTTTTGAAACATACGATGGTAAAGACCTATTATTTTAGTTTCTGATGGTCACCAGTAGATGTTAAGTCTGACAAGAAATGTGTGTGTGGGTTATTCTGACAAAGTTTACAGCTACCCAAATTATCTAAAGGAATTAAGCTCTCATTTGCATGCTCCAAATGAGTTAAATAAATTTCCATTAAATGTCTTTTACAATAAGAAAATTATTAATTTGTAATTATGGGGTTTCATGTCTTTTTTCTCCTTCTCTGAAAGACTTCTAGAAACCTGCACACACAGTCAGTTAATAAAATAATATTCTTCTGGCTGCCAGTCCTCCAAAATAATTTTATCATCAGAGTCACCAGGTCCATCCTCAGACTAGTTATTACCAAATAAACATTTGGAGAGCCAAATCAGGGCTCACTGTCACCTAATCAACTCCACTCTCTTGTTCACTCTTTTTTATTAGTTGTGCAATAATGGTCTCTATCAACAAGTTCCTTGAACATCAGTTTTGAAATTATGAGGTTCATTAGCAGCCTTTGCACAAAAGGTGAGTCTTAAATTGACAGTGCTGTGGAGATGCTGTAAATAAAGATGACAGTCAAAAAAAAACAAGTCAGAAGAGCCAAATCACCTTAGAGTGACAGGAATAATATGAATAAAGATAAAACATAATTAGAATTTTTGGAGGGGAGAGGGAGAGGAGAGTGGGTGCATCAAAGAAATGCAGAGAAGTTATGGTAGCCAGTGACCAACTGAATCAAAAAAGCAGCTATGATCCTAGAGTCCATTCAAGGGTCTATCTCCAAAATTCATCAATTCATCAGTGCATTTGAAAAGGCCTTTGCAAAACTCCTTGTGTGCATATCTCTAGTAGAGAATGTTCAGAAAAGTCTGTGAAATCAAACAGGAACAAGTGCAGAATAGGAAATAGCACTAAGGCCAGCAGAATCAAAAAGAAGACTGACATCCATGAAACTCATGCAGGAATTTTACAGCAAGGGGAGGCTTAGTTGGCCACTTTCTGGTTAACTGGGACCTAAACACTAATTTTCCCAACAAAATAATATGCTTTGAGATTTACAATCTTTTAATTACACCTATGTTATTTTTGCCTTTTCTTCCTCCAAAATATCCAGTACAAGAACTTCACAGGACACGCATCTCCTCCTTGGCAGCCTTCACTTTGCTGCTTCATTCTCCTGCCATTTTCAGACTACTACTCTTTTTAGCCTATGCCATGTTTCCCCCCTGGTTTTACTGCCTACTGACACCATCAAAATCCCAGTGCTGTCAAAGCTTTCCAGACATGGTTGTGGCCATGGGGGGTCAGGGCACATGGGAATGCCAGCTTTCCTGCAGGGACATGAAAGGCAGCACTGGTGGTTGCTGCCTCCCAGCTGGGACCGATGATCTGTTCCAACAGAGAGTCAAAACAGATTAGTTTAAACCACAGACAATTTAATCTAACCTGTCTGATTTCAAACTGGAACAGAGAGGCAGAAGCAGTTATCTGGCCATCCCTGGCCTCAGCTGGGAGATGGCAACCCACGGGGACACCTCTCCAGGAAGACAGAAACCTGCCTGCATGAGCACATCCCTGCCGGAGAGTTAAACTGATCTGCTTGTGCCTCATTTACCTATTGGAATAGGCTGAACGTTTTGACAGCAGAGCAGCACTAGAACAGCCTGACACACTTTTCATGACAATCTCTCAGGAAGCTCTAAGGTAACAAGGAGTGAGAAGCAACCTGCCTCAACTCCCTGAGCCCAAGAAAAAAAGAGAAAATGATGCCCAAGATTCAATTATTCATTTTCATAACAGACAGAAGATACCAGTGGGTTGCTACAAGGCTCTGAATAAACATACACATTTCTGAATATCTTCATGAGGGACTTCAGAAATAAATAAAATGGAGACAACCACTGCTGGCAACAGAATTTCTTAGCTGAACCCAGTACCAAAGTCAGAACTTATGAACTTGTTAAATAAACTTGGAATAAATCAATTATGTGAGACAAGAAGCTCTGGGAAGTCTTTTACAGGAATTAACTGCACACTTACAACTTCAAGCTACTTGGCAATATAAACCCTGTGTTACAGCTTTTGCAGAGTTCTGCAGAATATACTCCTATTCTTGGTTGTTTGACACTTAAAGTTCACTTGTTTTTATCTGGAAAATCCTTCCCAAATCGCAGGTGCTGCTTTTGGGCATTGCAATACCACTGAAACTTGCTGCTAAGAATGTGACAACACCCCATCCCCTTACAGATGTCATCTCACAGGACCTCATTTGAGAGGTAATATGCAGAAACAGCCATTTGCTGCAAAAGAAAAACGTTCTCAAGATTAAGAGGTCAGTACCTATTCAGACACAAGGTTTTATGGGAGTGCACAGCTCCAAAGGGTTCAGCTTGGCATTAACAATGTGATATTTCATATAAAACTTTTCAAAGGTTGTATTTCTTGCTTCATAAACTTGTGGAATGAACCTGGATGTTAACCTTAGTGCATGGCAGTCTTCTGAGGGAATCTGCTATCACAGACACATTACATGGTTATGTGCCATTAGTTAATCATTTAAACAGAGATAAGAAATGGAAATTATGGCATTTGGGTCTGATACGTTCTAAAGATCTGCTGACTCTCCTGTTTGAAGGAGAGACCAACAACAGTTAAAACTTTTCTTCACCATTCTTGGCCTTTCACTCACAGCCAAAAAAGTCTTTCTTGTTAAATATTATAAAAATAAACTCTAAGAGTGGGACTAATGTTGTTACTGAATCCAGTCTTTGACAGCAAATAAATATAATATGCACAGAACCATGAGTTTCACAACTGGATTAAAATGACAGGTGCTCTATAGATACCAAAACCTCAGTAGCTGAAACAGCTTTTCAGATGCCATGGCAGTCTAAGTTTTGGCAGCATGGCACATAATGGTGATACAAGTAAAACAGCCTCTGTAAATTTTCTTGGTCTAACAAACTGATCACAAATTCTCCTCAATCTTCTGTACACAGTGGGACCAGAGACCACCTCTTTCCCCTTGGAGGGTCCTTTTAGCCACACTGGTCAGTACCTGGGAAATAACTGGAGTTGTCAGCACGATGACAGGGCTCCTGAACTGACCCAACCAATACTAGGCAACCTGCTGTTAAGCAGCACAATGCACTCTTTCCTTGCAAACACTATTTCCACCTTAATAGCACAAGTCCACATGAGTTCAAGTTACAACCTGAACTTTGCAATGAGGCCACCATGAGTAGCTGGCTTAATGTTTCTCTTTTTAACAAGGACAGGACATGCCAAGATCCAATGAAAAGCAGACAGACTCAGGGTTCTTCATTTCTCTGTGCATCACTGCATGTTAGGAGGTTTCCCTAAGCAGGGAAGCACGTGGAGTCTCACTGCACTGGAGCTCCTGGCAAAGCAATAGTTACAGAGGTCCATGAACTGCCTGCCTCCCATAGGAAGGAAGTGCTATTGGGATTGCCTCTGTAGAGAACTAAGAACAGCAGTAGGACCTCTGCAGTAGGATCAGAGCAGTCTTTCTTCCCAGGGAGAGACCAAAGGACGTTGGAACAGTTAATTAACAGGAAACATGTAGAAGAAGAAAGACCTGTCCTTTCTTGACCAGAGACATGAAGAGAATAGTACCAATCCCAGGAGCAGCAGAGCACAGGGAGCTTTAATTCATTTACACAATCAGACCGAGTGCATGCAAAGAGATTCAATTTCTATTCTGTAATTGTTTCAATTTTACAACAAATTGCAAGAAATTCTTCCTGGCAAAAAGATGCAAAAGCAATGAAGCCAAAGTACAGTGATCTGACTGATCCTTTTGTAACTAACTAAACATAAACAAGGATTAAACATAGCTAACTTCTGTTTGCTATTCCAATGACAAAAATCACTTTTAGATGGATGTTTACAAAAAGGGCATATTGGTTCAGGCCTTCTGAGATCTAGCTCTCTGCAGAAACCATTTGTAACAGTCAAATGTTTACCATTTACAGCATTTCAAACAGGGTAACCCCAGGAACTGGAATGCAGCTGGCAGATGGTGAAAGAAATTAAGCTCATGACGCGGTTCAGTAAACAGCAAATTATGATATGCTAGAAGTGCTTGCCACCCCAGGACAACTGCTGCACTCAGGAACTTTCTAGGTGTGCTAGTTTTGGCTGGGATGGACTTCACTTTCTTCATAGTAGCTTGTACTGGGCTGTGATCTGGATTTGTGCTGAGTGCAGTGTTGATACTACAAGGACGTTTCAGTTCACGGTAAAACACAACACCAGGACTGCAGTGAAATGCTCCTAAACTTCCTCAACTTCTGTCAGCACAAAGCCAGCCAGCAAAACTCAACTTGCCAGGTTACCCTGAAACTGAAACCCATTGTGCAAGCAACTCTTCCTCGGCTCTTCTGTCTGTCCTCTTTACCAGGAGCTGCTCTCCTGTGGAGCCTGGCAGCACTCTCCAGGAAAATAATGACATGCCACATGATTAGGAGTCTGGGATAGAGGCATAGGGGATTTGCACAGAACTAGAATGGAAATTGGAGATGGTATTTTCATTTAACCTACTTAAAAACAAAGGGAAATGAAACTGAATATATTTAGTGTCACTTGGATATGACTGTATGCTCTGGTTTACAAGGGAGTGAAAAACAGACTGCTTGTAGAGCATTAAAGGACCAGTTGCAATTAACTGGTTTTCCAGTTCTGGAAATCAAAACTGAATGCCCTAGTTGGAAAGTCCCCAGAGAAGGGACTGACTAAAGGTACTTTGTACTTGAGTTACCTTTCTCTCCCAAAGAATCAATATACTTCTCCCTGCCCCTTGAAGACCTTGTTTTCCACTGCTTTTCCTTATCTTCCTGTTGGGTGGAAGCTGCTGGAAAACAGACTGAAGGCATCCTTTGGTGAACAAGCAACTAGTGACAAACACAGTTACCATCACCTTTCCCCACACAGCTGCAATGCAGAGCATACAAGGAGTCTCACAGAAGGACATCACAGACTTCTGCATTCCTGCCACCAGCTTGTGGCTACGTTCTCGCATGCTGGCATCCTTCCTACTTGTATTTCATATCACCTCCCTATTTAAAATGTTCTGTAATTCTCAACATTACCACTGAATAATATATTTATTAATTTGTTAGTGCCACTAACTGTCCCTGAGGCTTTTCTTGAGAATGTGTGTCAGCTTATTGATTCTAGCCTTCTCCCTCCCTGCACTGCTTTCCTCCTCTGCCAAGAAGGAACATACTTCTGCGCTGCTTCAGGTCATAATTGGAAAAAAGATAGAAATGTTCAATATGACTCATACATAATTCAGCTTATCAGCGACCCAGGAGAAATGAGAAGAGAAGGTATACGCATGTCTATTTCTTCTACTATCAACAGGAGAAATAATTTCCAGTTACACAAAGTATACGTAGTTTGGTCACAACAGGATCTGCAGTTAAAAGGGAAAAATGAGAGACATGGAAGCAAAGAAAAAAAGGGCAGTAGGGAACCAAACTGTTAAAAGAGATTCACTTATGTGAGAATTCCTGATTCCCCTGGAAGACTGGACTCATGCTTCTCTCTTAATATTCAGAATTAAATAAGTTGGCAATTAGAAAGGATAACCTGCTTCTGATCTGTAAAACATTGCAGAAATCTAAATAAAATAAAGCTCCAGCTTAGTTAGCTACAAAGACGTGTAATAACAACCTGTTAAATCCTAACTGTGACTTCTGGATTTAATGTTGAGGCCTATGTTCTAAAGGCAAATTGTGAAGGAGCATTAAAACTTATTGTTATAAAGGATTTTTAATGTAAAAATCAATACATGCTGTGTATTTAGCAGCATGTAACCACGAGGACATCTGTGATAAGCTTTGTCATGCACCAGGGACTACTGCATTAGTCAAATTCTTGAAAGGAAGTGCAGAATGTCTGTATCATTCAAACTGCCATCTAAGACCAATTACAGAAATTATTTTAACCCCAAAAGCAGAGGGAAAAATCCAATTCTAGTTGACAGTCTTGAGAGTATCAAGGGTTCCACATGAAATGTGTCATTTTCAAATACCTCTACAAAATTAATGTTAGAAAAGTGACGGCATAACAGAGAACTTGGGCACTTATCATTATTTTTTGGAAGCCACTGAGAGTAAACAACCACAACTAGGGTAGTAGCTACTTTGCCAAAGCATAAACAAAGGAATATTAATAGTAATTTTTTTAAAAATCATATTCAAAAAATGCAGAAACATCATAATCTCTATCAGACAATGCAGAAAATTAGATAACATGACTGAAAAATGACAGAGCTGTCTGTAGAAAAGGCTCAGAAAAGGGAAACGTGAATCATTTTTTCTTAAATATAAATACATCATAACAGAATCCATCTTCTTTGTCAGTTAAGCCAACATAAAAGGCACATGTAGCTTTTCATCCTCACAGCCTAGCTCACAACTCTATATGCATGAGCACATACAAATTGTTAGGCAGCAAATGTTTCTTAATTTTGCCCATTACAAGAGTGCCCAGCACGGGGTCGATACTCTTCAGTTTGAGTGGAAAACACAGCCTCCCCAGCCTGCAGATCGTTTTTGACCTTATGGGATCATGTTCAACTATCATTACTCCCAATTAAACAAATTTTCCAAACAGAAAAGCAGGCTCAGTGCTTGACTGCTACTGACTTTTGCTTCTGCAGCTCTTAAATTGTGTCCCTGCATGTCTTTTCCTGTCTGTGGTGTTTCCTAACATTCCCTATTTATGTGGTGGTCTGCAAGTTTTACCTCATCAGGAAATCAGCAGGAGCACCATGGAGCTAAGAAATACTGTTGTGCTCCTTGATGCAAGGCATGTCTCTGTGGGCCTTTGAACACTTAACACAGAGCAAATAAATTATTAGCGTGTGTGTGCATGTGCATACATATCCAAGATACATAAAGGCAACTACAACCAAAGGAAACAGGAATGTGCATGGAAGAGTGGTATTCAAGCATTCCAGTATCACAAAAATCCAGTTGCAGGAACCATTTAAATGCAGACCTGCACATAAACTGCTGAAAGAGCTCCACTGAGCTTTATGCACTCACATACACTGCTGCAAAGTCAAGAAGTAACAAAAAAAATTATGATTTTTGTCCCCCAATAATTTTCAAGTCTATAGCACTTGTTATCCTATTCTTAATAATACTATTACTGGAGAGCAAGCCGATCTTTAAGATGCCCCACCTCCAGAAACAAGATACACAATCACATCAGGTATTGAATGATTTCTATGATTCCCATCACCACGGTGCCTGAGCACATTACAGTTGTTTAATGTATTCTTTGTCACAGAGCAGAAAGGAAAATATGATTACCTCTATGCTATAAATGAGGATGGGAGAACAAGGAACAATAGGCAACTTGTCATGTGTGGCTGGCACACTCACCACTGGGATAACCACTCTCCTCTGATTCAAAATCCTACAACAGTAAACACTTTCCAGTCTAGTTTTTTCATTACTTAGAAGTTTCTGCAACAATCTATAAACAACAAGAAATTTGGCTAAGCCTTTTCCTGCTTGTAAGGGGTAAAAATCCACTCAGCCAAATGCCCCAGATTTGTAATGCGTCAGTACATTTACAAAATCTTATATATAAACAAATGATAGAACACATTGATGTGCTGGAAAATCTGCATCTTTCCTTAAAAGCAGAAAATAATTCTGACAATTTAATATTAAAAAACTCAAGTGTTCACAAGCCTGTTTATATCTAATAAACTGCTTTTCCACAAACATTTAGCAGAAACAACACAGCAAACAAAATAAAACCTGCTCGTATAGCAAACAAGGAGGAAAATCTATTCTTTAACAGGAGAGATAGAATTAAAAGTTGTGAGTACAGTGAAAAATAAACACAACTAAAATTCATATCAAATTAAAAACCTGAAGAGTAACCTGAAAAATCTATGTGCTTATTTAATCCAGAAGGTGCAGCAAATAGATTAAGTTTCTGATTGTCACATACAATACTTGGATACCCTGAAGATGGGTATTATATGAAAGCAAACAGATGAGAAAAGTATACAAATGTCTCTGTAGATAGCCCTCCAAGTCAGAAATGACACCTCTCAACAGACAACAAAAACACTCTAAAGACAGTTCAGAATCTGCAATCCTTCCATGATTGTCTCAAAAACATGATGTTCTATTACAGGAGAAATTACAGCAACTACTGCAGGAAAACATTTACCAAATCAAGCTAGAATATCACCCGGCCATTAAAAAGCAGCACATCAACATGTAGCTGCCAAAGCCACATCTCCTGCCACTTAAGGCATGCAAAAATTTCCCCCTTACCTTCCAACACTGTTAACTTGGCACTGGTGTTTATCTCCCCCACACTGTTGGTGGCTGTGCACTCATAGATCGCTTCATCTCGATGGACACGCAGGGGCTGTATCCGCAGGACTGATCCTGATCCATCATCAAACTCAATAACCTTTGAAAATGAAAAGAAAGCACTTCATTACTGATATCTTCTGCAACAAACACTGAAAGTCAAAACAATCTAGGGGTTGAAGAACAAAAACCAAAACAAAACAAGCCCTGTAAGCTCTAAAATACCATGCAGTAAGTTAAGTGCTCCAAATCCAGCAGCACAAAAATTTCAGTGTCAAGAACATATTTGTCCTCCGAGGAGGCCAGAACAAATGAAGATCCAATGAGGTTCTTTATGGATCAATTAAGGTTGACAAATTACCAACCTGGTAATAAAGATGTGAATCTGATGATTTAAAACATCTGAGCCATATTTGCACTAATGATTTTACTAATCATTGATAACAATTTAGTGCCAACTTTCACCTTGATGGAAGAGGAGAATGATATACTCCTGTGGGATTGCCAGGGAAACAGTAACAAAACTTGAATAAAACCTGGAGCACCTACAGGGCATGCTAACTCCAGCGAAGTGAGGGGTTTTAATGTCCCTCAGCACTGGGTACTTTGCAACTCTGGTATAATCAACAATGATGTAATTACACTTCCTTCCCCAGCATAATAAATTAAGTCTTTAATAAATCATTGCCTTTCCATCCATCTTGCTAAGCTGCAAAATGCATTCCTCTGACTTATACATGGAAGAAAAAGGTATTTATTAATTTGTAGCTGGATCACTATTTCGTAACAGCAAGGCTGTGAAGGCACAGCCTCAAGCCACTATTAATGCCAAACTCACCCTTCTCCTATTACAGAGTACAGCAGAAGTTGGAAATATTACCTGATTTACAGATAGTGACAACATGAGGGAAAGGCAGATGCCACCCACTCCTGTCCCTTGGGAACTGAAGGGGAGATGAAGAGACTTAAGTGATCCTTCGTTCCAGACACAAGTGTCAACCTAGGACTGCTACCCCAATGCAAAACTTTCACCCTGTTTTCAAGGGCCTGTTTAGGAGCACTTCCCACAGCGTAAAGATCAAAAGAGAGAGAGAGCAGGAAGGGGAAAACAATGCACCACAAGACTCTGCAGTGACAGGACGGATAGGAAGAAATCAAAAGGTAACCAAGACCACTAAAAATCTGTTATTCCTCATGCTGGAAGGAACAGCCCTTCTGTTTCAAAAAGAAAACCCTAATACCGTCAGGTAAAGAAAGAGAAATATGAGTATCACCATAATACACTTTAAAGAAATAATTTTTTTAAAATACTAATTTTTAAATTAAACATGAAACTGTGACAATATACTAAATCTTTACAGAGGACAGAGCTACTGCAAAATTTTAAAACAAGACAAAGTCAGCTACAGAGATTAATTCACTTCAGTGATAAGGACCAAAAAGCTAAGAGATGAAACAGCAGAAAAGCTCCTTTGGCCTCACTATCCTTTGAACAAACACTGTGTGATAGGAACAGAGCTACAACTACTGAGGGCCAGACAGACACTGAGACCAAAATGTTGTTAATTTGCTAATGATGGATACCTCTTCTGTGTCACAACTTAGCATGTGTACATCAAATTTAGTTTTTTTCTCCATTTAAACTTACTTCTCAGTTTTCCCTAATTAAGACTAATAACGAAGTAAAATTAATAGTTACTTTGGAAAAAAAATTATTCACTATCTCCTGACACAAGCTATGCATCCAAAATGATGTGAACACAGGTATGAAATTGCTCATATAAATGCATATAATATGTCATAGTCTTCTGGTCAGCCACAACAAGCACCAAATTCACTATAAAGGTTGTCCCTACTTGCAAATTAGAATGTTTAAATAGTTAGTATACAACAAAACCTTTACCAGGGAAAAATAACAATGTAAAACAAGATTAAAATTGATTACTTTAATCAAGGTTTTCTGCTCACATACGAAATCATGATTAAAATTGGTGACTTGAATCAATCCATTCTGGGCAGCAAAGTCATCTTGTGCTCCAGTCAGGAAAGCAAAAACATCAAAGACAGGGGATTAGAAGAAAGGCAGCAGAACTGTAGAAGGGTCACATTTGCAAGGGCAGTTTTAGAGAAGGAAGCCCAACACCAAAACAGAAAAGCAGAGAAAAAGATGGAGAAAGCCAGTGTAAGTATATTTGTTATGTAAAATATAAACCAAATTGTATCAGTTTTTGAAGATGTTTCTGATACCTGCTCTTCTCCCTTCCTTTCTCTCTTTAGCTCACAGCGATGTCAATTAACTCTTCACCATTCCCCTTCCAAGTACCTTTGTGGGAGGGATGGCAGTAGCCATCACTTAGAAAGATTTCCAATAGTGTTTTGGCATCTCACTTTTGAATTCCATTGGGGATTGTAGGTCAAAGAGATGCCTTATAAATTCTGACAATAAAACCAGAAAAATACTGCTAGATCCAACTCTTATCAGCCATCCAATTCTCTGTAAGCCCCAGTCTCCCATCTGAAGGAGGATGTCCTGCTGGTGTGTTTCCAGCATCACGCTCAAAGGACACTACCTGCTCTATAGATTGCATTGCTGCAGGGAAGGAAACTTGCTTTACACTAAAGCTTTACACTCTGTATTGTAATGATGAAGAGATACCCAGGTTGCAGTCATGATTATTGTGCAATTAAAACCTGTGAGGATTAGATTGATTACCAAGTTTTTGGGTTTGGGCTTTTTTTTTTTCCTTTCTTTTGGTAATTACCTCAAACCGCTGAGAACTGACTTTCTTCCCCTTCTTCATCCACGTGATACGAGGTTTGGGCTCTCCTGTTGCCTGACACACAAAAGAGGCCACTCCTCCAGAAATCCCAATCTGATCTTCAGGAGCCTTCATAAACGTTGGCTTGCCTGGAAAAATAACCAAATCACTCCCATGAGGACACAACATCAGATAAGCATGGAATGTGTCATGTTAATCTAAATTATAAGATAACTCGTGCTCCTACTACAAATCCAGGTTGAATGGCCTCAGCCACATAAATTCAGTGCAGACTGCAACATGACAAGGACGGTTTCTGCTTAAGTACCTTTTTCTCCTCAAATGAATAAAGTCCATCCAGCTTGCCTATAAATGAGGGCAATAGAAGGCTCCTCCCTGCCCCCTCAGGCATTCATTCAGGTACATGACAATTTGGAACCATTTTTATGGTTTATTTTTTAATAAATGGATTTTTGCAGATTTATACCATGGTCATAGCACTGGAAATTACGGAACACCTGACACACCAAACCTATGAAATGCACTATACCTTGACGTTAGTTTTACTGAAAGCTGTTAACACATCCATAAAAATTAACAGATACAGTTTTAAGTATACAAATAACAATTTTTAGTTTCATTTTAAATGTGGACTGACATAAAAATCCTACAGTTTAAGTATCTGGAAACCTGCAGAGGCTAGCCTATGCTTGTTAAGAAACTAATCACTAGAAGTGAAAGTCAGCAAAGAAACCAAAGTAGCATTTAGGCATGAAAGACACAGCAAAAAATTTTAATAAGTAAATAAATAAATAAATATAACATTTAAACAATCAATTAAAAATCTCATGAAAATAGAGCTGTATCTTCAAGATTTACATGACAGATTCAGATGGATAAAACTATGCATCAAGGTTGAATAGTTGTATTTATCTTCTGTACTTGCTGTATGGGAAAATTTTGCACTATGTGATCCAAGGAAATACTGCTTTGTGCTCGTGAGAAGTATTTGATGATCCCATATGCCTATAAAGGCCTAAAACATTTAACTTCACAGGGAGAGTTAACAGAGTCCACTCATGATGCCATTCCATGCACTGGTCACACTATGGCCATATTTCAAATGCAATTCTGATCAACCACCTCAAAGATGAACCTGACCTATAAACAGGTCAGAGACAGCTGCTGGCACACAGAAAGAAGCTTGAAAAAAAGAAGAAACCTGTTCAACCCCAAGATAACAAGACAATGACCCCAGCAGAACTGCTGGTGGTTTCACACCTTCACATTCTAGACATATCCACAAGTGTGTCCTTGAGGGAGAGGGACAAGACATCTGTCAGCCCACATGCTTTGAACTCTAGACAAACTGAGGGCTGAATTTCCCTGATCTAGGAAGGATACAAATTCAGCCACCCCAAAAGAAGACAGCCTTTAAATGCATTTTTCTAATGTACGAGAGATTTAAATTCTACGGCTGCAGTTGCAGCTCCAGCTGAGCCAGGCAGGCAGTGGCAGCTACTGAAGAGGGCAGGGGCAGTGCTCTGCTCCTCACCCCCCTCACTGCCTCCAGACACTGGCACCTGAACCCCTACAAGGAGCTCCAGGGACATCAAAACCTCTGTGGAACAGATTTGGTCTCCTAATCTGGCAGAAAGATGTTTCTTCTTCTTTTCCAAGCAGGGCGTGGAAAGCAGCGGCTCAGGGCAGGATCAGACAGAGCTCAGGAGACAGTGACTCTCTCTCAGCAACTGTGGTGCACAATTCCACTCCTAAAGTGCAGTCCTTGGAGACTTGGATGAAACTGTGGCACGTCTTCAACCCTAGTTCCACCTTCTGGTTTAGCCCACACCAACTGCTTATGCTGAACCCTGGTCCTGGCAGCACAGCATGGTGTGACAACATACACAGCCACTCAACCAAGGGAACTACTTCAATCCTCCCTGCTTTTGACAAAGCCCAGAGACCAGGCTCTGCCTTGCTCCAGTGCAGGTGTCCCAGGTCAGGGAGACTGCCAAAGGCCCAGGATGCTTGCTTTTCTCACATGGCATCACTACCTGTGAGGGGTGTTGGGGGTGTGCTGCAAGATGGTCTTTGTGAAGAGAGGTCAGGGCTGCCCTGTGCCGATACAGCAGCCCCACCATGGCCCCATAGCATGGCACAGCCAGGCTTGTCATGGTGGTGCCTCTGTGGTAACAGGTTAAGAAAGGGCCAAACACCTCACAGGTGTGAGGAATGAAGTGTGAGAAGCAGCCCTGTGAGCATCCAGCCAGAGGGGCATGAGGAACTCTAGGTGCCTGAGCAGGTACTGCCCTGCAGCCCACAGAGACACCACAGTGAAGCAGGTATTTCCTGGCAGCCCACAGCCAGGTCTGCAGCTGGCTGAGGTCACCCACTGGTTTCAGGGTGAGGGATGAGGCCAGACCACTCGTCACCACCTGGAGACCCAGCCAGCAGCTGAGGCCACACAGAGCAGAGGGGGCTGGTGGTCAGCCACTGTGGAGGCAGCAGGACAGCAGAACCCTCCAAAACCTGCAACCTCCGATGCCCAACATGGGTTGTGCTCGTGTGCTGTGGGGCCAACAAGCACCCACATGGGGACATGCTAGCCCCAACCCCCGCCAATCTGGAGGTCACAGCTGAGCAGAGCTGGACCTCTGCTACTGCTGCTTGCTCAGCCCGATTTCCAAAAGGCCTTGGCGGACAGCAGATCCACCAAGGTCAGCACTGCCTGTGCAGAAGTGGGTACACATGCTCTGTCCTCAGCAAGCTCTGTGAAGGAGGATCACAGACTTGGCCTCACCACAGAAATTACTCACAGAAGTGTACTGAATTTTGCCGTCCTTGGTGAAGAAAGCCCCAGGACTGTGCTCAAAACCAAGGAAATGCCTTTTAAGACATGATGGCTGTCTAAAGGCTTTGGCACATTGTCCTGACATGAACAGCAAGCAATTATTAAGTCTGCTTGCTTAACTGATGCTGATTCCACATATTTACTCATCTATAATCATGTCTATTTCTACTTAGTTTGTATTTACATATATCTCTGTTTATTCACCTCTCATCTATTCCAGAGAAATGTTAATTTACCATTCAGGCTGCTAGTGATGGCATTGTGATTGACTGTTTTGCTATGCAGTGTGCTGAGCTGATGTCTTGTATTGCACTTCAGCAGCTGATTTGGTTTTCTGATTTTCTGTTATTTACTCTGTGATCTTAGTAAAATAGTGTAATTTTTTTTCAAATGGCAAATACAGCAGAATCCAAAAACTTTTGTCCTTGAAGAATACAATGCAATTAGATCCTGACTTATATACTTATTCCCCAGCACATACACTGAGGACTGACTTTACTTTTGTACGTTTAAAAAAAATCAATACCATTAAATCCAGAACAAAAGGAAACTGAACGTTCACCTGCAGTAAAACCTAAAAAACCTGCTGCCTTGATTTTACATTGTTGCAATGAATCTTTTTCCCCTGCACATTTAATTGAGTGGCACTGATTTCTGGAAACCATCTAAGTCCTCTGGTCACAGAAGTACACCTGTATATAAACCAAATTCTCAGTCTGAGAAAGGGTATTTCTACAAAGACAGTTTAAACATTCCTATGCCCTGAAGTTTTGAAATGGAAGGAAAGTACTAATTAAGCAAACCTATAATCCTGAGTCCTGGCCCCAGGACAAGAGAGTCGAGCATGAGCATACATATTTTTATACTGCTTGGTAACTGTTACAGCAAATCCCAAAACTTATCTCAATGAGAGCTAACACAAGTGCAACAGAGCATCCATTAAACTCTTGGTGTCTGTGAAAAATGCATGTTAAGTGGACTAGACAACCTCTACATCTCCCCTCCAACCAACATCTCTATAACTCTGCTGTCCAGAGGAAGCTGCCATGAGACTATCGCTAGTTATCTCCAAGGGGCAACACTGGGAATAGGGCAGATCATGGTACAAGCTGTCTTTAGCCCATTTTGAACATCTGCACCCTTAGGGTAGCCCTAGAAACACAGTCACAAAAAATAAGGATGTACCAAAAACACGGAAGTAACCTACATGCTGTCTTTTCCCTCTCCTTAAATTCAAAATGACCAGAGTGTCCATAGAAGATTATGCATATAGGAAGTTTTAATTCAACTGTATGTTGCTCAAACATGCCACATATAAATACAAGGAACTGAAGTGTCTTTTGCAGTGAAAACCTGTCCTTTCCCTGATAACCTATGGACCAAAGCTGAAAAACTACTGCTGAAAGCTTAAGGGGTAGGAGAAAAGGAAAAAGAGCCATTGTATTTCAAAGACAAATCTCTGAAATACCAGCCTGAGAGAACCTCCTGAGTAAGTCTTGGATGACAGCAGGGAGAGGTGCTGGATGGCTGGGTGCCCATCACACCCACCTTCACTTACTCCATCACATGGAGTAACAACTCCAGACTGGCATAGATCCCCTAAGTCAAAACTACTACAGTTTTTCTCTCCCTAGCCTCTCTGCTCGGTGACAGATCCCTGGAGCACATTCAGTCTGAGCCCTCTGAACTAATTCTTGCTACTCGCTTCAAAACCAACATCCCATTACTCCAGGAGTAGAAGTCACTGCTCTCATTTCTATTCACTCATAAGCTTCAGGCAGGAGAATGGGAAAACTTTCACCTTCTTGGCTGAAATTTTCCCTGTTTGGTCTTTGCTCAAAACGAAATTATTCTGGAAAGCTTATGGGAACAACACAGTTCTGAGGAGGAAGACTGTAAAAAATAGAGCATTTGTTTCTCTTGTAAGAAACTGGCTTCATCTTATTTGGCTTGGGGCAGAAAAATAACAACTCGCTCAGACACGCTCTCCATTGAGAAATTAAAATAAAACCAAAAAGCAACATTTCAGAAGAAAAGGACTCTCACATTTGGTAGTGTTAAAAAAGCCACTTGCCGGGCAAGCACAGATTTGTGGATAATCCTATAAAGTGAATCCCAAGGAGAGCCCCATGGCACGCACGAGATGCTTACAGAGATTTAGGCACACACTGCTGTACTGAACTATCCTGGAAAAACAGCACAAAACTCATGCAGTGTCCTGAGCTGGGCACGTTACACCTTCAAAATAAAAGCCCCTCTGAATTATATTTTAAAAGGTCGGCAAGAACATGCAAAAAAAGCCAGAGACAGTCAGGTATACTCTAAACAATATGGCTGTTGTCTGCCCTTCCCTGCAAAACAAAGTGTGGTGGGTTTGGGAGGGGAACCTGAAGCCCTCAAAGACAGAACCTCAGGTTTCCTGGAGAGCCACTGACACCTGTCCTGCAGGGCATCTCAGAGCCAGGCATAGCCATGAAGATGCCTCTCTCACCTGTATGTTATATATAAAATCACTGTTGCTCCCTGCTATTCTGGAAAATTTGTTGTGAAACCATTCTTATAAACAAGAAAACCACCTCAGCACTGTTTTAAAATCCGCCCTACCAAACATCTGTAGCAGAACAGTAAAATTTCAGTTCCCTTTTCCAGGTTTTCCTTTCTTTACCAGGTGTCACTTCATCGCATGTGCTGTTTTTAGGCTCTGCAGCTTCTTAGTGAACCCAAAGGACTTTTCCGGGGAGAAAAGTATCTCTTGTCAGATTTCCTTCAAGGCTGAGGACAGAGGTGTAGCCTCCCTCTAACTTGGCAAGGTGTCTTTTATACAAACCATGGTCTTTGAGGAGTAACATACGATCTGCATTACCTGACTTGAATACAAGCCAGATCCTTGAAAAGTAACGCTGGGTGTCCTGAGTTTTTAGCACAGATGCTTGCATTGTGATAAGCATTAAGCACACAATTGTCACATAAAATATGTTTCCTTGCAATTCTGTAAGAGCCAAAAATTTTAAGTGGCTGAAACCTAATATATGCCAACATAAATATACATAATGTACACAAATGTTAACTTGTTTTATTTCAAAGACTTGTTTTATTTCTTTATTTTTAGGATCATTTTCTTAAAATAAATGGGACAATTAAATGGAATCCTGATGCATTTTCAGTATTTAGTACTCACATCAAATATTCCTCATCCAAAAAATTTAATTCAGGGACTGGCAACATAATGTTTCTTCTGTTCTTGTGGATGTCATTTATCCAAAGGGTCACACAAAGGTTTGAGGAAAAATGTCTTACTGAACATGTCTGCAATTAACTGCTCTATGAACACCCACCTGCTGTGAGAGATTTCAAAGGAAAAAAAATCTATGTCCTCATGGTACAAGTTCTCACTACTCTAAATAGATGGGCAGCCAAAAATAAGACTTGCGTTGTAGGAGAAGGAAGCTTATATTTTTATCCAAAAGCTTTTACAACTTGAGCTAAATTAAGATTGGAAGTAGACTCCTCTGTGAACAAAAAATTTACAGTTGCAATATAAGATGAACTGGATAAGGACATACAATAGGCATGGGTAATCTTATTTAGGTGCCTGGGCTAAATGAATAATAAGAAATTATTGACACCGGAATGAACAGATCACAACAAAATCAGTTCCTGAGCCGGGGAATTGTGAAATGCAGGTTTAAATCCCTGCCTTTAACCTTCCCTGTCACATACACAAAGGCACAACTGTGCCTCACCTTCCTCTGTAAAACTAACCTGCTGTTCTCACATGGCTGCTGTCAGGACAAATATGCAAAAAATGATGATGTGGCTCAGTTATAACACTGGGAAGAAACCAACAATGACATAGACATTCTCATGTTCATGACTGACTTTGAAGTGGAAA
Organism: Illadopsis cleaveri; assembly: GCA_013399915.1. Lineage (NCBI taxonomy): Eukaryota > Metazoa > Chordata > Aves > Passeriformes > Timaliidae > Illadopsis > Illadopsis cleaveri. The sequence goes on along the minus strand of VXBB01001129.1, from coordinate 308,467 downwards.
TAAAGTGGTCTAGAAGACAGAGGTGGCCCATGCTTTTATGTACAACTGAAGTATTTCTCGGTTTCCTTTGTGATCCTGGATGATTGATATCTGCACATGGGTGGATGCGTACTGGAAAGATACTCTGGAGAAAGCTAATGTGTGATTCTTCTCCTAAGCATCCACTGCAGGGCAGGGGACAAATCAGGGGGCTCTCCAGCTATCCTTATGTTTAGTATCCTTATGCTGTCCTTGCAATATACCCACCATTGTTTAAATGTAGTTCCTGCCCCTTTGTGATTAGCAGGAAGACTGTTTGGCAAAAATCATTTTTTAAAACTTGCATATTTTATTCTTGGATAATTTATACGTACAAAGAGCCTGTTTGAGCCTTGTAATAACATTTCTTTAAGAATAGCTTAGTAAAGCCTCTGTGAGTCTCAGTGAGCGCAATGCTAATTCATTCCTTATTTCTCCTATTTTGGTTTTATTTCACTAAGATGACAGCATTTTGTAAATGAAACTTTTGTCCTTTATTTTTTGGTGCAAACTACTTATTAAATAAATGCAAATGTATGTGGTGGGGTGTTGCATGCTTAGATACTTACACTATTTTCATTTTATCCAGGGTACGGATCATAATCCTTTCTCCTATCCACTCAAAAAAAAAACCACTTAACAGCACCCCAATCACAGAAAATGACACTCCAAATTGAACATATTCCTCAGATCAACCTGAATTACAGGTTACCTCATGCTACCTGCATATTTCCTCTTTTTTTTATGATCTTATTTTATTACGTTTTAATGCTTAAGAGATTCCCAACAGCTAGGACAAATGATTCTGCTATTTCAATCCAATTTTAGTGGTTGGGTTTTCCAGCTTCAAGTGTGCATGTCCATGATAATCAAATCTACAAACATTATCTCAGAGCAAGTTGCATTTCTCCTCGCCACCTTCTCCTGACTTCCATGAAGTTACTCAGAGATAACTTTTGAGTTTGTACAAAATGAAATCAAATAAAGTGAATGATTAATATCCAAAATTCCAAGAAGTAGATCTTTGAACTTGTTCAGTGACCTCTGTAACTTTCAGTAAAACAATTACAAAAATAACAAAAGCAGTCATCCAGCAGAAGCTGGGCTTCTCCTAAACACCAGCACGAAACACACTGAACTAAGATTCAAGGCGTTCATTTCAGCAGGCAAGACCCGCTGTGCTTTGTTTATCTGGAGTAAGCTTAACTAAAAAAGAATGCAAGGGTACATGTAAGGTTAAGCATATACTTTTATCAGCGTTTGTAATGACTTAAGCTCAGAAATTCTGACAATCTTCAACTCCTGCTTCTTCATCATCTTGGCAAAGAGGGTCTTTCCTGAGCTTAAGCCCAGTCTAAAGGCAAAGCCTTTGACAGGGCTGAGGTGTCTCTGCAGACAGACAGCAGGAACTTCCATACCCAGACAGGTATTTTCAAGCCCCCTTTTTCTTTTTGCCTACACAGGATTTATACTCACAAGTTTAAGTTAAAATCAAGTATTTTAAAATTTGTTCTTGAAGAAACATCTTAAAACCTTCTGTGTCCTGTGTACTTCTAGTTCCAGTCTGGACAGTTACACATCAATCAACCCTTCACCAGCAGAAATTCAGCCTTCCCTGTTAAATGCTGATGTTTGGATAAACCTGCTTATTCCACAGCAATATGGGTTAAAAGCCATTAGCTCACTCAAGTGTTAAGGCCACGATTACTGGATATTAATAAAATACAGCTACAGCCTGTCATCATAGTATTGCACTTGAGTAAATTTCTAATTCTGTCTCTTTATGAATCATGGAGATCGTTGACAAAGTTTAAATGCCTAAAATTAACTGACGATACTGAACCAGAATTGTCTCAGACAGCCATCACACGAGGATGCTGTGCAAGGCACATTCTGGGTGCTGATTTATTTGTGGAGTTTTATGCAGACAACTTAGACCTTAACACAGTGGGGAGGTGGTTTTTCTCCATATCACATCTACAGGGGGCCTACAGATTTTGCACACAGGGTGGCAAATTTTCTTGGTTATTTTTCCAGGCTGTTGTAATTGCAATGTCTTTCTCAAAGTGCCTGGCTGGCTATCAGTGTGAGCTGCTTTACATCTTAGTAAGAAAATCCCTGACTCTGGCTAATCCCTGGGCTTTGACTGACTCTCGTCCATGGGAAGGGGGTGGGGAGGCAGTAAATGCATCCCTCTGACATCATTCTTACTTGCTTCCAATACTTGAAATAACACGTAACCAAAAAAAAAAATTCCAAGAACCATAAAGCAGTCCTGCATACAACTGAAGAATACTGATTAAAAACAAAGCAGAAAAACAGCCCAGTAAAACATCCTTCTAGAACCTGAAGCTGCCTTCATTTTCCATCTTCTGCTTTTACGTTTCCCTAGAGCACTCACAGCTTGTGTGTGCAGCCTGTTACGTATTTTGGGGAAAAGCCAGAACTATATATGGGTTCAGCTTTAACTTCCCAGCATTTAGACTAAGCATTACACAGAGTAGAAAAACAAAGGAGAGCAGAGAAGTGCTGCTCTAACTGCAGACCTTCCAGCAGCCTCACAGAATGGTTTTCTGCTTTAATTTAAAACTGAAACCTGAAGTCAAATTTCCACCTGGTAATAGCTTAAAGGCACTTCCAATTAACTTGGTAATACACACTTTCTGAGTTAATAAATTTTTCAGCCTCTGTGTTTAATACAATTAAGCATTTGGGCCTTTGGCCTTAGACCTTATTCAGCTTGAGAAAGGATTGCAGGGAGACAGTCTCCAATTATCACCATTTACATAACATTCACTTAAGGGCTTTCAAATGCATACATATAGAACATCCATTTAATAATACACAAAATTCAGTACCTGAATTCAGGCTGCCTCTCTCTTGCACACAATATGTACAAGGGACAAGAGAATAAAACCCCCATACAAGGGACTCTAAAATCAAGTCATCACCACACTGCCTAATGCAGCACAGAACAGCTGTGCCTGCTCCTAGCAACTTACTTTTCCTTGCTTATCTGCATTTTGTTATTTGCAAATTTCTTCAAAACTTCAAAGTTAATAAAGCATATTGCATAGTGCAAAGAACCCGCTAAGATATGCAGAACCAGGAAACAGACAAAACTGAAATCTTGTGCTTGAAAAAACATGAAAATTAATTTTGCCAGCATGCCTACCACATTAAACATAAACTTTTTTTTTTCCTTTCACACAAAAGGATTAAAAGGTTTTAATCCTTTTTTGCAAGCGCTAGTTCTCGATTCAGCAGTTCGAAAGGCTTTGCCAAGTTCAGGTTTTTCCTCTGCTTTTAAGAATTAAAAGCAAGTGCAAACCTTATTTTGTAAACAGATATCATAGTAGAATGATTCTAACAGAACTGGGAGGCAGAATAAGTGACCTCTTCACAATATTCGTTACTAAAGTAAAGGCATTCTGGACTCCCAGGAAGGGACCTGCATTTCATTTTAATGCCACTGTATGTTGGTCTGTCCTCCTCCTATAGTAATGAACCAAATTCCTGCCTCATCTGCTGGTAAAGAGGAAGACTTTCTGCTTAATGATAGCAAGTGCATGCTGGCACTTCTGTAATACAGTAATTTTTTTCTATTTGTGTCAACTGTTTTATCATGCAATGGCTGTAGTACAGTCTGCAGAAAACCAAGAAATATAATTTTCACATTTAAATGTTAACCAGAGCACAGAGCTAGGTACCCAAGCAAAATACTCTCAAGTGGAGGAAAGAAAAAAGAAGATCACAGACCACAGAATGTTCTGAGTTGAAAGGGACCCACAAGGATCAAGTTCAACTTTTAAGTGAATGGCCTGCATAGGTATTAAACCACAACCCTGGTGTTATCAGCACCATGCTCTAACCAACTAAGCTAATCCCAGGGTCTCAGTTGTTTTGATTCAGTCTTTCCTGAAATTCCCTGAAAAACAGGTCTGTTTCTCCATTAAAAAGTTTCCTCCAAGTCAAACTCCTTGGAAGCTTGGACAGAGGTTCAAAAATGAAGGTTTGAACACTTCTGGGACACACCATTGAGCATTTTTTACGCAGTAATGATGTACTTTTGCAATGGCCAAAAGAAGGCACAGAGCCTCACACAACTGAAAAGCCCTTTTAGCAGAGTTTTGATGTCAGGGCTACCACCTCCACCTGGCAGCCAGGCTGTGCTGACAGGGGGCTGCTGAGCAATTCCAATCCTCCACCTCAGAAAAACAAGAACTACACAGAGTGTCACGGCCACGCTGCACAGCGCCTGGGGGCTGCAGGGAGACTCAGATGTGGTAAAGGCAGGAAAACTCCAGCAGCCACTGCGTCCTGTCCAGTAACCACCCCTGAATTCTCCCAAAATGGCTCTACATGTACATGGAAAACCTCTGATTCCATATAACGTGATGGATGTCCAAACCCCACAGTAAAGAGAACCAGTGATAGACGCCAGAGATTTAGAGTTTTACACCTGCCACGGCCCAGCTTTGCCCTGTGCACAGAGCAGGGCAGCTGCTTCATCTCAGGAGGTGCCCAGTTCCCTCCACCACCTAAGGCTTTCTGGTTCAGAAAGGACTGAGTTCTAGAAAAGCATCAAAATTAATCACCTTCAAGTTTGCTGCGTTCTTGATTTAATTTTTCTAGCATCCATTCCTTGCTGTGTTATGAATTTAACAGATAAAACGAAAACCTCTTTTCACTTTAATAGCTTTTCTCTGTGCAGACAATCAGCTCAACCTCTGCTTCTAAACTGAGTTTCTTAAATCTCCAGCTACCAGGCATGGTTCCAGATTTTATTTTTCTGTGGCCTTTTACTTGCATCAAACTTTAATGTGATTTCACCCGATTATGCAGAGTTGCAAGAAATGCAGAAAGCCAAAGTCCACGTGGAGAAGTTACCATTTGCCACGCTGTAAAAAGTTACTGTGGCCACCAGGTTTATCCTGAAGCCTAGCAGATCGTGCAATGGGACCACAAGGTGCTGAGTTCGCACTACCAGAGCTGGCTGAGGATGTGTGTACAGGTTGGAGGGTGCACTGGAGAGGAAAATCTGCACACAGGACCTGTGGGAGCCACCCCAGTGGGCGGCACTGGGGCTGCTGGGGAACCCAGTTGTGCCAGAGGCTCCACAGCAGCACATGGCTCAGCAGGAACTGATCTGTCTAAAGGAGAAAAATTTTCCATGTCATGAATTATCTCTTTTTCAGCACCTCTGACAATATCTGTGTTTCTAGGAAAAGGGAAAACCTGTTAACATCACCACTGCAGTACGTATCTTGGCATGGCAGTGCATATATTCCATCAAGGAAGAGGTATTTCAGACAGTATACTTTATTCTCACCAAGCCAGAACACTGTCTGCTACCCAGAAACAAACTCCCCTAGTTAAAAACACCAAAAGTATAATCCTCATTTGTTTAGGAGTACATGTTCCTTGCTCACCATGGAGTCCTCTTGCAAGTCACAGACCTCACTGTGACAACAATTCCTGAAGTACCAATTCCTAGGACATTAGCAGGCCAAAATCCAGCAATATGCCATGAGAGCCAGAAGACAAGTATGCTGCTTACAGAGATTTGCCATATTTGTATTTGCCAGAAGTCTATTTGCCTACACCACTTAGTTTTGTCCAGCAGTGAGAATGAAATTATCACATGGTACAAACTTACGGGACACACACTGATATCAAACCTGCAAGGTTCAGCTTGTTTTTAAGCTTTTTGTGGAGACTACAGAGGATATATTTAGAAAATAAATTTGTCTGCTAGAGTGCTGTGTCTAAGTCTCCCTCACCCATCACTGCTTTGTTGACTGAGTCCCAAGGTTCCTGGTTTTACATTCAATTTGCTGAACTAAAATCCAGACCAGCAAAGAGGACGACAAGCTACCTCAGAGCAAGTCCACTGCATCTCTCAGGCTTTACATGCAAGAGAAAGAAGGCACTGTTTCATCTTGGGGATATGACATCCCAGTATGTTTTGTGAAGGACATACACTGGGGTAAAACACAAATCTCTGTGTGAATCTGAGGCTTGAAAGAACGTCAGCCTTTCTTACCTACTGCAAGTCAGCACATTGCTAAACCATAATGCAGCTGAGAAAGAACAGGATGAGACGAGAGAGCCTGTCCAATTATGCCTGCCTCGAGTGAATTTTATTAGTCGCTCAGGTCTATTAACAGTGAGGATAGCTTACCTTTATATAGGCAAATGGATCTTGCTTAAGAATCACCCATGCAGGAATAATCCCCTGCCTATCACCAATCGCTGATTTTCATGTTGTGTTTTAAAGTCTGACTTGAAGGTAGGTGCCTGCCAACTCCGCCTGTGTTCTCCAAGAATAAATGTTTATCAAAGGGGGGCTCCCCATTTGCTGCGCTGGAATTAGTTACACCAACAGGGTATCAAATGGGTTGTTGCCTGTCACTGTTATCAAAGAGGAATTTGAAATACAAACACTAAGCAGCAGCAACTGAGCACTGAAGCTTGTCAGAGCAAGTGTGACATGGGACAGCCAAAATGTACAGACACAGAGGACTGGAAGAGGCTCTCTCAAGTACAGTCCTATCTCATGGCCTCCACAGGGCTGCAGTGCACAACCTCTTCTGTAAAGGGATCATGCACCAGCTTAAAATAGGTTTGAGTTTCAGCCACACTTCTCACTGGAAACCTGTTCCAAAATTATGGTCACAGAAACATGGTGGGGAAATGGACTGTTTTTTGAAGTCATTTGTTGTCACTCATATTCACTTGTTTGTGTACTAAACACAATCCTTTAGCTGAAAAAGGTTATGTTCCATCTCTGTGCCTTTTCTCTCCTTCCTCCAAAATGTACCTCAGATCCATTTTTACGCCCTTCTTAAAACAGTAAAATGTTTCTGTCTCACATAAACCCTGGGACTCCACAGACTAAAGATCTCATTTTAAGAAAAGAACCAAACAACAAAAACGAAAGAGGAAAAGATACTGTGTGTTGATTCTTGCAGAATTCTTCAAATTTGCTTCATACTTTCTTCTGACAGAATCCATAATACTTTAACACCATCATCTCATTAAAAACATGCATTTGGGCTTGGGCATCTCAAGATCACCATTCATCATCTTACCACCTTTTTTTCTCACTCCCTCTTTTGTTCTTTTTTTTTAAATTAACTTATGCAGCTGGATGTCGCTTTTGTTAATTGTTCTGTGTAACTTACACTGAACCAAGAACCCTTTCAGTCTTAGTTTAATTCATAAGATTACATTTACGATGTCCTCATGAAATACCATTTTAAGCTTCAAGAAAACTTGCAGTTCTGTTGATCATGTGCAAGAAGAGTTTGTTAATAAGACTACTTAGAAACATACTTGCACTTCCATATTCAAGTACATGTCCAGATCTCCATTTTAACCATGGTTATGGAACAAAAAAATTTATTCATGACTCGTTAGCAGCCTCAAAGGCATGGTTACTGTGCAAATTCAACACTATGCTGTCGAGTCATACAGAACATGTAATTCAGCATTGTTAGGGTATAATATCAGATAATTAAATGTAAGATAAAGGTAGAAAAACAGATGAACAGTAATCTGGGAGAACAGGGCCACCAGCACAAGAGCAGCTGCCCACATTCTCTGTGCTTAGACCATAAAATCAAGGCTGACAACATGATTTTCAAAATGCAGAAATCATCCAACAGCACCAGTCATAATCTGAGATGCACATTTCCTTCAGCCAAGCATTTTAACACTATTACTAGTGATAAAGCTGGCACATGAATTAAAGGCTTGAGAAAGGATGATGACAGTATGGAAATTAATCACACATTAATTTAAAACTTCTGACTGTCTTCTTGTGAAGTCATCACACTGCCACATGCCAGAGAAAAATGACACACCAGTCCACCACCCTAAGGAAAGACAGTCTCCTATTCCGGGCATTTTAAAATCTATTCAATGTTTTCATTGAGTTGCACCAAATCATAATTGGGGAGCAGTGCTTCCACTTCTGTTTTGCTAATTTGGCGCTCCACCTATGAATAACTGAACTTCACAAAACTACATAGAGCAATATTAGTGCTGTTCTTACTGTACTGACAGGCACCCATGTATGTAATTCATGCAGAGTGGTTTCTGACTATATCCACACTGCACATAATGTCATTAGGCACTGATGGGCTGGCTTGCAACCAAGCTCACCCTTCATGGAATCCCTTCTGGATAGCAGAACAGCTCACTGGTTAGGAAACCTAGGGCAGAAGGACAGCAGTTCTTTAACACAGACCTTGGAACTCCAGAAAAACTCAGGAGGTGCCCTTCTACTCTTATCTCCTTCCTGGATGCAGAGATTTGATATCTTTTTTTTCCTTTTTGGAATAATGATTCTTGAATAGATCAGTCAGAACGCTGACTACTAAAATTAAAACAGCTTAAATTGAATGCAAGACTGTCACACATTGTCAAGCGTGCTACAGAAAGGAAGGAGGACAGAAACAGCTCCCTCGCTGCTTCACTGCTGCCCAAGTGTGAGCTTGCAGTTGCACAGGAAGGAGAAACCTGAATTTAGGACTTGACAAGCAGGATTAAGGAGACATGCATATTCTTTTTACGCCTCTTCTCTCTTCCAATTCTTTGCTCGTTTTATTGAGGAATCAGATCTCAACTGTTTGGGACATCTGCTCTGTAATTCCTCTTTCAGAATTCTGAAGTTTCCTTAATCCAGGTTGGGTTGCCATTTTGGCATGATTTAAAGAGACTGAATGTAGCTAAATGTCTCAGAATACTACAAACCTTTTGTGTTTCATTGTGTTCTGTTTTTTTCTTTAACATTGAGAAGACCATTCCATTTATGAAAGGAACAAGGAAAACCCTGCATTAAAAGTCTTAAGAGGGCTGTTATCTGGAGGAAGCCATAGCAAAGCAGTAGTAGTTCACACACTTCCTAGAACTTGCCTTTTTCTATTCTTCTACTAACTTTCTATATAAAATCATAGAAAATTATATTATTAACATCTTAGCCAGTATATCCTAAGTAAATACTAGACACTTGCAGTTGGATTTTCAAGTTTTTTCATACCAGGAATTTAAGAGGAGACAAGTGGGGTTTTTTCTATCATTTTTCATTAACTTTTGGTGACAAACAGCCAAGATCATGCAGCTGAGATAAACGTTCTCTGAAAGGGCAAAACATTCACTGCTCCAAGAGCAGCTCAGCTCTTGCCATTCACCACCAAGAATCCAGAATGTGCTCTGCTTGCTAAAAGTGACAACCTGAACCCTAATGTCCAGTGCTATAGGCCAGGCTGAAAAACAGACCAAATGTTGAAACAAACTTGACAGTATTTCCTCCCACCTAAGCAAGTGACAGCTTCCTAAAATATTCTCGTCCTAATAACTTGAGAAAACTGTGTTTTCAGATACCTTCTGACTGGTGCACCTGCAAAGGGTGGAAAAATATGCAGCACAAATAAAAGTTGGAGCAGATATAACTGTCTTCATGGAGCCTGGAACCACTTCTGCAACAATATAGGTGAGAAAGGGGAGAAAATGCAAACTATTTGCTTCCATTCTTTATAGAAAAGACTCCATTCAATCATAAAACCATAGCTGGGAAGGGACCTCAAGAGGTCTCCAGGTACAACCTCCTGCTTGAAGTGGAACCCTCACCAATACTAGGTCATTTGAGCAGTGGTGATGTCCAGCTGAACCTTGGGAAGCTCTGAGGAATGAGAACAGACCACCTTGTTAAACAGCCTCCTCCAGTCTGCTCTGCCCTCCAACAGCAAAAGCATATTTCAATTATTAATAGTGAACTTCAGTACAATCTCCTCTGTCTCTCCACCTCATCTCTGCTAAACTCATCTATTATGACAGCTACTGAGCAACTGGATGACTAAAGATGGCAGACACTCTGACTGCATGCATCCATCAGAGCCCATGTTTAAATAAACAAACTCACTATTTTCAAACATGGCTAATCACCACATCAATAGACTTATTAACTGGATTCCTTGACATGGTTGGATGCATGTTGCAGCAGCAGGGACTGGCTTCAACAAACACTGAGCTCAACTCCATCTGTATGTCTCAAAGATAAAAGAAAATTTTGAGTGCAATCAAATGCAGTGGATTAAATAACAAATTAAACAAAATGGACATTGAATTTGTTTCATTGTATATATTCTGTGGGCACACACACACAGACACACACGCACCCTGCCACAGTTCTGAGTGTGTTGAGAGCTTATGATTCACACAACAATTTAGTCTGGAAGGGACTTTTGGAGGTCATAATTTCCAAACATCCATTTAAAGCAGTGCCAACTTCAAGGCTGGACTCAACTCTGAAGCTGGATCAGGTTTCCTGGGGCCTCATTCAGTCAAACTTGGAGTATTTTCAAGAGTAGACACTCCAAAACATTCCTGGGGCTTTGGTATGATGCTTGGCCATCTTCATGGCAGGGAAATTAAAATAAAAAACATAGTTATTACAGCTTATCACCATTTCCCATGCTGGAGCTTATGTCTCTGTTGGCTCTCATCATACCACCACAAAGCTGCCAGAAGAGCCTGACTGCTCCAGCTCTACACCCTGTGCTCCACTCCCTCCCATCTGGCAGCTGAAGAGAGCAGTGAGGTCCCATTTCCATCCATCTCATCCTAAGGCCAAACAAACCCATCTCCTCCCATTTTGCCTGGCACATCTCGTGCTCCAGAATCCCCTCAACCAGCTCAGTACCAGTGTATTGTGTGCTCAGACACCAGTCCATGACGCTGCACTCTTTTTCTCATCAGAAGACAGAATTTTTTGCTACCTGCCTTTAGCAGGAAGGGCAACATTTAGGAGTCATTCCACTTCTCCAATGTTTCAGTGTGTTCAGAATCATATACAAGCACTCGACTGTAGGCATTAAGTATGACCATTGCTAATGAAAGATGACTTCTTACAACACCTCCAAGACCACATGAACAGTGCAGGATATCAAATTTATCTCTCTTACACAGAAACATTACTTGACTAGCAGCTACATCCCTTCCAAATAAACTTCACTTACAATTATTTCCAATGTTTTCACATCTTGAGACCCCAGCTCAGGGAATGGCAAGCCCCAGAAAAGTGTTGTCATTAGGTATCCCTGAACAGTGTTATTCCCTGGTGTTTCTCATATTCCACACACTTTTGGCAAGACAACACATCTTCTATTTATTTTTTAATCAGATTTCTACTATTTACTTTCCCTGCTCTACTGGTTGCAAGACAAATAATAACCCTGCTGTATTTCCTCACGCTCACACAGTGCGCCACAAAATGTGGGAGGTTACAATAGTTACAATTTCAGAATCCTTGTATGCTGGCACTGTAAAGGAAAAGTGGTTCAATGGGGCTCCCACTGCACAGGACTGCTACAGACACTAACATTAAAACACTTGAAAAGACACTTCCCACTTCTGTTTCAACACATCACCTCCATTTACATTCAGTTATTATGTTAAGTCTATGCACCAAATGAATCCCAGTTGCAACTTCCACTAAGTAATCAAGTAACTGAGCATTTTAGAGCCACAAACAATAGATTTTGCCTTTTTTGGACATACTAAACAGCCCTTTGTCACTGCAAAAAGGGAGGTTGACATCTGAGATATAAAATGCTCAAAAGAAGGCTGTATCAGTTAATCAAAAGTGAATGATGACTGCAACAAACTTTATCAATTCTGACATGAAAAAATGAAAGCAGGAGACCACTATCCCAGACTGGCAAATCCATTAACTCTTTGCATCAGTGTATTTTTATTTGGTTTTGACTGTTCATAGACTATCAATAGCCATGTGGTGAGTAAGAGCAGCAGCATACAGAGGCCAGTGCTGCCAAGCCTCCATTTTTCAGGAAACTGCTTTTAGCAATTCCCCATCCACTTAATGTGACCATGGAAGTAGGGAAAGACCAGGTTCTGCTGCCAGCAGCAATCACAGCAGACAGCTTTTTTCCTCTAACACGAGAATTTCTTTAATTTTGCCCATGAGAAACTAAACTATTTAGACTCTGGCACCATCACAAGAACTAAATGCAATAGGAAATATATTGTAAATGTTTTTCATATAAACAGATCTTCTTGATTTCTCAAGTGCTCTTTCATTTCCCATTGTGTCCAGCTCTTACAGATATTTGTAATTCTCCCTCACACTCAGTTTCAAGAGCTAGTTCATGGACACCAAGGAGTGAACTTTCAGCATCACATTTTTTACCAGCAGATCTCTTAGTATCAATCAACAAAGCAGGTGAGCAATGACAAGCAGTTACTGGTTTCTCACTCTTTATACACAAGGCATGTGACATTCTTGCCAGTTTGACAAGTAATGGTGTTGCTGGCCTGCTAACTCCAGTATGGGGGAGATTCTAGAGAAACATCTGGAGAAGGATGCACTGATGGGGGTATTCAAAAAGCACCAACAAAACCAAAGCACCAATCCATCTTTTTTTCTCCCTGCCTTTGAAGAAACTGCATTTAATGGTCAGGACTCCAAACTTCTCCCTGGAGAAGCTGAGCTACTACTACTTTCCAACTTGATAAAACCACTTTGTTTTGCGTGGCAGGACAGGAAAGTTTAGTAGTTTGTGTTACACACAGTACAGTACAATGGGATCTTTATGGAAATTTGTGTACAAGTCAGCAGACAATGATTAGACTGACAAGGACTCAAGTCTGAGCACTGACAAGAGAAACTGTCAATGTGTAACCACCACCTGTTCTAAGAACTCTGACTTTTTCCTGGCAGTTCTGCAATCCTCCAATGTTAACAAGGGGCAGAATTTGTCAAGTCTATCATTTGTGGAAGGGTCCTCCTTGATTAGCCATCCATCAGGGTGTACAGACAAGGGTATCTGCTGTCCTCTCATAATGGCTAGCTCCTTGCTCTTTGGAACATGGAAGGGGTTCTGCAGAGACAGCAGAAGTGCCCATCTACAATCTCCCGGTAATAACCTACATGCTGGAGGAGGATGTATGTGCCTTGCCTGTCTGGATTCTTAAGACAACCTGCTTTGTGTGGTGCAAGTGAAGAGGTTATTAAATCTTTCAGGTGGAGAGAAATGTTACTGAGACTAGCACAGCAGCTAAGGCTTAACATCTTTGAAGCTCAGTCTGGGAGCTCAGACTGAGAATCAGCTGGCTGGAGAGGGAGCTGATGAATGTGTTCAGGCTGGGCAAATCCTTTCATTCTAGTACTTAAACACCCAGGACATGGCATAAAAAAGGGCCTTTCTCACCTGCTGCATCCTCCTGGAGAAGGAATGATCAACTGTCAAGAAATACGTCCTCTCAAAAGAAAAATATTAACTGTAGAAGCAGCATAATAGCTTCACTGGTAAGTCTGGGAAATGAGGGAGACTGTTCCTACCAATAGCCACAGCAATTCAACCCCTGCACTGAGGAAATATCCACCATGACAAGTGATTCCATCTAGATGTAAGGTCAGCCACTAGAGAAAGGCTGCCCACAGGATGCAGCTAAATACAGCAACTAACATCCATTAGCTGAAGAGCACAGGGCAGCAAGGCAGCAGACTCTGAAGGTGGGAGGGATGAGCAGCCAGGCTGGGCTCACTGGCCCTCCTGCAGCTCTGTGGAGGAGGGAGCAGGTGTGCATTAACAACATCAGACAGGTAAGAGTCATGGGCTGTCACCTTTATGTACAAGAAAAGGAACAACAGCTCAAGGTGCATAACTGGCATAACCCTCTGAATTATTTCCTATCAAGCCAGTTGTTATCTTCCTGTTTTTTCCCTGTTTCTAATGAAATTCAGTGTCTCCAACAGTAAATTGCATCATATTGACTGCAAGCACATATGGTTTTCAGGAATACTACTAAGAACTGTCACAAATTCTGTGTATTGCTGGGAACCTTGGCTACTCTGAGAAAGCAAATGAGCAGAACAAAAACCACCCAACAACTCCAACTGAGTGGGAGACAGCTCACGTGAACAGTGGGTTTAACAACCAGAGGAGTGACTGTCAATGAGAGTCTTAGCAGTCAGGAAAGGCTGGATGAGAATGGAGGAAAACAAGGTGACAACAATGATGAAGTTTATCTTGCTTACAAACGAAAGAACAAGTACTGGCAGCAGGGAGGGTGAGAACAGCCTTCAAGGATCTGGAAAGACAACACAAGATGAAAAAATATTTTTTCCTTTTTTTTTGCATGTCATGCAAATGGTCAACAATTCATAGCCACAAAGCTGCTGACAGGGAGTTTAAGGTTAGGATGGTTTGGGGTAAACTTCTATACCATATTCCCAAGGTATAAATATACTGACAGTTAAACACTGGAACAGCTTGCTGAAGAAATGGTGGGCTCTTCTCTCACCAGAAGTTTTTAAGGACATGCTAGACAAACATCTGTTGTTAACAGCTTAGAGCAATCCTGTCTGAGCAGAAAAAGGAGGGATGAAATCCCTTCCACCACTATTTTCTGTGAGTAGAAATCTTCTGTTCCTTTTTGAAGTTCAAGAAACATAGTTTTATTTCAAATTTTGCAGAAAAGCTCAGTCATAGCCACAGCTGTAACCTCTGGGCTGCAATATACCTGCAGGAGGACAATGAAAGTCAAGCAGATTCAGCTTCCTGCAGCTACAGGGCTGCCAGGTACTCCCACATCCCTTTGCTCCACAGGGATGAAAATATTTGGCATTGACAAATGGTAACCTCATATTATAAATTTTCCTTTACTCTACACATATTTTACCTGTTCCAGAAGACAACCATCCCAGCCCGAATCAGGCAAGCAGGCAGAGGAACCCCAACAGTGCCCCCTGCAAAAGGCAGTCCCACACTGAGCACATGGACATGGTCTGCAGGCAGCCCACCTCCTGCTCCTAATGTAACCAGACTGCAGCCAAAACCATCTAATATTTATACCTGATTACAGGAATGGTTTATGAATTCATAGCTTTGCATCAGAGTACTAAATCTATAAACTATACAGGGAAAACTCCTGAGCAGCTAAGGGATTACTGAGCTAGAGGGAAAAAATTTCCAATGCAAGGAATCCCATTAAGTCCTCCATGTATTTAAAAAAAACCCAAACATTTAAACAGTAATATTTTGGACTATTCATTTAATAATTACATTAATTCTAAAGTTATTTATAATTTTAGCTTGAAGTCAGCAATAACCTGAACTTTTAAGGTCCAGGAACTGGACTTTCTACAAACTTACCACCACTGTTGCTTCTTAACACTCTTGTGTTCAACACAGGGGCTACTGAAAAGGTCCTCCTTTCAAGATATTTAGAAACATATCTTGGCACAAATTTTGCTTAGATGTATATGACATGTCTGAAGAGCATCCACAGCATAAGTCTCAAAGTTTTGGGGTTTTTGTTGTTTGGTTGATTTATTAGTTTAGTAGTATAGTTGTTCTTCAAAGCAATCATGGAAATCTTTGTTAAAGAAATAAATGAGTGTCAGCTTTCTTCACTAATCTGTTTTAGACAAGACAGCATCTTAAAAATTCCCTCAAAAATCCCAAACAGTGCAACAAAGGACTTGGCTCTCCTGGCAGCTCCTCCCATCTGAACCCCAGCAGCATTAGCTCCTGTTGTGTGCTGCATGGCACGGCGCTGGTTGCTGACACTGCTGCTCTGCCTGGCCCCTGGGAAGCCCTGCAAGGCTCCTGCAGACAACAGGAAAACCATCTGAGGAAGCCTTAACCATAATGGTTGGCCAGAACACATGATGAGCACCACCCATAGGAACTAACAGTGCCCACATTAATGCTTGTTTTCAAGGTTGCTAAGGCATAATCTCAGTCTCTGCACTGATTTGGGTTTGTCCCCAAACTTGGGCGGTATGACCTGGGCGAACCATTGGCAGCTTCCCATGGCAGTGAGCAGCCAAGGCTTGTTGTCATCTGCAGCTGCTAGGACACAACTCCCTCCCACTCATGCCTAAGGGTTCCCCTCTGACAGTCCTGAGTCCTCTGCAAAAGGCACAGCAACATCTGTTTTTTGTGATGATGTAAGAGTAGCCATTTTCCCTGAGCAGTATTTCCATAAGGCTAACTCAGGGCGTGTTTGCTATTTGGTGAAATTCCCAGTACAACTCGATCTACTTAATTTTTTAGCGCAGCAAATATACCAGCACTGTAGAATCCCAAAGTTCTGACCTGAGACCAGATCTTATTACTCAATTAGGAAAAGTGGATGAGCACAAGCCAGTTCTCCAAGATGGAACTAAATCAGAATTATAACAAAGTAGGGTGAGTTTTATTTACCCATGTAACAAACTGCATAAATGGTCAATGAAGGCAGATTAAAGTCAGCATTGTCTAATTTAAGGTAACATGTTTTGCAGAGAACAATTTAAACCAACCAACCAGTTTCCTGGATTCTAAATTAACTGTAACCACTCAGAAAGGCACTGGACAGAAGTGCATAACCTAGATGCTTTCAGTGAGGTGCCCTGTGCAGTTGTGGTCATGAAGGTACAAAGAGCATAGACATGGACTTGGAAGAAGACAAAACTACATTATTGCAAAAAAGCGAGAGAATTTTTAAGGCAAAATAATCTAATGCCTACATCAACTGTGACTTGCCCTTGGACAGCAGGGTTGACAAAACTTTAGAGAACTGTCTGCGAGAAAAGATTGAGATGGGTGATCCCATTTCATACTTGCAAGAGAAACAGTAATTCAGCTGAACGTAAAAGTGATAAATTTGAAACAGTAAGTCTTTTGTTTTAATAGCCACACAACAGATAATTAACCTCTAGTCAGTGAGGTGCCCCAGAGCAGCAGCAGAAGCAGGAGTCTTGGAGAATCCCCTTACAGGACAACGGCTTAGGGCAGGAATGGCATTAATCAATGACCTCACTGTACTCTATACTATAATAGATGCATATTAATATTCATAGATTTTTAGGACTGAATGGTCTACTCTATCATCCAGCCTGACCTCCATTCTGACACAGGACGTGCTTTAGCCAGCTCCTCCAGCCTCTGGTTCCTGTTAGGCTTTTCTCTGCTAGGTCAAAAGAGGCTGCTTGTAATACAGAGACTCTAAGCAGGTTGTAATGCAAATTTTGGCTCAGCAAGATCTGGTGATAAAGCACTGAGCTGAGATCCATGTGTCAGGAATTAAACAAACCCTACAGTTGTGTCAAATAATCCAAGAAGCAGGAAATGGGAAATGATACCTGAGCACGTGCAGTAGGTGAGGAAAGCACATTCCCAGTCCCTCTCCAGACTCCTTTCAGCGTGTGGCTGTGCCTTTAGGAGGCCATCCACAAATGCAGTGTGGGGCTTTCCGTGATGTATGTAAGCAATATTTTTATGTTACAGATGATGGATTCACACCACTCTCACTTAGCTAATGCTTTTGGAATGGCAGTGTGTTCAGGCCAAACATATGTTTGTTTTTAAGCAATTCTGGACCAAAAGTACCCAGGAAGCAAACATTTTGTCTTTTTTTTTTCCTTTTTTTTAAAATTATTCTCACCTCAGTGACACTGAAAGAAAAAAAAAAGGAGGATTTGTATTCCTAATTTTAGAAGGGTTCAGCTTTTGGGTGACCCCTTCATGGAAAAGGTTAATTCTTATGAACTGCATAGCTTAAATATGTTTCAATACAAGCATTAAGATCTACCCAAAAGGGTTCCTTTCAGAAAATAAGAACCTAAAACTTAGTGTTTTATTTTTTTAATCTATATAGCTTCCAACAGTTTCTAACTCACTATGGGTTTTATGGAAATGAAGAGCAATCATTTCTACCTTGATGCACTTTCCTTCAGACTGATACCTCTGTGACAGAAACGTCAAAAAATAAAAAAGGTCTGCTTACCTGTCTAAGAATCAAGCAGTAACTGAATCCCCTACAGTGAAATCCAAGAAGGGAGGAAAGAGAGGAGCAGATTCATTCCTGTATCACAACCCCAGAGCTGCAGAGAATGTGTGCCTGCTCCACTGCCTCTACTGTGTCCAGCCATGGTGGAGACCACACACGGGGACATCCATCACTTTTACACCTCTTGGTCAAGAACAAAAGCAGCCACATTGTCATTTGTCAAAGCAAAGCTGCTGCCACACCAGCAGCAACTGCACCCTCAGATATTGATGACAGCTGACAGACAAATACAGAAGGAAAGTATACTGCTTTAAAATGCTAGCTCCCCTCTGGTGTCTGATCCATAGGTCTGCCTGCCATTCCCTGAGCCAAAGCATGGAAAACATCACTGGAACCTGACAGGACACGAGTCCAGTAAAAGCACTTGGTGACTACAACGTACAACCAAGTTACTGCACTGCTCCACTTGTACCCCTACATAAGCCTTGTTGATGGAAAAACTGTCAACGAACATAGGCAAAAAATTTGCTTCCAAGGAGCTTGGAACAGATCAAGTCTAATCTTTGAAGCAGGAACTGAGTCCTGCTGATCAGGGCAGGGCAAGTCCCTCCTCTCCACTCTGCTGCCTCTGAAATGCTGAACTTCCTCTCCAGCTCATTAAACACTCCTGTAAGGAAGGGCCTCAGCACTTACTGCCAGTTCAGGAATATATTACCAGTATTGGAAACCCTTTTAATCAACAACCACCATCTGTCCCCAAAATTACAGATGCTCAAAAATGCAGTTCAATTTGAAGGGCAACCACTTAGGTCAGAGATCTGTGGTGTGGAGATCAGTCTTGGCACTGTGAAAGGATAAAAGAGCAAACACCAGCAAGCCATAACAGTGGGGCTCCTCCAGAAACTGCAGGCTGGACTAGCTCAAGTGTTTAAATAAATATGTATGGGGTATGTGCATCATGAAGTGCCACTTGCACCTTGTGTGGAGAGGTCCTGAGTATGAAACTTGTGTCCTCCTTCAGGAGATCTCGCTAGGCTTGCTGATTTTTCTCCCACTGTTGTTATGCAATGAAGGTGTTCATAAATATGGGTAAAAAAAGCTCCAGTGCTGGAGGCGGCATGACTGGAAATCCCTGACAGCATTAGGAAGTCCATAAATCCAGTACTTTTTCTACCCAGAGCCTTCCACTACTTTTTTCTGTTGAGGCCTTATCTCCAAGTGTTCACTTCTCTGTTTAAGCCCCACAAAGACATTCCTAAGGTTACAAGGGAGAAAGAAGAAAAGGATCCTCGCATCTGTGAGAGACACTGAAGTTTCTTCTATGCTGGCAGGAGTCACCACAGACAGGCAAGATGCTGCTGCTGCTCCAAGAGAACCAGCACTAGTCTGTACTCAGGACTCACAGAAGCAGAGCCTGACACCAGCATAAGGACCCTCCTTCCTCTCTGGAAAGCACTGAGGCTTTAGTAAAGGGCTAGAGAGTCAGCTCAGGTCCTCTATACAATCGAAAAAAACCTAAAAAACTCTAAGATCTCACAAAAGACTGCAAACAATTTAATTTACATCCACCACCAACAAAGCTGGCATCATCTCAAGGGGAGATGACAGCAGGTAAAGTCTGTTTAATAGCAGTGCTCCTCCTCCCAGCAATCCACACTGGGTTTATCTGAGCATTATCATCAATTACCAACACTGGTGAGCTTTCTCCCACTTCAGACAAGTCTACAGCAAATGTGGGGCTTTGGGTCCTGGTTGCACAGAGGGCAGAAGTTGAAGACATTCAGCAAAACTTTCAAGTTAGAAACCATTTACCAGTACAAACAGGACTTTTGCAACTTTGGACTCTGGTAGCCAAAGCTTTTTAAAAAACACAGTTTCAATCTGTGCAGAGCTCTAAGCTATATTAGCTCTAAGCTATATTAACAGCATGACACACTTCTTCGAAAATGAAAAAAATCAAAGGTATTTTACATAGAAGGAATAGCGTTCTAAATATTCTCACTGCATGTGCTGGATGTGCTTCAAAAATACATAGTGCTGCCATACTGATTCTTCTTACAGTCACTAAAACAAATTTTTTCAGGCTGAGAAGTGCTGTGCTCAGTTTCAGTACGTGGCATATTGCAGACGAGTCAAACATGCCAACACCTCCATTTTCTGCAGTCATAGAGTGGATTTTTTATTTCTCTTATCTCTCATCTTCACTCGTTTTGTTCTTCCCATCAAACACACTTTAGAGCTGAGCTCGGTCACAGCACATCAGCAGACCTGTCCCAGGCCTACTCTCTGTGATATCTTTATAGCCATGTCCGGTGATGCTGGCAGCTTGCACCAGGGCTTTCCAGGCTGGAGAAGTCAGGGAGACAGGTCTAACTGCCATTTCCAATCAGCCCAAGCCCCCTGCACTGTTCCTGGAAACCCAAGAGCCTCTGTCTCACAAGCAAGCAACAGGAATTTGTGTCAAAGAACTTGCAGTAAAAAACTTAAGAACATGGACCAAGGACAGATCCTCAGGCCTATCATCCAAGCTAACTCCTTTTAGCTGAGTTTATCTTCCCATACACACTGACTGCACAAAGCTGTAACAGAAATTGCCAGAACAAGCCCACGCTGGACTCAAGCGCAGGAGCAGCGAGACGCAGCTGCGGCCTCCAAGCGACCTCCACCAGCCCCCCACAGAAACCACAAGGACCAGCAAAGCTGACACCCAGGGGCTCAGAAGGGAATCAGATATTTAGCAAGATTATGCTATCTGCTAATCTGATTAGCCCCAGAGACTGCAGATAAACATAACAAAGAACAGCCGGACACCAGCTGTAAAACCCATCCAGTCAAGCAAATAACACAGCTGCCCAGAAAAGCTCAGCATCTGGGACCTGTCGCATGTAATGCTTTTAGGGAAATGACAGACTCGCTGCTCTCACGTTAGACATGGGAAAATGTGTTAATCTGTTTACCTTAAATGGATTTAACCTCAATCTGAAAAAGAGAGGACTAACTCAGATTCACACAGCCAAGACACTCAGGCAGCAAGGCACAGCGAGCAGGAGGCAGCAATCCTCAACACCATTTACATGGGTTCGAAGGATCAGGCATGACACAGGTCAAACAAGAAACATTAAGAGATTAAACAAGGACATTTGTAATTAGGTGTAATGTTGATTGTCTTCTGCCCCTGAAATGATAATCAGGTCCCACATCTAATCACTGTAGACACCTGAGCTTTAGGCTTATGGTGCTAAGTCTCCATAGCTAGCCCCTTCCCAACACAGAAAACACACGGGGCTAGGGATTTGGAGGTGGGGAGAAGGATTTAACAATGAATACTATATTTTTATAAAAATACAATAATAGCAAAGAATTACCAGAGAAGTTCTCGTGCCTTCCTCATGCCCATAGGAAATGGGCTGCTGGAAGACCAAAAGCCACCCAACTCACTCGCCATATACTGGCTGCTACTTTCACAACCGCAGAAGGGAAGGCGAGGGCATTATTTAACATGTCCACGTGAGGTTTTTAAACACAGGACAACCAAAAGAAACTCACTCAAGGACTGCATTCATCACTGCCTGCCAATTACAGAAACAAAACTGATCAGTCAGGAGGACACAAGTGGCACAACGACTCAGCTCAGTGCCATGGAAGCACAAGCACTCTGAAGTGTTCTGTCACAACAACGGGCATTATGGATCTACAGCAGCAGGTCCGTAGCTTTTCAGTCACTCTTTAGTAAAGCACTTCCCTCCTTTCCTGATTAGCAAACACTCTGCAGTAACCTCAACCTTCCCTACAGCTCTCACTTGAACTGGTGTGTTATCACGTCAGATCACTTTATTCACAAATTTGCTCCAAGATTCTCCAAGACTGAATTCTTACACACATTCACCTACGCTGAAAGAATTAGATCAGCATGAAAGAGGAAAACCTCTATTTCAGGGTGACTCAAATGAGAGCAGAAATACTGGGGCCAGATGACTCCCCCACCACTGGAAGCAATGTCAGCCCTGTGGTATTGCCACAAAACCTGGCACCAGCAGCCAGGAGAAAGCACCAAAGGATCCCCAAGAGGACACAGTATTTCACAATGGTTTTGGGATGCAGGACAAGAAACAACACTTTTGGGGCCAGCTCAGGGCCATGGGTATCCCAACAGTGCTGGAAGCTAACTCTGAAAAGCAGCTATCACTCCAATGCGACCGGGGAGGAGCTGGGGTCTAGCTAAGTTCAGAATGACAGGGACATCCAAAGAACAAAGATAAAACACTTCTAAAGAAATTGTCTAAAATATGCATTTTCTATTTTTATGGCAAACATGACTAGTTGCTAGTATTCAAATGCAATTATGCAGAGGATGATTTATAAATAATGCAAAACCCAGAAAGGAGAGATCCAAACTCATTTACAGCACACTCCATGCTGTACTGAATAATGTTATGCCCCAGCTTTCAACATCCCCATAAAACAGAAATGCAGTCAAAAAGCTGAGAAATAAGAGAAGCATCTCCCCCGCTCCCCAGCCAAAAAGGAAGACAACATCTGAACCAAGGTAAAATTTAAGGTCATTCTACTCAGTACTACTTTCATAGATAGAAAGCTTTATTTCTGCATTTCCAGCTCACCTGCTCTTTTCACACAAGTGTCCCCAGAAGCTGCAAACAAGGTATCATGGAAATACATCATCCCTCACCCTGCTGCAATATGCTCTGAGTACATCCATACAGAAGTTCACAGCATCAACAAGGCTGTGTCCCAAATTTCTTAAATGAACTCTCTTGCACAAAGTAGTGAATAATTTAAGTTGAAAGGGACATGTGCAGATCAGCTACTCTAACCTCCTGCTCACAGAAATACCAACTTTAAAGGAGTGTTTAAAGTTCAAAAAAATGTTATCTCAGGACCTTGTCCTGCTAAGCTTTGAATATCTCCACAAATGAGGACTCCCAAGCCTCTCCTGTTCCTTGTTTCAACTGATAACAACTCTCACCATGAAAAAGTTTCCCTGTATATTTTGTATCATGTGGCTGCAAACTGATTTTTTGACTCTTGTTTTTCATTATGCACCTCTAGGATCAGAAGCATTTCCATTTACCCCCTCAAAAAATTTACTTCTTGATTGCAACTACTGAATTTCAAAACAGTTCTTAAATTTTTTAAAAATTTATTCATCTAATATTCTTACAGCAACAATACCTTCCCACACGTCCTCTCTGCACAACCAAATTTATGCCATTTACATTGAAAACCAAGGGGGTTTTTTCTCTACTTATAGCTCAGTTAGCTTTGTTATAATGCAATTTATAAAATTGCATTTAATGGAGAAGGGAGCAGGTAATTTGTTTATTTCTGAACTGTGATGGCTAATGGATGGGGTGGGAATAATGACGGAATATATATTATGTTATGTTATGGTCGAACAATACAAGGAGAGAATGCATGACCTGATAATTTTTACCCTTCATTAAATGGTCTATTGAGCTGCTTTTTCTCCATATCAGCTTTTAAAGAGGAAAAAACACTGCAAAAAATAACGTATTACTTCAAATCACAAGATTACTCTTAATTAAAGTAAAAATTACTCATCTGTTTCTTAAATTCATTAGCAACAGCTGAAAACATACCTAAAAATAAAGAAATCAGCATAAGGAGACTAACTGTAACTAGCCTTGTTAACTACCTTCCTCCATAAATGCTGAGGCATTTTAATTCCCATGTCTGGAAGGACAAATAAAGTCTGTGCCACTCTGGGCATCCTTGCCAAGTCCTTCCTCCTCCCAGCAAGCCAAAAGCAGAGTGGGAAGCAGAATCCACAGCTGTCTGCACATCCAGACGGAGCAGTGTCACCTAAGCTGCTTTCAGAGGCTCTTTGTGGCTTTTCCAAGAAGAAAAGGGGTCTGTACAAAGACAGATCACTTGAACTGACAGTCCTGGTTTTCATTTACTTTCTTCAAGGAAGAAAATAGATGGGCTACCAATGGGTTTATCTGTGTTTGATACAAGGAGTAGTAATGCACCATGAGCATGTGCCTTGAACCCTGCCTGGGAAACAGCAATGGGGGAAGAAGTTCCCAAGGACATATGGAGAAGGGTACCCACCAGACAGTCATCTGCAAGGGGAATCCCAATCAAAATGGAACAGCTTCTGAGACTGAGGAGTTGAACCAGGTTTTTTGGAAAGTTACCAGTGCGTAAAAATCCACAGAAAACAAACAGGTTTGCAGGTTATGTTAACACCCAAGCTGTATGGCACGCAAGTAGTCTCGAGTGCAAAGTAACACATGATGGAAATATGGAGATAAGGGAGCAAAGTGAAGGAAACCCGATTAGGTCCCCAGTCTCATGATGGAACATTTTCATTTCCTGTAGGGAAAATGGCTGATACTGGTCAGCATCAACTGATAAAGGGCTGGCTATTATGGGTTTCAAGAGAACTTTGATCTACATCTCACATCCCATTAATAGAGACAATCATGACACAATGTGCAGAAATAAAGCTCACATGTTCAAATGAGACAGAGCTTCTTGATGAGTAAGGGTGCTAAAACATCAGCAATACATCAAATCCACTCAAGTTCACTCCAAAAGAGCAAAAATTAATACCACTGAAAGGACACACATTCAGTTTTGAAGAAATCACTAAAAGAGAGAATTTCTTCCCTAAGAAGCTCCCTTGTATTCAAGTTCCTTCTATCTTTGCCAAGTATGCTCATATGGCAACTGAAAAAAAACATTTGTGGCATTTGATTCTCAAAGTCCATATGCATAAAGAAAAATTTTCCCAGAAAGTGCTTAGATAAAAGTCCTTTTCTGTGGTTTAAGCAGGAATACCACTAGTCAAAGTAAAAACATGGAGCTGGCTGATGCGCAAAGAACCAGCACTTTGAAGCACTGCAGAGGTCACATTGTGGCAGAGAAATCCTGCTTCATAAAGCTTTGATGTAGAGCAGCTCACAGAAATATCTTCGTTATTTCACTGAAGTACATTGCTGCTAAAGCCTCTTTCTTACTCAGTGTTAAATAAGCTGTTATTGTTCTTTAATATTAAAAGAACATAAGTTTCTCTGTCAGCATTTCAGGCAAATAAGCAACAGGCAATAAAGAAGGTCCTAGGAGAGTCTAAATTGAGTTTGTGTTCAATAGTACCTCCTTGACTTCCAAACAAAAACCCCCAGTCAAAACCAGAGTAAGTTCAGCTCTAAGTCACACCTTCCACAGCAGCAGCGCAAGGCTGGGTAAGAAACCCAGGACTCAGAGATCAGGCAGTGATGTGGAGGGACAGCAGCTCACCTTTATACTTCACCACCTTTTGCTTTTGACTAAAAAGGCTTTCTCTTTATAGTGTAAATGGTGCAGTTTATACGTACAGAAACACACACTGGGGTGGTTTTTTACATGGTGTCTCTAATGAAGGTTAAACATTGGCACGAAAGTCTTGTTTTGGTTTTTAAATACTGTGGAGATCCCCATAAAATGGTTTCTGAAGAAAGCCACTGCAGTGGTTTGAATATCCTAAATGCTCAGAGTCAAGAAGGAAGAACATCTGCACGCATTTTTACGGTCCACTCAAACCTTAAGTGCTTCCAAACACACAACAGCTACAACAATGCTTTCGATTTAAAAGACAGAAGCCTATAAACAAACCCACATTATGAACTCCTCAATTTATCTAAAATTTCCTCCACTTACATTTACCTCATCCAGTTCCAACAACACACCCTTCAATTTTCCAGTCTCTTCCACCTTCCATGAGAACAAGAGCAGTCAAAGAGCTAAAACCCTACCAAAACCTGCAATAATCATTTGAAACGAGTGAATTTGTCCTAATCCCGACTGGTCGCCAGTACAGAGCTACTGAACACCACCTGTCCAAACCAGCCAGATTCCACCCTGCTCCCTTAAACTCTTCTGGCTCATTCTTGATTTTGTTTCTTTTCACTGAACTTGTACAGCTGCAAATGCACTCCTATAATGTGATGGCTGAAATAAGATCAGAAGAGGTTTCCTGAAACATGAAGGAAGTTGGTGGGGGCACAGGAGCTGCACCAGCTGCCCATCAATATTCAGTGCATGCAGCTGCTCTCAGTGGCATCCTTGGAACTCAGCTTGGCTGGGAAAAACAACTGTCACTGCTTTTTTTTCTGAAATTTCACCTAACTGTTGTAACATGCCTGTGTAGTTCTGCCCAAATTCTTACATGTGTTTCAAACACTTCAATGAAACAGTTAAAGCCCAATGTTTATATTGCAGGAGTGCCTTGTTTGTACCTTTGCCTTTCTCGCCATCTGTCAGACCTCCTCATTGAAGCTTCTCAAAAGGAAAACATCAGGAATGGCAAAACAGCAGGAATTTCGGCAGCCAGCTACCTCCTCCTCCAGCCCTTAAAAGGTTTGAGGTTTGTGTCTGTGGAATTTTAATAGAGTTCCCTTTTTGCTCCAGCACAGCTACACAGACTGAGCACAGCATCAGCCACAACCAAATGGTGCCAATACTTCAATACCCCACCTTGCACTTTCTTCCTCTAACCAGTCTAAAGCCTCTTCCATTTTCCACTTCCTTCTAATCACCTACCCAGAATCCCCATGGCTGAAGCAAGAACATGAAATCCAGTGCTACGAGCCCAGCTGGCCAAGCAGAGTGCCCTAAATCACATGGGATTGCAGGGAGCACCCTGTTCCCACATATGTACAAACATTAGCAGACTCACAAACTCCCCTGACTGCTCATAAACATGCTTAGGAGAAAATAATGGATTCAAGAGCATGTGTTACCTCAGCTTCTTCTCTGATTCAGTATCAGTGAATGGCCCCTGCCTCCCTGTCCGTGGTTTGGAGCCAATCCTGCAGACCAGCCTCATACAGCATTTCAGCACAGTCCACCACAGCTCTTTCCCTCTTTTTTTTTCTTCTTTTTTTTTTTTTTATGGAGAGACTTTGAGTAGGACTGCCTGTGTTACAACTTTTCTGAAGTGCCAAGCACTTCACTTGAGCTATGAATCATCAACTGTGACAACAGCAGAAACATCTTGTCATAAGCAATGAAGAAACTTCAAATTAAGTATCCCACCAAATAATTTATGAAGATTGCTTATCCACAGTCAAGAGGGTTTGCTTATAAAAATAATTTATAATTTGGTAATTATTACAGAGACAAAAATGTAACCACCCAAAGAACTTCAAAAATGTTAAATGACAAGAAGCAAAGGGAGAGGAGGGAAGTGAAGACAAGAGATGAGCATCTCATCTCTCAAGCACTTCTAAGGGCTCTAAAATGCAAATCTTTCTCACATACCTGTAAGGTGATCCATCTGCAAACATGTTGAGAAAAGGGATTTAAGTTTCCCCAAGCAAATGCAGTTTTTCCCTCCTGTTCACCCTTTTTGCAGCTTAAAAACTTGAGGCTCACAGCCTAGTCTCAAACTTTCCATAATTTTAATCAAATCTCAGGATAGAATGCAGCCCTTCACTGTTCCTTCCAAAGGGACTCGCAATATATACCTCAGCACTCACACTGACACAATGGCAAGCACTGGAGACAATCTGAAACTCTTTGTAATCCAAAAACTGATGCAGTTTTCTTCTGATAGTAAATGCTCTCATGGTGTAAGAGGAACAGCACTATCTTCTGCATTTAGGTTACATTTTACTACTTTTAAAAAACATTTACTGCCCTTTGACAATTACAGGCAGGTCCTTGCTTGCTGAAATTCAAACCTCTGAGACATCAAAACCTGCTTCAACTAGGAGACTTTTCCCTCCCAGAGTCCCAACACACTCCTTCCAGCTTCTTCAGCTAGAAAAACTGGCAATTCAGAGTACCTGTGTCCTTCTCTGCACACAGACCACTCACTGCCAAAGCCCTTCAGTCTCAAGCACTGAATTAAATAGGTATTATGCACAAAAAGGAGCTGCTGTCACATACTTATTGTTCTCAGATTGTTCAAAAAATACAATTAAGCTTAAAATATGTTGGCTTCCTTGATTCCACTGCAGCCAGCTTACACACATACCCAGACAATGCATTCTACATAATTAAAAATAACTTTCTATACTCCTATCTTGCTGCCTCCAGCTATAATCCAAAACCAGATGTTGATGTGCTGACTATTTCAGACCCAATAAAAGTATCCCTCTGGTTTCTGAGCCTTTCCACCTGCTTTCAAACCTCAAACAAAGAATGGATGTCTTGCTACTGCTGGTTTTGCCCTCATCACCTCCCAGGAAAACAAAAAATCCTGGAACTTGAATCCTTGTAAAAAACATTGTGTCTTGAGAGAAATTTTTTATTCACTATTCAAAAGATACAATTTTCTTTTCTAGTAACACTTCCATGTGTAGCAGGTGCTAAAAGGCAGCAGAATAAATTATTTTAGGCATGTGGGTGTGCATGCACACTGACCTTCTGGTACGCAGCCTAATGAAGATCAGAAACCATCAAGTGCACTGATACAAATAACCTAGATTCTCGTATGTATACTTAGTAAAGCATTCAAGTGACTTCAAAGACCTCTATCAATACAGAAAAGAACTGCATTAAAATTCTGAGCCTCCAAAATCTATTAAGCATTTCCAAACACGGGAAGATGAGTACCAGGATTTGTTCAGCTGCCCTCACTGCGTTGTTCTCAGGGAAGGAGTGTGAGCTCCGTCAGTCAGCATGCAGTGACTCAGCTTCCTTCCATCAGCTCAGCAATTTAACAGCCAGTAAGTCTAACCTGTGTTTTCAATCTCACTTGTAAAAACACTGTTTTAGCTTGGTGAAGGCCAATGAGTTACACTTCTGAGGGGCACCAGCACTGAATGGATCCTTCCCCAAATGATCCTTCCCCAAAATGCGCTCCTGCACTTTGGTCCTGGACATGGCCAGAGCCAGGAGAGTGCCAGGCAGCTCCCGGGACGCACCAGCAGCGGTAGGGATATCCCAGGCAAGCTCTGGCTTCTGCACAGGGGTCATGAACCACCCAAGGTGGTGAAAGTCCCATCCTCACCATGGTGGCTCGTGGTTCCAGGCAGAGCTGCCAGCAATGCATGGTGTGTTCCAGCAAGGGCTGTCCTGGATGACAGAGCTCGGCAAAGGGGAGCGGTGAACACACAGCCAGTGTGTTCAAATGGGATTCATTAATCAGGCTCCAACTGCTCCACTTCACTAGATGGAAGCTCTTTATAGACACTGCCTCATTTATTTATTTTTTGAATGCCCACATTAGTTTAGTGTGAAGCTGTTGAGAGATATAATTTGTCTGAGCAGATCATCTATAGATCACCAAATGAACACTAAACAGGCTCTTGCTGTCCACAGAAGAAACACACTGTGCACTCTCCCACGGCTGCAGTACACAGGGAAAGGTGAACCCTTTTTTTCTAAAATTTAGACCCCAGCAGTCTGGAGGTCAAAGACCTGGCACTTATTTCAACATGCTCAGCCCTGACGGAGGACAGAGCTGCAGCCTCTGCCTACGAAGAGCAGGACCCTCAAACCAGAGGGAAATCAGCAAGTGATAACTAACCTGGCATTATGCTGGAGACAGGCTTTTCTTACACAAACAGCCTTTTCTGCTCACATCTGTGAATATATGCATATTTAAAAAATAAATTATCTTTCATTCAGATTAGTTACTAGAATATCTCTTTCCCTGCTGAAGCAGATTTGTTCCTATGGTTGTATCTACTGCTATTCTGGGACTTGGTATTGTTTTCCCACTATTGCTGCAGAAAATGTTCAGCAGCGAATTGCACAGTCAAGTCCTTTCACATAATTTTCACTTTGACAAGAGTAATTAAAAAGCTAAACGGCTCAAGAGCCAATTGATTAGGTCTGGAAGCAAAGCTCTGTTTAGGCGATCCTGAGATGCACGTGTACAGAACAGCAAGCGTTTGCAAAACACCATCAGGAGCATGTTCCTCAGTGCTGATGGTTTAGTTGTGATTCCTGCAAGATCTCTTTTCTGCCCAATTTGCATGAAATGTTATACTCACATATGTGCTGCACATAGACCACGCTTTCACGAGTCAGGAAAATAAACCTTACAGGACAAGTTACAGAGTATTTTCCTTCCATCACCTGTATCTGCAATCACCAAATAGCCAAAGTTTGCAAATGGATTAAAACACCTCCCATCACAGGAATGAATTACACAAGGCTATTGTATCACTAAATTTCATTTGCTCACCTTAAAATTGCTCTGAATTCTCTATAATAGGACTTCTAATATCATTACATTTCAAACTACATAACTGAAATTATAAAGTAAAGGGCTCCAAAATTACTACAGATGTACCAAAATAATGAGCTTATGAACAGTAATGAAAGGGAAACTCTCGAAAGCCTGAGGTTACACAAAAACCTAAGAGATGCTCCCCATAACTTTTATAATAAAGCTGATATTTCTATTCTTGAAAGAGAAGTTGAAAGCGTGTTTAAACCACTTCCTTCAAAGTGAAGTTCGGTCAGTTGCTGACTGCATATTTGAAAAATTGCCATGAAACCTGCAAGGTTTAAAGCTATTGGGAACTTGGAGCAGCACTATTGAGAAACTCCCTCTATGCATACAGAGAGCAATCAAACACCAGGCTCCTCCTATGCCACTTGATAACCAAGAAAGTGCTGGTGCTCCTCAAAGCCAACAGCTCTGGCCTCTGTGTGAGTGCGGGGCATTCAATACAGGTTAGAGAACAGGTTCACAGCACAGGGCATCAACACACACTCCTAAACCTTTGAATAAAGCTACAGCAGCATCTGAAAGAGAGCTGGGTGCACGTGTGCCTGACTGCAGAGGCGTTTCAAACAAGGGAAATCCAGTGCCAGCAGATAGGCCTTGGGTCACACTCTCTGCAGCAGCACTGCACACCATTACTCCAGGCACAGCAATACCTCCAGGACACAAAACACAAACCCCAAACCTCCTTCTTTGGTACAGGAAGCCAAAGGTTGACCTCAATTCTCCTGCACAAGTAAAATGTCAAATCTTTTCAGGGAAGTCAAAGACATAAAGAGAATTGTGTCATTACGTAAGTGGATATGCTGAAAGAAGCCATAGAAGGTGCCACACATTCACAAATGTGATAATTTAGATGACAAATGTAGCAAATTAAATCCAACTTGTTAGCTAATAGAATATTTAATTATGTACTATGAACGATCACTTGCATATCTGGGAATTTAAACAATTATTTCTGGAAGGGGGGGAAACATTTCTGAGAACAAGGGGGTTTTAGCATCTGAGAGCTTTTCTACTGCATTCCCTTCCACCTTACCCTGTTTATAGCTCTATTCAGTAACAGTTTTTACTTGTTTCCTCGATGTCTTAATTTCCTGCAATAATACATCTGCCATGAATAATTAAGCAATGCATTTGCTGCTCGCTGAAAGCTGAACAAGTGCTATAAATCAGTTCTGGGACCCTCTGCCAGTACAGACACAATCAGAGATCTGCTAATGTTGGCATTTCTTTCTGCAGGTGAGAGGAATGGAGCACAGAAACACTCAAGGAGCTGCTCAGCAGTGCCAGGCTCCCCCACCCTGGAACTGGCATTTTGGGAATGCTTGTCTACATCTTTTCCCAAGCAGCAGGACTTCCAAGACTGTTTTGATGAGGGACAGTAAACCTAAATGTTCTATATTCTTCACATCTACTCCTTTCTCACATTCCTAGGTTATTCCCTCTTACTCTCCCCACTCCATAGTCAGGAGGAGGAGAGCAGAACATGTCCTGAGTGTGCATTACTCCCTTCTCAGCACCGAAATAATGGACCGCTATTCTTTGCGGTATTTCCACCTTATTTCTCCTGCTGCCTGTGGTTCAAACCAGGACACAACCAGATGGTACTGAAGAGCTGAACGATCATCTGTAGTCAGGTCCGTTACAGCCAGTGAAGGTTTATCTTGCCGAGTCACACTCGCTCTCAGACAGCTGGGCAGGCTGCATTTCTCACTTTTTTGTATATGAAGATGGAAGATAACAACAAGCTACAAAAGCGACAGCGATAACGCTTCCCTCCAACACTTCCACTCGCATCCATATCAGGGGAGAGGAACAGTAAAACAACTTTCCACTACCAGAACAGGATTCACCTTTTAATTGGATGAGGTTTACAGTGCAATCACTTCAAGCACAGCTGTGCAGTGTATAAGCCTCTCCAGCTTGGCAGTGCAGGTACACTAGAAAACTGATCAAGACCAGGTATGGAGCCAGGCCTAGGAAATGTCAGGGTGAACATCAGAATTCCACATGTCTTAATTCGAGAATCTCCCCAATTCACTAGAAGGTGCAGAGACTCAAAAAAAATTTAAAGGTCAAAATGTAGAACAATTCATCACTAAATTTCCCTACAAAACAAACCATGTAATGTTCCTGGTTTTAATTCTGTTGACAACAGATTGCACATATTTTAAAAACGTAACGTTTAGCAGCTGTGCTGCCAGTCTGCAGAGTTTGCATATATAGCTGCGATATTACCATACTCTATTATTCATAACAGGCAACAGACTTCATTCTTCATCTTGTGAAAAATAATTGCAGTTTGAAGTCAAAGTCTGATGGCAAAGAAACACCCAACATAATGGCTAGAGTTTCCAGAATTCAGGAACTCAGATAATGGCCTGCATTTTGATTTAAATCAATTCATTAAAAAGACAAATCTCTTCTGATCTGTACTTCTTCAGCAAGGAGTACATGGCTCTTTTATGAAACCCAGGAAAGCAAAAGTCTAGGTGGGTAAATAGCTTTTTCTTATCCACAGCAAACATGCAATAAATTAACCCTCATCTTTTAACATGAAGCATGAGATACTCCCATCTCATACAGCCCCGGGACCTCAATCAGACAGAAATTCATGAGTTAATGTATAGCTATTCATAGCAAGAACGACTACTGGAAGGAGAAGGTAAAAAACCTTACCCATCTTCCCTTCCACTACCATTAACATTAAAAGTGTTCTATACAAATACACGCTTTTAATACATTTTTCCTTTCATATACATAAATAACCATTTAAACATATTTTAATCAAAAGGTCTTGCAAGAGACATCAGCATCCTTTGCAATTGTTTCTCAAAGCATTTTGTGATGCCAGAAGCTGTTTCAATCCCCCCCCAAGAGCTGCTGGTCAGTGCTGCTCTGGACAGAAAACCAGCACTGTTTGCCCAGTGTGGTCCACATGCAGACCCTCCGACCTGCTCTGGGTGCTGTGTTATAATGAGCTGGCACAACCACACTACCTTTCTTAGGAATATCTGGCAGTCAGTGCAGAACAGCACAGATGTTTGGTGATGCCAGAGAGATGGGCTCTTGTACACCACAACCACCAACCACCAGAGCCCTGCCTTGGCAAGCAAAGCCCCTGCAACTATTAAAGCTCAGAACCAGCCTCTGAACAGATGTATAGAACGGTAAAATCTCCAGGCAGCCAGCTACCTACAGATAAATACATAACACGGACTGAGAGAAAAAAGCAAACACAGAATTACCTGCTACAATTTGCAGAGCTTAGTTAACTGTGTGGCTTCAGAAGATGAGCCACACATTGGAACAGGCAGCTGACCTTTTGTCATGCACAGACATGGGCAAAAGGATAGCAAATCTACAAGGGTTCATGAGAAAACTAGTGGATCTTTGCAAGTCTCATATTCTCCCGTTTTCACCCACCAGCACCTTTAGAGCAGAGCTACAAAGTCAGAGAAGGGCATTGAAGAGGACTAAGGGCCTGGAAAACACTTTCACACGAAGCTACATAGTCAGAGGAAAGACAGTGATTGTCACTTGAAAGGAGGATAAAAAAGGACAGGATAAAAATATAAGAGTTATTAGGTGATCTAGAGAAGACAGGCTACGAGACTGTACCTTTCCTGGTTCATAAATGAAGACAAAAACATTCATTTAAAAAAGATTGCACTGCCTATTCAAAACATATCTGAAGGAACACTTTCTGTTTGCACACGAAATTCCAGAAATTCCTCTGGAAATTCAGTTCCACACCCAACAATCCTGCATGTCTGTGGGCGTTGCTTAGTGCCTGACCTGAACTTCCCAGCTGCAGTTCAAGCACATTATTTCTTCTCCTAGCAGTGGACAGGAAGGACTCACTTCCCCTCAGTTAATCCTTCCATTCTGGCAGTGGGATGCTCAAGATGAGATGTTTCACCAGAGGCCTTACCCATGTGAGCAGAGCAGAAAGACTATCAAATGTGTCTTCAGGATGGTACTTCTCATTTTTGCCTGCCACTGTGATGTCTGCCCCCCTCAATAAAACACTGCTTTGTCGACTCCTGTATGGTTTATGATCCATTAGCACTGCAAGACCTTTTCTGTATACCAGCTGTCTAGGCAGTTGTCTCTCATTCTGTATTTATGTAGCTGATTACTCCTATTTTCAAACATCTATCCACATTTTTCCTTATTGACATGCATCCTCTCAGACAGTTTTGCCAATTTGTAAAGATAATTTTGAATTCTAATGGTGTCCTCCAACATGCTTGCCTCTCTTCCCAGCTTGTTGTTGCCTGCAAATTTAATAAGCATGTTTTCTGTTCTATCAGAGAGATCATTACTGCAAATGCTGAATGCTACCAAACTGCCAAATACCCACCCTATGAGCAGATGTTTCACAGGAAAAAGTCTCATGAGGGAGCACTGAAAGCTTTACTAAAGATAAATGACATCTACTGCTTCTCCATTCACAAAGCCTGTTAGCCTGTCATTAAAGGAAATTAGATTGATCTGACCTTGACGAACGTACATTGGGTATTATTCCTTTGCCCATGTGGGTAGAACAATATTTAGAGTTGTTGCAATTAATAAAGCTCTACAGAAGGAGTAATACAAGTCCAGTTTCTGAGAACAACTTCTAATTTTACATAGGAAATGGGAACTAATGTGGGTGGGGAGAAAAGGCAAGAGGATGAGATGATCTTTTTTGTACCTCCTTAAAACATCTAGCTAGCATTTGTTGGCCATCATTGGAGGCTTATGTTGGGATAATTTTGGTATAAATGGACCTAGAGTTTGACACCATCCAGCAATTATTGTAACACAGAATAATTCTGCAATTTGACATAAACTTGAAAAACACCACATGGTATACTGCATGCAACTCTTTGTATGTTAAGTGGGGTTTCTTAAATTCCACAAAATTACACAGGAAGCTCTTCTCACACGAAACACTGCAGATTACAGGCAATACCAGAGTTTTTGAGCTAAATGTGCCTCCAAAACAACCCTTTATCTGCAACATAAGGCTGAGTGCCTAATGGAAAAGATGTTGAGCACTGCATAGATGCCAACTGAACAATATAGGGATTTTGTCTTAATGTGTAAAAAACCCCCAAATCATACTCTGCTCTTAAAATCGGGCACACAGCCTACAGACAGTGATGTATTTTAGCATTTGATGAAAAAATACCAAAAACCCAACAAAACTTTGGCAGTTAAAGATGTTAAATGTTCCATGCATTTACTAAGAAAGAAAAAAGGTTCAACAGGCATTGCCAAGAAACACAAGACCAAGCCCCTGTGGCCTTCAGTACAATCACAGAGCAACTTCAACAAAAAACACTCTCTATTTCCACAACTGCCTGAAGAAATAGACAAATGCACTAGAAAAGGAACCTCATGGTGTCGGTGCGAATTAATTCTCCCTGCCCACGTTCCAGGCTGGGCGCTAGAGGAGCTGAGGACACCTCTGCTGTGCACCTCTGGCTCTTGGGAAGGCTGAGATCACAGCAGCCCTGGCTACATGCACAGAATGAATACACAGGCAGTTTAGTTACACACGAGCTCACACACCATCCTTTACACACTGATCCAGCATGAAATTCCTTTTACATTATTCAGCAGCTTGTTTTTCTATGGATCACTCCTTCCACAAATCAGGTTCCATTCTGTCTGGACATTACTACAGACGCAATTTGGTGGTCAAATGTTTTCACAGATATTTTAGACTAGAGATCTATAAATATCACCACAGTCAGCTTTAAGGGTACAAAAGTATTTTTCCACTCTCTTTGTTTTTAAGAGCATTCAAAGACAACTTTTGCAGAAAGAACCAAAACCAAATGTCCAACTCATAAAATACAGTCCCTCAACTTGAACTTTGCCTGAAGACCAAGCAGGGCACATTTCAGCCATGAAACAAACTCATAAAAAGCTGAAAAGAACAGGTTATAACTAAGGAACTTCATGGTAACCCCTGATAAACTGTGCGTAATGGAGCATAAAAAAGGATATTAGAAGTTATATACAGCAAGTATAAATGACAAGTCAGCAACCAGGACCATTACCTGTTACATCAAACAAGAGTAAAGGGAGCCTTTCCAGGTCTTGGACTACCCTCATCATCCTCCTGAGAGCCATATTAAACTCTGTACTCAGCATGCCAAGACTGAGAACACTGTGTCAGGACCAGGCATCCCAGTCCTTTAAACAGGAATATGAAAGTATTTGCTTATGAGATAAGTTTGTTTCTCTAAGGATGTTCCTGTGTCCTGGAAAAACTGAAAGGTTCTGTTTGATCCTAAATAGGATTAAAATATATAGTCATCATCATCAGATCAGTATTTTAACCATTTTCAGCATATAACAAGAATCTCACTACTCATCATTCTGTTCTTTCAATGAATCTTTCCTCTTGTAAATTAAACACTCTGTAAGTACAATACGCTATAGCTGCCTCACTTCCAAAATGTCTTTTTTCCCCAAATGCAGAGATTGAAACCCTTTCTGAAATCAATGCATGGTAACTTTTGCATTTACCTCAAAAGACAGAATTTCTGTTTCAAGTTTGAAAACCAAGGCAATGCCCTGTCTTAGGAACAATGCCAAAGTGAGAGCTTTGCAACACACTCTGTCCCCCACTTGCACAAGTCCCCAACTTTTGACAAGTGGGTGAAAAGAACAGCTCCACCTGCCAGGCACAGCTGGGCTAATGCTGAGGCTCAAAATGGTTATTACAAGTGGAGTTTTTCCGGGGCAAAATCCCTACGTCTGTAAAGCTGTTGAGTATTTCCTGGTCTCTTTAAAACCCCTTTTCAAAACAACCTTTAACAGAAGTAATACAATAGTTGAAGTGGATTTGGCTAAAAATAAACACAAAGAAAACATGTAGGTGTTCTGCACCCTTATAACAAAGAGCGGAGGCTCAACAGTCACTGTCTTCTCCCTATGTGACAATTAACTGCCAAGGGCTTATATCACTCACCTTTGAGATGAGCCAACAAAGTTATCAAGGCAGACAGAGTTTGTAAAAAAATTTAAAACTATTTGCAAGAAAAGCAGCAAAACCAACCAAAATTCTGAGTGATTCCTTTTAAATCCACAGTGGACTGATGATAGTCCTTTCCATGAGACCCCAGTTCCAGAGAATCCACTATCAGCTCAAGTAAAATAACCTCATGTAGCAAAGACAAACCAACTCCAAACCTCTTCCTGACATGCTGACTTTATTCAAAGCACCAACTCAAAACAGTCACCCTTGGTGCAATGAACGTCTGTTGGAAAATGGGGGAATTTCCATTTACTTTAAGGTTTGACTAGATACTACCTATACATCTCAATCCAATCCTACAAAATACAGATTTCCTGGAAATTCTATTATTAATTACTGTGGGGTGAGGAGAGAGGGGAGAAACAATGAATAATATAAGCAATGAAGGGCCATCGCAAAAGCACAGTAGGACTGCAAAGTCATTCCAGTCTGTCCTACACAAAATGGAATAAATTCTGTAAATTTTTTTTTTAAATATCATGTCAATGCCCCTTATTGTGAAGGCCCAATGTTATGATGCAAGAGAAAAAGACAACTAACACACATTCTGAGCTCTAGCGTTGCAGGCTACAGTTCGTATACAAATGCAAAGCCATCATCCACTATAAAAAGTGTTTTGATTTAATTCAGTGATCATATGTCAGTAAAGTGTGCAAGGCAAAAGACATTTCTATGACTTAAGTTTTAGCAAGCACCCTACAGTGCTTTCACACCAACAAAATAAATGAGATTTGTCTCTGGCACAGACAAAGCACTGATTCTCACAAGGGACTAAACAGAGCATTCAATTAAGAGTACACCACTGCTTTTCAGCTCCTGATACATAAAGATAGACAACTTACCAGAGAAAAAGCACCCATGAACAGATGCTTTTTTTCCCACTCCTTTTTAAACCAGGCATGTTCAACATCAAAAAAGATTGACTAACATTTTGAGCAAACAAATTTCATACTCTTGGTTGTTCACAAAAATGAGCTTGATCATCTTATATTACAGTATCATTCTAAAGCACCAGTGTAATGAAGAGATAATCAAAGAAACCAAAAAAGCATTCCTATTACCACATCATTGCTTTTTACAACTACTCAGCTAAAACACTGAAAACTCCAGCAGATCTTGTACTTCTTCCCTTTCTGACATCAGTACTTGTAATAGCCAGGAGCATCACGACAAACCATATTATTTTATCGGTTTTCGGGCACTCCTTTCCATCAGCAAAGAATGTTACCATCACTACTATAGGGTATTTAAAATATCTCCTTAAAAGAGGCACAGCAGCCTTTGCAAACAGCCACAACTGATTAACATCTGTGAACAAACTGCAACTAACTTGCAATTAGATTTGGAAAGTAAAGGGTAAGCTTTACCAAGACTGGTAGTCTGTTACAAACAGAAAGGGAAAATTACGTTTAAACAATTACTCAGATGACTAAATGAGCTGGAATCCAGCAAAACACATTTTAATGTACCTAGGGACAGATACTCATGAGCAAAAAGCCAAGTCACACTAATGAAATACAAGTTTGCATCCTGGGAATCAGAGGTCCAGAAAGGAATTCAGAGGTCACAGTGGAGGACCCCTTTCCCAGCTGAATGCTGTGGGTAAAAAAGCTAAAGTGCCATTGTACTGTTTGAAAATGCAGTCACTTGCTTGTCTTGGTCCTGGTCCCTTGACTTTAAAAAACTGACAACTTAAAATATTGAAAAGTCTGGAGGATTAGTGAAGAACTATAAAAATTATATCTGGTCAGAAAAAAACCAAGGTAAGTCCATTTTTCTACAACAAAAAGGACAAACTTTCAGGTTCTCTAACTCCTCCACTTTAATTTGCTTCTCCAGGAGATTGCATTACATAGCAGAAGTCACCAGCTTCACTGACAGATATTCTAATATCCAGTGTCTAAACCCTAAAAATGCATAAAGGTAGTTTGAAATAAATACACATTTGGAGAAGTATGATTACTTGCTATTTTTACAGATCATATAGGAAATGGGTAAATCCTCTATCATTTCGTTTTCAAATCATGATTGGACAGCCTCCCAAAAGCTACATGTTAGCTCATCCACAGCTGTTAAAAGTAGACGCAGAAATTACTACTGAAATTATACAGCCTGTGCTACATAGGTCAAAGACTGCTCTGATCTGATTTCTGGCCTTAAAATCTATGAATCTACACTGCAGATAAAACTGTAAGCAGGTAGTTTTATCGGTTTTCTGTATCACCAAGCCAACAAGCACACGCTCTCTCAAAGAACAAGCATTAAATACATCATCCCCTCAACATTTATCACCGTGCTGGATAATTTACAAGGAAGCCCCTTGTGAAGGCAGGAGAGGAACTCTGGCTGCACAGCCGAGTCCAAGTGGTGCAAATGGCAAGTGAGGATGCTCAGCTCTGCACAGCTGCAGTGAGGGGTTTAAACAACGAGCCGTAGAGTAGAGGCAACAGTAAGAGCCTACACCTTGGCCTCTATGCAAACCACTGCCCCCCACCTATCCCTAGAGACTGACCACATGCTCAGAGCTGCCTGAGAGCAAAACCCAGAGTAAGCTTGGCTGCAGTTACTACAGCACCTCTCTGGGTTCAGGAGCCACCATTCACTGAGGGCTCCAAGAAGACAACAGGAAGAGATCACTATATATTTATTCTGCTTTTACATCCTCCATTGGTCTTCATACTGACCACTACTGGATGAGGGATTTGGGGCTAGGCAGACCTTTGACCTGCCAGCTGACAATGATGAATGCTGGTGGCTTTAACAATACATAAAAAAAGACAAATCATCATGCTGTGATTTGTTGCTGGTAGCAGCCCAAACAAATTCACAGTCTCTGCAAGTGCTAGAGCTAAAAGGGCTATAAACGCAGAAAAAGATCCGTTGTCTACTCTATACATGATGTTTGTCCTCACTGCATCCCTTCTTCCTTGATGTCTGTCAAATTTAGCTGCGAGCAGGCAGCATTCAGGTATTTTACACAAAAGTGCAGAATCCATTCCTTCCTAAGTATATATATTTTTATATATCATGAGTAATGACACCAAAAATAAGCATTGCACAATAACTGTGGTTAATATTTCAACCTGGCCCTTAATGACGCCATCTCAATGCCTCAGGTACAGGGGTTTTCCTAAACAGTATTTTCCATGTTCTTTTTGCTGATGGAATATGTCAAGCTAGTCAAGGTGGAATTGCAGAAAATTAGTATTTACCTGTGCTGCAATACCTGGATCCAATCGCATCAATTACACATAATCACTAGATGCAGTGTTTGGGGACAGGCATGCAAACAGGAAACCTGGAAACAGAAACTGATGCAAGGCAGCAGTGGAGAAGCCTCATGTCCAGCTTTTGGAAAGGGATCCTGCTGCCTAGCTTTGCAAAGCGACCATTTTCCAAGCTTGCACAACAGCAAGTCTGTCCCACAGCACGGCCTGCAGCAGCTGTATTTGGGGCTGAGCTGTTGTTGAGGAATCATTCAGGTTATGAAGCAAAGGCAGCAGAGCTGCATCAGGGAGTCAAAACAAGCCAAGCTAGTCTTGGGAGCACAAAACAGTAAGGGCAGACAGCAGAGTCAGGGGACAAGGAGAAACTAGTGCCATAGCAAATGTTCCCTCCAGTGCTCTTCTACCCAAAATCTCTGGACAGCACTTCAGGTACAATGCAAAATCCCTGGCAAAACAGAGCTCACCTGAAGCTAGAAAGGCTATCTTACTATTCTTAGACTCTGAGACATCACCATATCTAATAAAGCCATCTTAGTACTCTTTCTTTTCCCAACCTTCACAGGCATCAGCATCCTACCTTTTTATTTTCTTTTTTTAATGTGTCTCCTCAATTCAATTAGCAAACAAGAAACAGCTTGGGGAAAAAAAAAAAAAAAAAAAAGCCACCAAAAAAACCCACAAAGCTCCCCACATGTACGACATACACATTCAGA
This sequence comes from Illadopsis cleaveri, assembly GCA_013399915.1. Classification (NCBI taxonomy): domain Eukaryota; kingdom Metazoa; phylum Chordata; class Aves; order Passeriformes; family Timaliidae; genus Illadopsis; species Illadopsis cleaveri. The sequence goes on along the minus strand of VXBB01001129.1, from coordinate 267,454 downwards.
TATAAAGTAACTCTTTATTTCTGGGGCAGGGCAGCCTTGAGACACTTCAGACTTATGTTGCCTTCTGGCCAAGGGGGTGGGAGCCCAAGTTCTGCCGTGACCACACCAGCTCACTGAGGAACGTTTCATCTACCCCTGAAATAAAAAGCAAGTTTGATCTACCTCTAGAAATCAAAAGGTGCAAATTGTTTGTTTACCAGGGATCAATTCACAGGTAGTTGGCCTAATTCTGCCTTAGTTCTTGCCTTCTACAAGGTCATTTTTGAAGTAGTTTTATTCCTGAAATCCTTTGAAATTCTGTGCAAGACAAACCAAAATATACTGCAGTTAAAAAAGGCCTAGGATGGGTCACCTAGTCTATTCCTTTGGCTAATGGAACCTGTGCCCAGGACTTCAAAAACAAAGCCTAATTTTAAAAAAACCAAGACAACAACAAAAGACATTGCTGACGATTTCTCATGACAGTATTGATTTTTCTCCATTTTCTCTGCATTTTGTTTTGAGAGGGGATTTTTTTGGTTTTTATTTTATTAAAATAAATGACACATTTTCAAAAGCTGAAAAAAAGCATCTTTAGTTGACAATTGCACTGAACATTAACTGAAATCTGCAAAGCCATTTTTCCTATGCACAATCAAAAGCTGACAGACAGGGAAGCAGAGAGTGTATAAAAAAACCCACACAAGCAAGCTGAGAGAGAATGGGTAAAACAGCCATCCTGAATCAGCTCTGAGCTGCTCTAATGGAATTAGGGTCACTCTGACAGAAACACAGTCAGATCACAGAGAAAATTTAATAGTTTCTTATTGCAGTCTGTAAAAGCTGGGGAGGATTTGAAATAGCTGTCTGCCAAATTAGCACTTCTGTATCCACCGTTCGTGCGCACGCGCCCCTTCCCACTCACCTTCTCTTCCCAGCACCCCACCAGAGCAGCCAGGAAACCACCACTCCCCCTCTGCTGCCAGGGAGGCACCCAGAGAGCCCCTCTTTTTCTGACACCCTGCCACTCGCTTTAACCTTTGGATGCCCTTTCAACTCCTCATCGCTGACATTCTTCACAGCTCCTGTGAACTCGATTCCAGGGGAGGCACCGGCACAGCCCGGTGCTAATTCCACCAGGCAACACACACTAAATCTGCTTTATCTCAGGCGTTAACATCCAGCTTTCTGCCAGCTGCCTTAATTGTCAGGAAGCTACAGCAGCGACACTGAGATGTTACAACAACAGCAGGTGGGGAAGGCAGGGAAGACCCAGTCGCGGGTGCTCCCTGAGCCCCCAGCCACAAGCCATGCTGCTGCCAGGGATGCAGCACCGCCCATCTCCAGCCATCCTTTTCCTGCTCCTATAAAAAGCAATTTGGAGACTGACTCTAGAAAATCCGGGGATAACTCTGCTCCCACTATCCTGTTGTTTTTAGTGGGGGAAATGCAGGAATGCTTTGCAGATACAGAGCCTGCCCATCCCTTCACTGACTCCAAGCAGCACTGCAGTGGGGAAAAGAAGAATCAGTGATTTCTTGGGAACAGCCATAACCAGTGCAAATAAATGCTCTTTCACTGAAGCCAACAGGATGCTATGGGGACTAAAAAACGGAGGAGTGTGCACGTGGGGTGCTCCTTTCACAGCATCCCTCTCTAGCTTCTTCTGGAAGCTCCAGTGTCCTTATATTGTCATATCTTCCCCTTGCCTTTCACTACCATCCTGAGTCAGGACTCTCCAATGCCAGATTCACTACTGCATCACCTGTCTGCATCACTGATGGCAGGTCCCATAAAATGCAGGGTTTGGGGCTGACATTTTACCCCTGCAGAGGCACACAGCAGACAGGTCCTTTCACACAGCTCCCAGCCTCTGAGGGTCGGTGGCAAGGTTCAGTGGGTAAGATGATAGAAAAACTCTTAAGTTGCTAAAATACACAGAGCAACACTTTCCATCCTAGGAAACCCTTGATTAATCCATGGTGGCTGTGGTGGTTAAAAGGTCAGTGCCCTCCAGAGCTGCCTTCCAGATTAGGAAAAAGCAATTCTGAGTCAGTCTGCACCAGAGAAAAAGACATACATACAGATAAACTTGCTGCTCAACACAGAAATGTTCCACATCTGAGACACCACATAGAAATGGAGCCAATTTTGTTAAATTTAAGGATGTGGAAGTATTCCACAAAATTCGCAAACCGCCTCTACAACAAGTTATCCTCAGGCCAAGAACTGTCCTAGGACATCTCAAGCTCCACCAGCTCCTGCATATGTGTGATGTGAGTGAGCCAATATGAAAACAATAAATTTCAGGGAACTTTTATACACTTCAAACACTAAACCAATACTTCTCTGTGCCCGATTCCAAATGGGCTACAGTGCTCAGACAAAGTGATCTGCAAAAGCACATTTCAACAGCACCAGCAGACAGCAAAGTAAGCTGAGGAAGGAGACAGCTGCTGCCCCCAGTTTAACTGGGCAGCTCAGACTCATCCAGACATACAGACTCATATCAATCTGCTGCCTGTGCAAGTCATCCCCAATGACAACAAAAGAAGTGAACTTGTGTGTTTCTTCATATCCCTCCTTCACTCTTCTCTATAGCTTCTCTAAATTCAGGTCTTTCCTTCAGTCAAGGACATTTAGCACCCCTTCAGCCTGTTTCCTACATTCAGCCAAGCTCCTACCAACATGAATCAAGATCTCCTTCAACTTTCACAAAATTACATCTAATTATAAGCCTGGTGACTAAAGCTGCAGTGAGAAAGAGATGAGTGCTGGCAGCTCAGGAGGTGCATCATAGTCACCTCAGCTCCAACTCAAGCATCCCAGGAGCCCTAGGTACCTTTCAGAGGCAAGAGTATTCACAACTGCCAGAGTCTGTGATGAATGTGCAGACATTTGGACACTGAAAATCTGGGTACAGGTTAAAAAAAAAAGGGAGGGGGTCTGCACAAATACTTGGGGATTGCTAAAATCTGGGTACAGGTTAAAAAAAAAAAAAGGAGGGGGTCTGCACAAATACTTGGGGATTGCTTAATAAATACACATCCCAAGATTATGCAAAAAAGTCATGAGGTTTTCTGCTCTCTGCATAACCCACTCCACAAAGACATTCTCACCATAAGGTGTTTTTACTAGGCTACCATTAGCCATGTTTTTCTCCTCTTGTCTGTCCACAACAGCATTTTGTGCATATATTTCCCCTTGGCTGGACAGGGCTATTTAAAGCCAGTCACAACAACTCTATGGGACTACCAGGACAACAGCAAGGACACAACAGCTAGAAGTATGACCACAAGGAAACACTGTACTCCCATTCTGCCAAAATATAGGTGTAGGAGAGCTACATCAGGAGGTAAGAACTCACACCCTCTTCCCCAACAGCTTTCTCCAACAGCAACTGCCTGCTGACTCAGGAGAGATGTCTCAGTGCTACACAAATTATGAGAGCTGGCAAAAGAACAAGGAAAAAGTAACAGGGATTACTGTGACCCCAATACTTCTTTCTTCCTCCACCCCCAATTTTCTTTACTCATCTGTGCGTGTTAGAAATCAAACTGTCAGGTTTTGATCTTGCAGCTACTACAGAAATTCTTTCTGCACTTGAATAAATTTTGTCAGTCTTTTTAGTTCTACTTGTCCCCCTTCACACACTCTGTTTATCTGCAATGCGCACATTGGGAAACAGAAGACTGGGGTGGAATTTTCTCTTAGCCCTCAGTTTCCAGTACAAAGAAGGTTTAATAATTCTGGAAAGAAATTCTGCAAGACATTCAAGCTTTCCAAAACCAAATGTCACTTACTGTCCGCTCCTGCTAAAGGCAGCATCAAGCAGCAGAGGATGGCTGCTGGCACAGTGAGTACTGGGATGCAGAAGTTAGGCACCATATTCCAAAGCAGAGCAAGTCCTCTTCAGTCTGAGGCAAGTGGTCAGTACATCCAGTGTTACAGACACAGACTTACTCCTGCAAACCAAAAGAGGAAGAAAAGGAAAATTATTATGACACACAGATTAACTGCCAGTATACCAAAGTGCATTGCAAAGACATCATTATAGATACTTTTGAAGAGAAATTTACCTATCTTCCCTGCATGAGCAGTAGAGCGCCACACACGCCTCTGAATTCAATAAGCTGATTTCAAGGGTCAGCAGGCATAAATGCATGTGTCTCCAAGTTTACCTTCATCTACAGTCTGGTTTATGGCCCATTAATGCATCCTTTAGTTGCTGTTGTTCACAACAAATAGTTCTGAAGCGGCACATTACCTACAAGAAAGAGTCTTAAGCTCTTGTAACTCTCCTTTCATGTGCCCTAGACAGATGTTGTTGACTGCGTATGTAGGGAGGGCTTGCGATCAAACTGCATGTGAAGCACAGCTTGGACCATCCAGCTGGGCTGGTGTACACCAGACAAGTCTCAGCAGGTTCAAGCAGAACAAACAGAAGCTGAGTTGGATCAGCTGACAGCTCACAGGGCCACCAGAGTCCCAGAAAAATATTATTAAGGAAAGAGTCTATGAAGAGAAGCTTTACCCAAAGCAAACACCTCAGCTTCAAACTCCCCAAAATGGAGGCAATGACTACTTAAAAGGATTCATGATTGGATATTCCCTCTCCTAAACAAAGCAAATTATCTTGCAAATTGTCTTAACTTGTGCATCTGCCTGAATACTGAAATACAGAAAAATTCTTTGAAAACCAACCAAAAAAAGGCAAGTATTTAAAAAGAATACAATTTCTGTGTATCTGCCTTCTTTATCTTTTAATAAGAATATACTCATTGTACTTCCATCTCAAAGTCTAAGATCTAACCATTAAAACAGGCTTTAAAGGAGCCAGTAAGCACCATGCCCTCAGTGACCACACTCAGCAGTGACAGGGGCTCACACTTTGAGCGCCAGGCATCTCAGTGCAAGCTCCAGGGTTATTTAAAAGTAGATGTGATTTTTCACTAAGCTGCAGAAGTTACCAAACTTGCCAACACAGCATTATTACTGAAAAAATCTCATGCCGGCAGATGCCAGCCAGAGTGGATCGCGTAAGTATCCTTGAAGCAAAGTACCTGCAACTGTGCACACTGTTCGTGGCCCAACATGCCACTCTTACTCGTGCTGGCAGACATTTCAAAAACACCTTCAAGACTGCTCTAACAAAGATATTTCTGAATTTTGCTACATTTGGAAGTGTATTGTTTTTTTGGAAACCGCTGAGCTTTTAATGGAAGTATCATAAGTTACAAACACATCTACTTCTGACAAAAACACGGTGCTCAAAGAATGCCAGCAATGATCGTGCCTAGGGAAATCCACAAGAAATCTCAAGAGAATCTACCTTGGCAAATATTTACAGTGCATAGTACTAACAAACAGGAGATCATGATTCTTCTCCATTCTGTTACTGTATTTGCACAGCAAATCTTTTCACATGTTGTAATATCGCACAACACAGAGAAATCTTTATTTATGCAACATCTTCTGCAGCCAAGACATCTGAAAATACTTCACAAAATAACCTAGTTCTAACCTAGATGCAGAGAGAATACTGATCATCACATCCTGCTTTTATTGTCTCAATGAGAAGGCATAAATCGAACTAAGTTCAGCCGCAAAATTTTGAATACTGCAGAAGAGGCTCTTTTTACCAGCCACACACTCCCAACTTCCCCATCCTCACTCAACTCACACCAAAGGATTACTAAAAGCACCATGTACATGTCTTACATAGCAAAGACAGATAGAGGTAGTTGTATCTTTATATCTCCATAAGCTCTATTCCAACGACAGAATAGTTCAGTTCCCAAGCAGTTGGCCCAGTGCTAGCCAGCTCCCCAGATATGGCCCACACAGGAATGGGAAGAAATGTCTGGATCAAGAGTGATGATTATGTTTCTAAGTTCTGCATGTACAGAGGTACTTTGTCCTGCCTGAAGCACTGAAGCACTTTAAGCAGCATTATATCTGGCTCAAGCCACCAGAACCCTAAGAGGCTACTCTTCCTGGGGAGGGGGTGGGAAACACCAAGGGTTGAAATTACTATGTCAAAACTAATTATGTGTGTCAAGCTCTCTAAGATTAGGACAGAGAATGAGTTTTACAGGTGGCGCTGAAACATCTTAGGTATTTGTCAGACCACACTGGAAATGAATAGCTTTCAGAGAGCTTTTCCTCTTTCATTCACTTCCCTTAACAACAAAAGTGTCTCATCTAACGGTGTATCTTGAGCACAGATTGCTCGGAGTCTTGTCAATGGCACCTCCACAGCCTTCATTCAGAAGTAACTCTCAGGAACACAAAAACCTCAGTTAAAAAACAGGTCTGTCTCTTGATTTCTCTCTTTTTTCAGTAAATGTGATCAAGCTTCTCTCCAGTTTCAACAGATTTATAACTTTCCTCTCTAGCTCATGAGATACATACACCATGCACTATGAAAAACTGATGAATTGTCAGATACCCTACCACATGTTTCATAGACTTGATTTTTTTCAACTGTTTAGTGCTCTAAATAATTTACCATCTGGTAGAAAAGCCAGATTTTCTTATGCCAGACTGCTGTCTGTCCCTCCAAAGTTAATAGACCACCTTTGGCCTTTAACAGGATCAAAATTTCCCACTTCCTCTTTCCATGGTTGCTCTGCCTATGGAAAAGTTGTCTGCATTCAATAATTAAAGAGCTTTAAATTGGAATGTTTTAAAATTTTATAAATCTCAGTAGCTGTCATCCTCTTTTGAAAGTGAAAATATTAGAAGCTTCTCCCAGTGGTTCAGCTTTCACATTTCTTGGAAGGGACAATGCTCTCTCCCAACTAGACAACACAATACTCAAAGCAAGGGTGTCAGCTGAAGATCAGTTAACCCTTAGAAGGGCCAGCGTTACTCTGACAGTGTTAAATAGCAATCCTGAACCAATGCTAAAGGCTTCCTTTCCTAGGGCAGAAGACAGCCTAGGATGGAAAGGAGCGAAAAACCAGATGATACTGGTAGATTTTGGCAACAAGCTAAACAAATACAAAGTCAGTATTGCTTTGGCAAAATCAAGTACAACAGCAACTGACCAAATAATGCTCCTACAATTCTTAATGTGTCTTGTCCCCAGCAACCTCGTGCCTCTTCAGGCTGCTCTCTCTTGTTTCTGGACTAATTTCCTGTGCACCAGATGATCTCAGTCCCTTCATTTGAAGGCCTCCTTTAATCTCACTGCTTTGGCCAGCATCTCACAACCAATATTGCATTTGGGAGCCCAGACACAGTACAAGAAGGTTTTTCAAAAACACACGTACATTCTCATTTCTTCTTCTGCATCTGGTCCTGGCAATATTATAAACTCTAGACTACATAACCCAAAATTAGGCTGAGGCTAAGCACTCCAGATGGCTTTGTAAAAACAGCTTTGAGTTTAGCAAGCTAAACTCCTGCCTCTGCTCCAAACCCAGTGTTAGAGCTACCGAGATCTAGTTTGGCAGAAAACTAGAAAGCAGGAAAGCACAACAGAAAACTAGCAATATTCATTTAAATATATCAGTTTTTTGCTGCAGGGCAGGTGGATGGAAAAGAGGCAGTCTTGAGGACGTTTTTTGAAACCTACATGGTTTGATTCTTTCAGACAGGCAGAAAAAGCTGGACTCATTTAAAACAGAGCCAAGAATACCAACAGCTCATATGGTACTAAGAAATTCTGGCAATGAGTACGTCTCACAGGAGATTGCAAAGCGATTAGAAAAAGCAGTCAACTTTAAAGAGTCAAGAGGAATTTCAAACCAGCACTGAATAGCTTATGTCCTCTATGAACTCTTCTGTAAGATAAACTGAACTGAAACAAGTGTCACGTGGGTCACCAGCCAAGACTGGCACAGTGAAGAAAAGCACTGCCAAAGCATGCCTGCCCATTCCAAACCAGGGACAAAAATACTGCACTAAAATCACTTTTTAGGTTAAACTACTTTGCAACCCAAAGAATCTAAGAAGTCAGCACAAAAAAGTTCCCTCCAGAAACCCCTGCACATCCATGGAACTGCCAGGTTTTGTTGTGTGTGTGAGTACTGACACTGCCTTTGATGTGAAGCATCGTTAAGAGACTCTGGAGAAACTTACAGAGTGGCAAGGTGAGCCCAGTGCATAAGCAATGTCCTTATCTGACCTGGGGATGTAACAGTGTCTTGTCAAAAAGGAACCTGAAACAACTGTGTTTGTTTTTCAAGGTGGAAACTTCCTGAGCATTCTCAAGGTGAGCCCAAGGATGCAGGACAGAAAATACCAACTGGGCACACCTAGATTATGGTAAAGACAAGGCTGAAACTACATCAGCTTCTCCCAGTGCTACTGCAGGTGCAACACAATCCAACTTTCCTTCTGGACCCCTAGTCTCTATATTTTACACAAGTACCTGAATGGAAACCAGTGCTCCAGAGGGACCCAATCAACACAATACTACCTGATCAGCTCTGGGGTGTCACATCTGCAATGGAGATCATGTACCATGCAGAGCAATAAGGCAGCTCTTTATTCTGTTAAAAGTGAGAAAAATAACTGGCTACAGCTCAGCTGCTTTGCTCTGTACATAATGCCTCATCTGTGCCCAGAAGGAGGAACAGGAAAACCATGACACACCATATAACTCAAGATCATCATATTGCACACATTAAAAGTTGTGGAAGCAGTTACACACAAGCTAATGACTTTTCAATGTTTCACTTCACTACATCAGTATTCCTTTAGCATAGATTCCTTTGTGCCTTTCTGCGAGAAATATAATATAAAGAGACTTGGGGAGTACAGCAATATGGCCAAAAAAGACAAAATGAGTCTCATTTCACTCCAAACTCCCACATGCAGGGAATGTATTACAAAGATTCAGTGGGGAGATATATGAAGATGGTGACGATGGCAACACTAGAATAGATTTAGGGAGGAACTTCCTATGAGCTTGCAATACAATAAAAAGGCCAAGAGCTAAAGAAACTGCCACATGAGCAAAGGTACCACCTCTGGGACCCAGGTGTGAGCAGGCCCAGAGCAGCAGTCTGGTGCTCTCAGTTGCAAGACTCTCAAACCGTCTGGAGAGGAGGGATGAGCGAAGCAATTCAAGAACGAGGAAGGATAAAAATCTCTGTCAAGTCATAAGCATTAGACAGACTGGCTAAGGATTTGATAGCTATCTGTAAGCACAAGAAGGTTTTAAAATACCAAGAAAAGAGTGGAGAAGTATAACTAGCCAAGGGCATGAAACTGTGAGAATGAGACAAAGCAAACAGAAGTCTATGCTGAATATTCTCAGTAAGCAGTCAAAAAAAAAGAGGAAAACACACCCCTCCTCAAAAGTATTTTTCCCAGAAGGAAAATCTTTCTTCAGATGTTTGTAAAGAAATAAAAATAGGGTAGGAAGAAACAAAAAGAAAACCCAAAATATCCCATAATCTGGGAAAAAAACCCAAATGAAACCAACAAACTAATACCGGTGGATTGGTATGGAGCAACATATGTAACAGCAAGAACAACTCAGAAGTACTTAAAAAAAATTTCCCTTATTTTGATAAGGCACAAAAAAAGTGAGAAGTGTTTAGGCATAAACTGGCTCAGCTACAGGTCACTGTGATCCTGAACATGCAATCCCAATCTGACCCAAGGAGAGGAGCAGAGCCACTTTTGAGCAGAGCCACTTTTAAGCAGAATACAAGCACAACTTGAATATTCCTGTCAGCTTTATTGGCTACATTTGGTTCTGAAGACATTAATTTCTGAAGGTGTCATTGCCTGCAGACAATACTAGATAAGAAAGAGGAATTTTTCCACTGGAACAAGGATTATGAAGGGCCCCGTTAAATAACTATGGAGATAAGTTAAAACATCCACTTAAAATATAGATCAGCCTTGAGCTTCACAAGCCCAGCTATCACTCACAGTGAGCACTAAGTACAGATTGCTGTAGATCACCAAACCCAAGTGTAAAGGCTCCTAATGCCTGCTGTAAAGTCTCCTTAAAAGAAGTAAACTATTGAACACTGGCCTTTCAACAGAGGTCTCTTACATTTACAGAATAGGCCCAGCACTGCATCCAGATGCATGAATTACAGATCTAGGGTAGTAGAAAGTCCCACAGGGAAAAAAACTAAATTCACCTATTCCTTAACTACCAGCAAACTCCACTAAAGTGAAGAAACATGCTCATGAGTCAAACATTTCCACAAAGCAAGAATTCCTGTGCTTTTTCTGTAAGTTACTGTACACGTGACAATATATTCCTAATAAAAACTACTGTGCTGTAACAGGCTTAAATGAATTCAGCACAACAGAAAACAGTGCAAGGACTAAAATCACTAGGTACTCTCCTCTAAACCCAATGCTAGCTCTGCATAGCCAGGGTGCAGACAGGTGGTTTTAAACTAAAGAGAGAGAGCTGAGAAACACGGTTCTTCTGGGCTTGCTGCTTACAACACACCACAGCTGAGTGCCATTGACTGTACAGCTGTGGTCCTGTTATTCCTGCACCTGGCTCCAGCAGTGCCAAACACGCCAGTTCTGCATCTCTCACACTGACAGAACACACAAGGCAGGGCAGACCTAAGATCCACTGAGCACCAGAACTAATTTTAACCAAAATGGAAAGAACGCAAATGATTGACCAGATGAGAGATAATGTGTCCTTCCATCCCTTCAAGGATTTGCATGATGTCTAATGGCGTGAAGCCAAACTAAATCCTAAATCAATTCTAATTCAAAATTAAAATCAGTTTCCTATTTGTAATAATGCTTTTACTCTATCCACAGATCTACCCAGCTTCCTTAGAGGCCTTGGTGCCAAAATTTTTCAGAGATCTCTCAGAATCTGAACAAGACCTTTCTCGGGCTTGGAGATTTTGAGCAACTTCTGGAAATTTTCATTTTTGCAGAGTCCCTCAAAGTTGTACCCTGTAAGAACACGATCTTCAGGTATTGCTATTTTTGCAATAGTTTTTGCTTCAACCAGAGTACAAGGTACACAAAGAAATTTTTTTTGGGGGGGTGGGGAAGAGGGAAAGTTGTTCTTTTTAACAAAAAATACCTTACCTGTGCTGAAGGTTCAGTTATGTTTTATGTAACATAGCATACTACCAGGGTCTGCTCACTTAATGCCTTTCAGATTAACAGCTTATTCTAAATCTGCTTTTGCCAAGACCTCAATTTCTGGAATTTGCTTAGCTTTTATATTTACTGGGCACAAGACTAGTACAAAGTCTTCTACAATATTTTCAGTGGTTAAAAACTGATGCAAAGTAATAATTTTCCTCTTTGGCAGCACACTCCTCTTCCTTAACTGCCTTCCTTAGCCTGCCATCATCTACCAAGACAAATTTTCACATAAGACAATGGCACTGATTTGCTTAAATTATTTATCTTCTTTGTATATTCAGCAGTTCTTCAAAGTCCACCTTGGATCTTTCAATTTTCCTTTTATACTCATTTTACTTTATACACTCTTCTACTGATAAATGGGAGTTGGGTTTCCAAATTTTCATCTCAAACAGCTTCTCAAGCCTGCCACCTACCTAGAGCGAATTACTCCCAGCTAACTGCTTGCTAATTTAACTGCTTTTCCCAGTTTGCTTTCTTATGTTCCTCTATTGATTTCAAACCACTTCAAGGAACTGACTCACTCCCACCTTGCACCCTCCCTTTTTCTTTTCTACTCTTACTTTTTCCCATTATAGTATTAGGGATGCTTTGACTAACTTGTTAACTTTCTTGTAAATTACCCTTTCTAAAGCTTACCATCATTCACAACATTTTCACCTTCTTCGGTCCTCTGAACTCAAAGATGTATTCTATTCATTCCCTACATTCACCACAGTCATGGCCACTCAGGAAGACGTATGTGAGGAGCCCAAAAACACCTTCAACCTTGCTGATGCTGCAGCATGTTGACAAAGATAGGAGTGATTAAATAATCCTGAGCAACTCCTTATGTCTGCAGCTATTTTAAGCCAGGCTCTGGAAAGAACACACATGCTGGTGACAAGCCCCCCACCCACTGTCTCGCAGCCACTGTCACACATGGAATAGAGTAAAAAAGGACTTACTGCTTTGATCCTGCTCACAGAGACAATAATCCTTTTCCACAGGCCCACCAAGCACACACAAAGTGCCAAGCTCCCAAATACATCTTAGCTGCCATCCTTTCTAGACGTGGGCACCACGAGCTGAGGAGCAGCACGGCTCCACCAGACGGGATCCCCGCCTGTCCCAGCCACCCCTGTCAGCCAGCACTAACCCATGCAGGAGACAGCAGCAGGCTGCCACAGGGCTGGCTTCTTCCTAATGCCATCATTTAGGAGAAAACTTATGCCCTACTGGAGGGTTTATGTATCCAATTAAACTTCCTGTAATTCTCATCTTGTGAAACTATGAACATTTTCAATGCTAGATTTTGGAATTATTCTCTCCCAAAGGGCTTTGAAGTTAATTATATCATAGTTGTTATTACTGTCTCAAGCACAGATACTGCTTGAACCCCATTATTGTGTGTGTTACTGAGGGCTAAAATAAGAACAGCTGCTGTTTCGCTGTGCTCTGGAGCTAGCCCTTCCTGCAAACTGCTTCTATAACCTTTGCCCAAACATTATGTATGCTCGGTTTATATGCAGGTAGTTAACAGAGCCCAGTAGGGTAAACGGACTTATTACATTTATTAAACTGAATTCTCTCCATGCAGAACGCCCCCAGCATCCTGCAGTTCACTAGCTCTGGAGGCATTTTGGCATTTGGAAGACAGCATCCAGAAATTCCCTCCACAACTAATAAGCAAGAACTATGAAAGCACAAGTTTCATGCAATTGCCTTCTGTATGAAAAATGAAAACTGTTTCTGTAACCTCTAAAGAAACCAAGATGCAATCAAGCTTATTGTAATAAGATGCTAAATTTATGATTATTCCTTTTTATATTTTCCTTCTAGTAAGGCCTCCTAGCTTTCCTTCACCGAAAGAAAACAGCCTCTGAGGTGGCATATATAACATAGCACCTAAGACATATTAAAGAGATGTAAATAAAAAAAAAGCCCTAGGTGTAACAGAATGCTTATTGAAGATGAAGCAGCTAAAGGTCAGCAAACTGTCAAATCCTGATTTAATGGTAGCAAGTCAATCTTAACTCTTAGTACAAGAATTTCTCTTCCTAAGTTTTTATTCCAAACAATTTCTCTCCTTCCATAGCAACGCAAGCTAAAAATTAAATTCAGGGTTTTTGCATCACATTCTGTACAGTAAGACACACAAAACATATACACATCAGATTTTGTCTCGGTCAGATCTGAGGCTGTGTTCAAAACTGTCTGATGGAGGAAAATCAATTAATATATTTTACAAGTCTTCTTTGTTTGTCAGATCAAAGCAGTAGTTTCCTAGTTACTTCCTTTCCAGAGGGACTGAGATAACAGCTGCATCAAGGCTGCAGCAAACCCAACACTTTCTGGACAGACCAGCCATCTTCCATCTTTTATGCCACAAACCAAATGCCAGAACTCTTCAAACAGGCCAAAATCTCCTTCCACACTCACATTTTGCAAGTCAATTCTTATGTGGGGACCACACACAAGTGGCTGAGCACTTACAGGCAGCACATAGGAAGGCTCCACACGGCTGTGGATCTGTGCTGCCTGACACCTTATCAAGGATGCACAACTCTCATCTGCTTCGGATTAGAAAGAGGAGAAAAGGTGGAAAGGCTAACAATATTCTGCACATGTTAATGAACCTGTAATGATTGCCTCTGCCAACCTCAGAAAGAAATCCAAAACATAAAGCAAAGGTAAACATTACTACCTCTCAGGTAAGTTGGGTACATCACCACCCCTACACAGCACTTGCTGTTCCTTTGCATCTTGCATGAACCTGAACCTCCCACAGACCCTCCTAATCCACCATAAAATCCACACTAAATTTATCACAGATCATATGCGACTTTGCTTTTTATATCCAGCAATTTTTTGACTACTAGAAAAGGCATGCTTTGCTAACCAAGGGTATTCAGTGCATGGCAGTTATGTAGCTACTTCCAGTGGCTTTGTTATTTCTGCACTGGAGAGGCAGCAGGAGAGATCAGTTCTTATATTCAGCACAGCACACACATGGACAGATAGAGACATATGGGACATTCTTCACCTCTTGGTGGTCCTCCATTACATCCTATGGCTCTAAAAAAATTAAGTTTTGCAATTCAACCTCAAGTGAAGTATTCTAAGAAAAAAAGGAAACAAATTTCACCACCACAACACATCTGCTTTCACAAGACAGTAGCTTCCCTTTGATTTTTATAATTCAGTCTTAAAAAGCTCCTCCTCCTCAGACTTTGAGAGCTTTTCCTGTGTAACTCACATCTTATAACTTTTGTGCATTCTCTCTACTAGGAGAATGGTCCTGTGCTAACAGTCTGAAACCTGAATTCTAATAAAAGATCAACCTGAAAAATAAATGAATTATGTACCTCACACAAAACTGCCCTTTTCTAATGGAGGCTTCTGCCAATAGCAGATGGAAAGACCTTTGAAAAATAAGACATCCCATATGCCATCTGCAGCAACTTTGAGCTTTCCTACTGAAATTATTCACTCTTTCCTTCCAGGCGTCCACCTTTATATGACCTTGAGTAACACATAAAGAGGATAATACATAATGTGTAGCTTCTTGGGATGCTATTCAGTAAAACCTAAGGAAAGAAAATTACTGCTAGCTGTTTTTTCAGTCCATTCGTGCATTAGTGTGCTGAAACGCATACTTGGCGCCATTGAAATCAGATTCAATGTACGTTTCAGCGTATTTAGGAGGAAAGCTATTTTAATTTGTTAGTTGCCAGAATGTAAAATCCTGAAGAGAAAAAAGCTTCCAGCAGAAAAACGGAACAGATCTTAAAGGGGAAAGATATTACCTAGCTTAATGAAAAACAAAGGAAAGCCTAAGTTGGACCAAGTTATCTACAGCTCCAAGAAAAGAACAGCCCCATCTTCCTCCACATGGCTGATGCTGGCATGGGGCTAGCAACACAAAATACAGCACCTTGCTCATCTAAACCAAACATATTAAATTAACAGCGGCACAGCAACTCCTCAGCTGCCAAGAAACAATGGCTCTGAAGCTCTTACTGACGTATGGGGAACATGCTCCAAGTTTTAAGCATTTACTTTTGGATATGCAATGCCACCAGATGTCCAGGCTTTTTCTTACCTGCAGACTAACGCATCAAAGTGGCTTTGATGACATTCCCTCTGAAAGCTTGTGTGCTCCAAGTCTGCAGCTCTGTGTCCATCACTTCTAGATGAGTGTCCAGCCCATTAAAGTGGACCTGAGCCAGGCATGAGCAGAGGGGTGGTTTTACCCAACCAGCAAGAGCACACAACACCATGTCCACACCAGTCCTACATTTAGTCAGCCTACAGAAAAGCAGGACAAAGTCATCCAATGCCAGAGCTCATATCCCTGGCTACTTGACCTCCAGGCAGTGCACAGATTCTGCATCACTCAAACCTGCTTTGGTTTTACCCTTGTGGGTTTTAATAATTATGCACATACACAGAGAGCTTGCAATCAGTGTACTCTGAATTAAATTTTAACCAATAAATGAAGTATTAAAAGCCACAAAATTTTTTATAACATTTTAATTGTGTATTACAGAACTCATCTGGTAACACCTAATTATAATTCTAAATGAGCAGCAATTAACAAGCTATTTTACGGTGTCTAAGTCCAAAATAAACAAGGTCAGGACAGTCCTGCAGAAGGAGCTGCTAGTATGCACACTGCAGAAGGGAGTCTATGCTTGGAATGTACTCATTCCCCAATTTCTGCATCAAAGCATTAAATTTTAGAAAGTGCAGGGAATATCACCCATCATGTACAGGACTTCCTGTATCACTGGATCCTTGTCAAGAAATTGGCAGCTCTGCTCCTCGCACACCACCCACAACGTCAGTGTTGTGTTCATGTGAAGTGATACACGCCAACACTGTGCCACTGATGGGGAAGGTTGGGGCAGGTCCAGTAGAATCAAGTGTTCTCACCCATCTCATGTAGCAAAGACCTCAAAATGGGATGGGCTGAGGACAGAGCAATGAAGAAGTGTCTCTCCTTCACACAGAAGCCATAACACTCCCTGTAGTAAAGGCAGCCCACTTATTGCTTGAAAAAATGAGTTAATCATTCAGAATCATCCAACACTTCTGAGCAGGAGAAAGGTAGATACTGTATACAGAGCCACAGATTTCATGTTAGAAGTTCTAAGACATTTCCCATTGACCTGATGCTCTCCCAGAAACTTCTCAGAAGAGTCTTGCTTCTTTACTCCATGGCTAGTAAGCCAAGTCTTTCTACCTGATAAGCATCCACCACGTGTTCCAGAAATAGTTACAACAGGAAAGTACCCCATTAGCAGCATTTTAGGGGTCAACCTGCAAAGGGTCAAAGCCCAGAGGCTTTATTTCAGAACGCATTACCCTTTACTGACAGGTTGGGTTTAAATTTTATTTTTGTATTTTATCCTTTAAAAAGAAACATTCTTTGAGAGTTGAAGTGTAAGGAAAAAACCTCAGCCTAAATTATATGCAATGTACAAGGTAATTTTATCTTTTCAGAGGGTAGATAAGGTTTCTGAAAAGGGCTTTGAGACAGACTCATGCATCTGTCTTTTGGTTTCTCCTTTACCACTTTTTCCAGGTATTCTAAAGAAAATGAATCTCAGAACTCTTCCACTAAGAACAGGGGCCATTCCTGACTCTCAGAAAGGAGACAACAGAACAGGAACTCGTCTCTCTGGCGAGACAGGTATCCTCTCTGTAGGAGCAATGCATTAGATATCCTCAACTAACATTAAAGACATGGAAACATTTGGAAAAGTATTAATGATCAGCCTTTTAAGCAGAAGAACAAAGTACCCAAGGCACTGTCAGGGCTAGATCAGCAATTCAACTCTAGGAGATGCTGGCAACAGAAAATGTGCTTTATGTATCCAGGTGGTTTATGAGAAATAATTTGTGTACAACCCTTTAAAAAAGAATACATGAAGGAATTTGAATAGTTGTCCCTCATGAAGCAGTGTTGTTCAGAATAAAGCTTATTCTGTTCTCCAAGATCACAGACAACATAATTCCTGACGGATTAACCTTCTGGGTCACACTGAGGACACCAGCAGTGTAAGTCTGCTTAAGGTGTTGCAGATTCTCCACCACTCTGTGCGCTTCAGTCCTACCCACAGAAGCACTAAAGCCTCACACCAGATGGGTCATGGTGGTATAGATCTCTGTGAGAAAATATTCTGGGCCTGCTCTTCCTCCAAAACTTATAGGCTTCAGACAGCCAAGTGAACCTGCATTTGCCCAAATGAGTGTGCCTGAGACCTGGCATCTCCTAAGGAAGCCAGGCTGATCTGTTGTCCGATAGAATTATTAAAAATACAAAATAAAAGTACGTCTCTCCCTTGACAGTATTCATGAAAATCCAATTAAGACTCAGAGCTCTCTGAACCAAAGTGACCACCCCCGGCAAATGGGGCCCTTTCTGAGCAAAGGCAAGATGAGAGCTCCCAAGAGCTGAAACAAACAGTCAGAGCTTTACACATGCAAGCAACCCTCTTTCCCTTTTTTTGCCAGCAAAAATGGAAAACACTTATCCTTTGATTACATGACAAAGCTTTTGGACATACTGTGGTGTCTATTACTTAAAAGTTCATCACTGACCGCCAGACATTTAACCATTGCCACATGCCTGTCCTGACAACCTTCTCCAGGAAGAGATCCACAGCAGGACTGTGCCCCAAGTCCTGTTTGGTGTTCAGCTACAAGATCAATCCTGACTCTGTACCATGGCTGGGAGGAGGGCATTCTTTCAAGGGCCTGGCAAACTCCATCACAAAACCTGCAAGCGCCTGTCCCGCAGCCTCCTCCAGCGCCTTCACTGCCCAGCAGCATCAGCACTACAAGTGGAGCCAGTAGGACTTCATTTTTCAGCTGTGCAAACAGGAAAGGGAAAGCTGATCAAACCACTGCCTGAAGGGAGGATGCACAGGAAGGTAAGTGAAACTGTAGGCACAGCAGACTCAGAGGCAGTAACCATGGTTAAGACCAAGACTAAACAACTACTGACAGTCCTTTGCAAGAACCACGCAAAGTTGATTATTTTTTTCCAACAGACCAGCTACCCTGGGAAAGCCCACCATCCCCAAAACCTTTTCCATCAACTGTCCAAAAGAGTTCCTTGCAAACTACTGGAGGCACAAAAGCTGCAGACTCTTGGCTCTTTATCTTTGAAAGCACGCCACTTGAATTTATCACACTACATGCAAGCCAAACTTTATTTAGCTGAACGAGAATCCTATAAGCCCCCTTTTCCTCACCAGAGAGTGAGAACAAGCAGAACAGCTAGTGCCTTCTTGCTTTACTGAATTCATTATATTAAACCAAAAGCAATGTCATCTTAACTTGAAAGGACTTTTAAAAGAGCTTGAAGCAATTCTGCTACTGTAGCATTTTTATATTTTGGATTAACTACAACCCCTCTTAACCCCTCCAAGTTTGTAACAGCACGTACTCATATCCTCCCAAGCTTTAAGAGCAGCCAACAATCTCTGAGCTGTAAGCAAGCTGAGAGTTAAGGCACACACTATGTACAACTATTGTAATTTGACTCCTCTGCAAGTTAAAGTCCAAGTTTTAGGTATTTTTGTCCACAAGACAGGACCTGCAGAATCTGGTAAATTATCTCAGACATTCCTCATGTCTCATGTGCAATTTCCCTGATTAATAACCCAGGCTCACAGGGGCAATGAAAAGGTCAAAATCCTACTACAGGCGACATTGCTAAAATATTACTAAATGTTACCTTTAAAACATTTCCAATTAGCATTAATATAGAAAGATTTCTATCAAGAGACATTCTGTAAATTCGTGATTATCATCGCTGACTTTTTAAACTGTTTTTCAAACAGGATTTTTTGACTTGGTGGGTTTTTTTCGCCAATAGAGTGTATCACAAGCTACAGAAAACACCTTAGCAGCAACTTTCTTAAAATGATTAAAAAAAAAAAAAAAACAACCCTGCTACCAATAACTGGTTCTGTTTGATGTAGTTTGTCATTTTTCTGGACAGCTGAAAGCCTTAGGCAAATGTGCAGGGAAAAACAGTGAACCGTCTCATCCATCTTTTGTTTATTAAACCCTGAGTTTATTCAAGTGGCTTTGAATCCTGAACTATACAAAGTCTTCTGAACCATTCCACGCTCAGCAATTGAATCTAGGGGGCAGAGAGAATGCAAAATGTCCTTAACGTTTATTAACTTCTGGAGAAAGCATCAGATAACAAACCCTTTCATGTCAGCTCACACAGCTGAAGAACAGAGAGAAACAACAATGGCCACAACCAGATCAGCTCCAGCATGGTGCGACCAGAAAATCCTTGTCAAGGTGCTTGATACAACCCCTTCTGAGAGCACCTCTGTCACTCCTGGGCTCTCTCACCCTGCCTGTGGGGAAAACCATTTACAAAAAAAAGGAAGAACCATTAATAACCACTTTCAAGCTTTTTTCTGACTCTGCTGTGTTTTCAGAGCAACGGCTGCATCTCAGGGACAGCCGTACGTGTCCTGGAGATGAAAGGTTGCCAAGCAGTGCCAAGTTATCTCAGACTAATAGTATCTAGGGGAGATGGATGGAGTTACAAGATCAAACTGCAAACACTCCCAGTTCAACACTAGTTTGAAAAGGGCTGTCTTTACTCCGTCCATTCACAAAAACATGGGGAAGAGAAAAAGCATTTTTATATACAAAACTGTATTACGAGAGTGCCCTAGAGGCCACTGTATGATTCATTTTCATACTAAATTCAATAAAAATACACCGTTCTAATTTAGATTACACAGGTGCAGCAGCAAGGGGTCTCGCAGCAGCATTTAAGACCTTGTTGAGAGCATGGCCTGCCCTAATCGAGGCAACCAGCCTAATCAGGAAGCCGACATGGGCAATTTGACTGCAGTAGGTCTAGCCCCAGAGGTCCCATACATCACTGCCTATGTCTGCATCTCCCCTCCCTTTGCTCTCTTTCCTCACACATTTCCTAATGCTTCAGTGTATACCAAGACAGTTGAGAGGATGCAATTTGTAATCTCAATTAGGCACAACATGAGGTAGCCAAGTTGATTAAGAAAGAAGGGGCCTAAATTAGCTTACTGCCCCTTTACAAGAATTAATTTCTATTCCAGCAGTGCCTATGGCGGTGTGTCCAGTCCAAACACATAACAAAGTAAACAGATGCACTCAAGGGAGACCGACGTTTTTCATGTGGCATGGCAGGGGAGCTGTGTGCCTGTGAGGGTGCACGCACTTCAGCCTACCTGATCCATTAGCGCTTGCTCAATGACAAGGAAAGTACAGCCTTTCCTTCCCTTAAGTAAGACACTAATCTATTACAACTCTACAAGCCAGGGTAATTAATCAAAAGTCTATCATACCATATAAAATGAAAATGGCTCAAAGATGTGCCTGTTCACATCAATTAATTATTGAGGAGCATTAGCTGAAGCTTTTCACCCGCCATTTAAAAGTTCAGGCTAACATGACATGACACACATACATCCCTGCAGCACGGTGGACACCTCCAATCACCCATCCAGCTACCCCAGCTCTGCCTGTACCTGCTCTGTTTCTGCAGATTGGGTCCAGTAACACCCCAAGAGCAACCACAGCCTGCCTGCTGGGGATGCTCAGTACATATAGCTGGGAAAGAGTCAGCAGGTAGCCCCTCCAAACGGCAATCACAACAAGCATTTGCACATGTTTGCCTGACGTTTCCTCTTCTGTTTCAAAATAAACTCCTCAAGCAACAAGGCAAGGGTTCGGTAAAGGTAGCACAAGCATTCCTAGAAACCACCAACCGTGTTGTTTTCAGCTGTGTTCATGCTGCTGTAATCAATGGAAGCACTTAGCAGTGATGAGCACATACCAGCACGAAAAAACACCCCATCCTTTATGCCATGGTTGTTATCTTCTTCCAGACCAACCAATGAATCAAGATCACTGACTGCACTAGGAGGCAAAGCACTGGGAGGGCTGGTGCTTAATTAAGCTGAAGTAAATACACGCTGGCTCAGGAGCAGGCTAGAATCACCTCTGCAGCATAAACCAAGAGTAGACAAGAGCATAGCAGCATCAGACCTGCTCATATTTCTACCACTTAGGACCCAAGCTTTATTCGAATTGCACAAATTGAAGAATGATTGTCAGTTGTGTGGACATTAACTGCCCTGCTGATGTAACCAAAACAGATTTGCATTATTCAGAACGATTACATAAGGCCATAGCTGTGAAACTAGAATGAATCAAAACAGAAATATACATTAAAAACACAAAGCATCACCCCATAAATGAGGGGGATGGCAAAACAGCCTAAGTAATAATTTAAAAGCCACACTCTAACACCATGCTTTTTAAAACTGGAGATGAAGGCATCTTTTTCATGAAACACCATAAATCCACTACAGTAGTGCTCTCATCCTTTACAATCTCTAAAATTAACTTTTATGGATATAAATACTAATAAAATTCACCCCACCTATGTTCTGCACCAGGCTGCTATGTAAGACTTCATATCCAATTTTATGATAAATTTGTATTTCTGCTGAGAAGTGTTATGCACAACTCAAGATCAACAGAAATACTGGGTCAAGTTGGACATCAGTTTCCATGAGCCGTAGGAAGTGAGTGGTAAGTGGAACTCTGACAGACCACAGCTGCCTGTGCTGAAACAACTTTACACTCCCTAACAGACTACCAAACAGGCACCAGCACTCCTGGTGTTGTTTGGAAATTAAATAGTAAGCTACAACTTTAAACATTTTTGCCTCACCTCCCATTTCTCACAGATGCTCCTCTTCACAGCTTATCTCCAAGTGGAATGGTGAGAAAAGAGAGGACCCCAGACTGGCTGCCAGCCAACCTTTTCAGGCTTCATTTTTAATACCATTACCTATGAATACATTACGTTACTTGGCCTCCAGTCACCTCATTAACCCTGGCAGCAAGGCAAGTAACAAATACAGCTAACAATATCTACTTGGTAAGAAGCCCTCACATTTTTCCTTAGCACTTCATCTGAAAAGGTGAATCTTGGGAGGTAAGTTTGTAGATGTTAACCGGGTATTTCCCTCTCCCCACAGAGGAAGAAATAGTGTTTTCCTCTGACAGCAGCAATATGTGATAGTACTGTCATTACAGCTGTTTTAGAACAGCTTTAAACTACACTTGTGTTTCACAACTACCTGCCAGAGCCCTTGTTCAAAACTTTCATCTCTCAATATATTGTTTCAACTGTCCAAGCCATCAAGTATACAGAAGAATACGCATAGTTTAAGGTGGAGGACACAAACCCACTCACTGTATTCAAAACACAATTCGCAAGCTCCTTCCCTGGGGCCTTCCCAAACTGGATGACCAGATTTTCTCCACACTATGAGACAGCAGCACAGGGCTAGAAAATCCCCAAAAATGCTCCCTAAAAGCAGGGATGAGCGTGTGCACAAGATCTTGTCAGGCTTCCTCTGCTTCCTCTCCAATTTTACTTAATCAGCAGATCTCACTTCTTCTACTTAACTCCGATAGAGATCTTCTAAGAATTTCTTTCCAAAGGACTTTTAAACATGATGTGAACACATATTCATACATCATTTGTGTGTATTTTACATCTGTATGCATATGTTTCTATAAAAATGACACCATGAATGTATTTTACGCTGAATGTATTGTAATTTTCTTTTGAAAATCTCCAACACCCCTATTGTACTTTGTTTTTCCATCTGATACAGTAGAGCAGAGTGCCTGTTTTCACAGAAGCCAGGCAGATCCAGAGCTCCAACCCTGCTTACAAGTGCAAGGACTCTCACAGCCTTGTCAAGTGCCTTCACCTCTGCACCTTGCACTCTCCAACTATAAAGTGATAACACGCTGCTTCCCTGACACTATTTAGTGATAACAGATTTTAAAAACCAGAAAAATAAACAAACAAAATCGGCTACAAAACTCTGAAGAGCAAATACTGCTATCTTGAAGACGTGGATGCTTACTCCAGTTACCAGGCTTCTATAAAAACAAAGTTACCCTGCAAACATTTTCTGGACTAATTTTCATCTTAGAATTCCATTAAACCTTTTGTTTTAAGTGCAACAATTTATACCACCACTTTGGAGAGAAAGGCTACAAACCATTTGAATTCTAGTTTTCTACCTTGAGAAAAGCCTAAAAATATACAGTTTCTCTTTTATAATCCTGTAGCAACAAGAGGTTTTGCTCTAGCAGAACAATGAGATACAAAATCAAAACAGTCATCTATCCACTGATAGTGCATAAATGCTGTATTTATTAGCACTTCCACATACTGATTTTAGACTAACCTCTTTCTCACAACAGTAACAGCATAAATGACCATTTCAAGAACACTGTTATCCAAATGTCACAAAACAAAAGAGAACAAATGATACATCTACTTCCCTGTCTCTCCTCTGGCATTTAGAAGCTGGCACGTGAGGAGAATAATCCAGCTTCTGTGCCTCATTTCACCTTTCAGTGCCAAGGTAGGCTCCGGGACGGAGTGAGCATGGGAGTTGCACCAGGAGGTCCTGCCAGTACTCCCCATCTCTGCAGCAGTTCCTCCATTTTGCAGAAGAGGGTCCACTCAGCACTCATCTTCCTAATTACACACCAACAATTAGCTGGAATCTCGTTGGACTGTGCATATCACCTGTTAACAGGGCCCCGTGAAAAAGGGCTAAAACTGGATGTGACAGATGGAACTATATATCCTCTCCATCCCTGGAGAGCAGATTTGTAATGCAAAACACTGAATTCAAGATGAGACCCATGGATACAGAGAACTAATCAGAACCAAACTGATTAAACAAGACCCAGGTCTCAGCACAGCAGATAGAATTCTAAATAGAAACAAAGATACCTCAGAGAGGAAAACAAACCACGCATCGAGTCACACACACCAGCCTAATCTTCCCTGAACCACATGGCTTCCTCTTCATAAAAATCATACCACTCTCTTAAAAACTCACCAAGGCCAGAAACATGCATATCCCAGTCATTCCATTTCAGGTCCACACAGAGGAAAACCTCAGGTTCTTGAGTTGCCTGCTTTACAATGGAGAAGCCCAGGGCAGTGCTGCTGTGATCCACATGGCCAAAGACAACTATGCTTGTTGCACAGCCCTCCAGTTCAGATTTACAGTGCCCCAAGTCAGAAGACTAGTCTGGTCTATTAGCCCAGCCTCTCACAACTTTGGGCACATGACATTTCGTGGAACTACCACTATCCTGAACGCAAATCCTGTTTGACTTGAGCAAATCCGGACTGAATGTCTTAAAAGAGCAACAACTGATGTTTGTTTTTTTTTAATCTGGTCTTTTTTTGGGTTCTTTTAAGTGCTCTTTTCAGACTCCCAGTATGGGAGGAATCCGGACTGATGCCCAGTACAGATATCACAACATGGAAGGGATGCACTACTCTGTATCTGCCCTGTCCTCAAGAGATGTGCTTTGATTCCAGCCCAAGTACTGCTGGCTTCAGCTCTCAGTCACACCTTCTTGCTCTGCTTTTCATGTAGTATTAAAGAGAGTTTTTAAATCTGCATTGGGAACTGTGTTTTCCCTGATCAACACTGATCTGGCTTCACAGACCTCCCACTCGTTTTGCTTCATGGGCTAATGGAAGAGAAGAATTAAACAGACCTCAGAGCTCCTGCAGCCGC
Source organism: Illadopsis cleaveri (assembly GCA_013399915.1). Classification (NCBI taxonomy): domain Eukaryota; kingdom Metazoa; phylum Chordata; class Aves; order Passeriformes; family Timaliidae; genus Illadopsis; species Illadopsis cleaveri. The sequence continues at coordinate 242,726 of VXBB01001129.1, read as the reverse complement.
CCTCTTACAAATACTCCACTCACACACACACACATTTCTCAGAACATCCTTGCTCCAAAGGGTGCTCTCAGCAATACCCTTGCTTTTCCATGAGGAAAAGCATAATTTAGACTTTTAACACTTTCTCCAATGAAGCATAAAAAAACCAACCACCCTTAAAAGGCTGGTTTTGTTTTGCTTTCTCTCAGCAAATGCTTATCCCTCTGACAGCTGCAAACAACCTCATACACTATTCTGCTGTCTTACACCTCCCTGCTAAGTGGATGATGTCACACAGCCTCACAAGAATAAACCTATTCTGACATGCACCAAAAAATGAACCAACTAAGCTATAAGCAAAGACTGTTTACGTAATGCTTCACAGACACCTTTACACTGCCTGGGCCTCACAGTCAGTTTTGTTTTGAGCTTGTTTTTAACCCAAGGTTTAGAGAGAAGAAAAAAAATAAACTTTCAAATGCTAGCACAGTGCTTGCCCACTGACTTAGCAAAGCACATACTGCCAAGCTGCTGCACAGCTTGAATGCCTCAGTGACCAAGCACTTTTGGAAAATTCTTGTTATATGCACACATACACACACAAAAGAGCAATCTAATCATCAAAATATTCAGACACATTATTCAGAGATGCTCATATGGCCTCTAGAAGCACACTGCTTGATCTGCGTGAACTGACTTCAAATATAAAAAGATTCTGTGCCTCCATTTCTCCTCTCCTCCCCTGCAAATCTCCTCAGGTTTTGGGGGTTTAATTTTTTATTTATTGCCTTTCTCTTAGCTTCACAGAAAGTTTGTTATTCCACCAGATTTTACCCCTTTCTGTTTGGCAAATGTTGATTCTCCCCCATCCTCCTACGTGTCTCACATGAAACTGCTTCAGCCTCTTCTGTGCAAGCAAAAAAAAAAAAAATTTAAAGAACTGTGTACCTTTATCTTACCCCAAAATCTGTGGGTTTAACAACAGCAGCACTGCCTGGCCATTAAGAGTTCAGTGTCTAAGTGAACCAAAGAAACTGCAGCCCATTGTTCCTCACAAGCAGAGGCACAGCAGAGCCCACGGACGTGACAGAGCCCCAGGTCCAAGGGCTGGGAGCGATGGCCTCGTGCCCCTCATGCCCTCCCCAAGCACATCACTGCTCCCACACCACGTACAGAATTTGAAACTGATCCCTTACAAGCTCTTGGCTGATCTGATTGTAGAGGCACATAACAATGCAGCCTTAAAATATCTAACAGGCTCCCCCCACATCTGATGAAGGGGAAAATGAAGGAAAAGTAACAATAATTCTACTCATGACCTGCAAACAGTAATGCCTAATTTTTCTCTCAGAGGGATAGAGCAATAGCGTGAAGAAGAGAAGACAGGCATTGGTGGTGATATCTTTACTCCATAGGTTTCTCCCAAGTAAAGCACCATGCCTTCGTGTCAGGCACTGCCTCAACCCTACAACCCCAAACAAGATAAGATTTAAAAAAAAAAAAATTAGTTGTTGCTCTTTTAAGACATTCCTTAATACTGAACATGCTGCTCCACTTCTGCGTTCCAGAGCTCTGCTACCTGTAAACAAGAGTTAGAACCAGTACTGTGCAATGCCAAAGTTCAGACCTTTGGATGGGAGATAAAAAGCAAAGTAATATTACACAGTACAGCATGATATCTCTCATATAAACAACTTAAAAATCACCATTTGATGATAAATCTTGTCATCAGGAGCATCAAGCACAACCTGACTGTGCCAAGGGAGTGGGGAGCTGATGAAGGTAAGATTTCTTCTCTTTGTTGAATTTTTTAATAAAAATGTAGCAATGAGACTGAGTTTATTTTTGCTAGGAAATCTGCAGAACAAAATGATTGCTACTACTATATCCAGATGCTTTACACATGTATGAGTCTAGTCACTTGAGATTCAGCATAGATCTGCTCTTGAAGTTAAAAAAGCATGTACCTACTTCTTCTTCAAGAGAGGGCACAATCAGCCATCTTCCAGTTAATACGGACAAGTATGATTTCAGCTTTACTCATCACTCCAATTTCAATAATGAAATTAAAATTATTCCTCAAGCTAAAAGTTTAAAAATCTAACTACTTCCCATTACTTTCCAGTCCTCTAGAAGTTTATGCCCTCCAAGAGATTTAATGGACAACAAAAGACACTTCACCACCCATCTCAAAACACTAAGGCACTATTCCTGTAATGACCAGTTGTCTCCTTGGATAACACTGACAGCAAGATGCAAATGCAGCCACCAGTGCATACACTTTCTGGAAAAAGTACCTGCAAGATTTCTTCAAGTTGAAAATTTTATCAATCACAAGCCTTCACTGCAGACCCAGTATATCAATCTGTTTTGAGATTACATCTTTTATACTTCAAATATTTTGAACAAAAATCTAGAGTTCATTAAAAAAAAAGCTTTAAGCAATAGTATCACTGGCAAATCACTGAGAACATTACTGAAAGCCAACTGCCCAATATGTACAAAAGAGAGGGGGAGAACAAAAAAAATTTTTTTTTTTTGAGACCTGACTTCATGGTGCCAAAACTCTTCAGTAAGATGGGTTAGCATTGACACCTTTGAGAGTTCAAACAATGGCTTTCAGATAGTTTAACTTTTACTTCAATGCTTTCAAAACCCATAGCAGGTTCTTTTAAGAGAAGCAGAGGACTCTTGGACAGGGCTTACTGCTACCAGGGCACATAGTCCCCAAGCTTTCACAACAGTCTCTAGTGCAACAGCATATTTATCTCTTGTAATCGAGGCAATAATTTGTCAAACACATCTTTCAGCAACACTGAGGGCTTAGGCAGTGACAGTGCCCAAGTCCAGCCACCTCCCCAGCTGCATCAACAGTTTTGTGCCATGGACTGGATCAGGGAACCAGTCCAAGTTAAAAATAAATAAGAGGGAGCAACAGAACACAATTCCCTTTGACCTGAAGCATTACTATTATCCTGATTTATTACCCTGCTGCTAGTGACAAAACAGGTTTAGAGTAAGCAGGAGGAGACGGGCAAAGACTGGTGAAGCCCAGATCATCTCTGCAAGAAAGGTTTTATCTACCACAGCAGCCCAATTACTGCATATTGTAAAACCTCTAAAAAATACTTCAAGGCAGTGTTTTGATTGATTTTTCCTTTGCAAAATAATCTTCCACCTAGGGTCTATGGTTACATTTCAATAACATCAGAAAAAAATAATTTAAAAACCCATGTCCCTCTGCAGAAAACAACCTTTAAGGAAAATCCCAGCACACTTCCACAGCCAGAACAATGCTCTTCCCTCATCATCAACACTGCCAGGAGGTTACAGCCTTTGCCAGCTTTTCAGAGGGAGAATCTGCTGGTGAGTGTTGTGTTTCAGCAAATCACTTTCTATTTCTTTCAGACCAGAGTCACTGCCACATGCTTTCTTACCTTTTATGAGAAGCTTAATAGAGACTGCAGTTTTCAGAATTTACAGCTCACCTGGACTAAGTTCCTTCAAGCAGCACATATGATAAAGATCTATTAATGAGGATAGCCCCTCTTTGAAAAGATACCTTTGAGGATTTGTCTCCTTTCTCAGCCAGACCAAAGGCTGTGTCTGTGCCCTGTCCTTTGACCCAGGAATCACAAATGATGGCAGTGCAGAGGCAAGACAGGACCTGTAGTTCCCTAACAACTGGGAAAAACATGGAGAACAACCCACAGGGAATAGATCATATTCTCAAAAGTTCTTAAGACATTTTACCATTTATTCTGGGAAGTGGTTCAGAGCAAACTGTTCATCAGAAAACTCTGACAAAAACAACATGAGGTAGCATGTGATTCATATCTGATGCTTAGATGTTGCTTTCTAGACAAGTGTTCAAGGTAACAAAGACTGCACCCTACCAAAATGCTCATTTTTATAAAGCTTTAATAGAATGTTAAGTCATGATAATTAGGGCTCCTATCCCATTCTCAGAGCCTACAAATTGTTGGTCAACATGAAAAAGAAAAAGAAAAAGAAAAAGAAAAAGAAAAAGAAGGTATTTTTTAAACTAAATAACCTGGACAATATTTTATTTCTGTCTTCCTTTACCAAATTATTAAATAGAGAGATCAGAGGCTCAGATTTCAGCAACAATGTTTTATTTTAAAGTTTTAATTCTTCCTGGCAAAACTGGTATTTCACAAGATTTGCTTATTGATCAAAACAAGAATATGTATCCCAGGTAACTTGCTTTGAAATAATGAGATTGTAATCTGACTTGCAACATAGCTGTTACTCCTGTATCACCAATGAGCAGTCTTTTATCATCAGCTTCTGAAATCCTTTGCACAATCTGGTCCTTCATCGCTGTGTGGTTTGCACTCACAGTGGCACCAAAGTGTCTCCTCCTAAAATGCCATTCCCAGTTCAGAACTGTTGCAATGTGTTTAAAAATTATACAAGGAAAAGAAAGTGAGCTGCACTGCATAGCTTTCTTGCACTCCGTAATTGACTTAACAATTTCCATAAACCCCAGTGAGAAGTTACCCGTTTGTCAATCTGTCCTCTTCCACACAATGCTTTGAAAAGCCTGATTTACTAATTCTGCCCTAGCTACCACTTCAGTAGCAGATGTCATCTAGCCCAAGAGAATCATCTCATTTAGAAGAGCAAAATGTAGCTACAAAGCTAGTCTAAATTTAGATCCACCACCAAGGAAGGAACATTTATGAGGACATGGGAAAGTTTGTGTTACCGGTATGGATGAAACCCAAATATCTCATCTACACCAACATGAGTTGCTACTAGGTGTAAAATAAAATACTGAATTACAGATATACACAGAGCCTACTATATCTTGGTATAATTGCTAGAAACTCCATTAAGGTCATAAATACAGTGATAATTGACAAGAAGCTCAACAGGAGGATTGATGTTCTCCCAGTAGGAGAAACTGCTCTTAACAACTACCTGTGGGATTATGAAAATAGGCTACTTAAGTATCTGCAGCTATTAGTGATGCTGTTCTGCCTGCCAGATCTGTGAGAGTTTTCATTTTGAATGCATGCTTGGAATGCTGCTTCTTTTATCAAGGGAACATAAACACCAGTCTTTGGGGAGGACAAACAAAGCATCTCCCCAGTACGGACAGCAGACACACTCACAAGACGAGAAAGAGCATTTGTGGTGTCAGCATGTTAAAGAGGACACAGTCACTAAATCACTACAATTGTCACTTGTGAGTGCAAGTGGCCTGGACAGGGGTGTCTGAACACAGACATCTTCAACCCAGGGACTTCTCCAACTACACAGAGATTAAACGTCCAGGGAAGCAATGAAGGAGTCCTACAAACACCACTGAGGAAAGTGTTTGAAGAAAGAAAATTCTGCCTAACCATCACATGATTTTTTTCCCTAAAATTACACATTTTTCTTGTATTTGTACACCAATTTGACCTTTTTTTTTTTTCCTCCTTTACTTGTGAAGGAGCTACTATATTCAAGTGTTTACAGAACTTACCATTTTTCTCACTCTTTCATCCCTGGCATGTCACTTTCATAAAATTCCCCCGTGATTCCAAAAATACTTTATCCAACCCTGTGGGGTTCACATGAAGACTTTGAGGACCATCAATAAGATAAAGGAGCACAAAATGCATCCACTACATCAAAATTACAGACTGTATCTTAGGTTTCTAGAAAACAAAGGTTTGAGTGATTAACACGTAATGATTTCTAAAATTAAATAATTGCAGGGAAACAGTGCTGCTTAAAGAAACCAAGAATTCCATGCTAACAAAAATTAGAGGTAATTATAATGTGTATGTAAAGGGCACAGCATTCTGAGTGTTAAATCACTTTTAATTATGTTTTCTGGATTTGCAACACTGACATTTGAATTCCTAACACTGCACTGATACACCACGTTAAATCAAACATGCCAACAGCTCTATTCTGAATCACCTTGAAGGCTTGCAAAACAGAGCTGTGTTTAAACACATTTATCTTTTTCCTTGCACTCTTGCAGCTATTGAGTGAGACCACAATGTATACTTCTGGAGTCATAATTGGTCACCAAAGCAACAGCTTGGATGCCAAAAAGAAGGATTTCAACTCGACTGCACAGGGTGGTGGAAAGAGAAAGGTGATCACAATACCTCCATTGTAGCCTTGATCCTGTGACTCAGACCCCCGGTGAACTACAAGTCGTTCATGCACTGAATCCAAAATGAATAACTGAGAAAGCAACTGAAAACAAGACTTTGTTCCCTTTTAACTTCTGTTCCTTGTACTAATGGCCTTTAAAGGATCTGGGCATTAATCCTGGATCGCAACAAGAGAGATGAGAAGGATTCCTGGCTAGATTTTCTTCCAAGTGGGCCAAAAAAAAAAGTTTTAAAACAAGTATTTCCTCTTTAATAAGTCCTCTGAAAGTTGTCCATTTTCTATTTATTACCAACTCTTAGAAAAGGAGTTCTGCACCATAGTTAGTGCACAGTACTGACAGTAGATCTGGAGCTCTTTCATCACAAGTGAAACCAGATATTTACACACCAGAAGCCTTTTCTCATGTTGTCAGCTAACTGTGGCTATATGGATGGTGAAAAAATACCCACTTCTCATAATGTTATTGCTTAACCTCTTACAAAGAGCTTAGGTTTCTTCCCAGCTTATACTCTGCTGTAAGAGGACTGAGACAGGATATTTGTTTTCAAGTCTTCTCCCCCTTCTTAGTGATTCCCTTTTCCTCCCATATGCTAAGGCAGCTGTTTACAAAGTTTTACAATCCAGCTAAAAGAGGCTAAATTAAGAAATTTCCTTTGCTTGCCTCCTCTGTTTTAAAGGTGTTACATTACTCACTTTGCAGTTTGTGGTTCTAGAACTGCAGCTGTTAGAAAAAAAATGTATTTATGCACATAAATACGTTATTGAAAATATTTATGTTAATTCAATTGTGAAACAGAAGCCTGTCCAGCTAGATCCCTGGTCACTATGGCTCAACTGTTGCAGAGCTAGCAGGCCAAGGGCTGAGGATGGGAAATGTTTCACCAGCACTTTTCCTGTGCGCCCATCCTGCCAAAGCACCAGCACACTTGAACCACGCCAGTGCCTGAGCAGCAGTGAATATCCTTCTCCATCAAACTCATCCACATGCTCTGCTGCTGCTGTTAGGGAGTAAGGAAGGATGAAGGGAGACAGCACTGCGAGGGCAAAGCGTCCCTCCAGGCAGAGGTCAGCAGCAAACTGGGCATGCAGAAAGACAAGAGCAGTAGGGCTGGGCAGGGAGCTCCAGGAGCAGCGAGGCCCTGCCAGCCCCAGTGCCCTGCTGGTCGTGTTCATCACTGCCCAGGGTGTAGTGAAAGCCTTCCTGTGGACCTCAGGCTGACAGAACAGCTTTGAGAAAGGTGTCTAGCACATAAGGCTTGCACTTCCAAAACCTCCTAGCAACTCCCAGCTGCTCCTTTCAAACCTGCCATGTGGCACGTATTTCCTCTGTTTCCCACTAAGAAGAGGGCTGCAGACACAGCATCAAACGCTCCAGCAGCAAAAAGCTCCTGCTCTAACTCAAAACAACAGCGTAAGAAAGATAGTTTGTCAAAAAAGTGACCAGTGTTAACCCCGACTGCCACAGAAATTCCAGGCATTGAGGAATGATAGGAAGAATTAGAAGTCAATCTTTAAGGATTTCAGAAGTGAATTGCCCACAGCTTTGCCTCCTTGAGGTTTTTTACATGTTGAAAGCATACAGCCTTAAGTAGCAGAGCAAGACAAAAAAAGCAAAGCCTACTAAATATCTCCATGACAAATCTGCAAGAGTTGTGGCAAAAGGCAGGTTAAGCCAGGATTTCTCAGTTTTCACTTTGTGACGACCTAAAAAAGATCAGAGTTTTACCTATATAGATAAGACAACAGGCAATTACCTCACTCCTATGAGTAACACTTAATAAAGATTTGATTTGACCTCAATTTTAGGCGCATTGGAGAAAGGCATCTCAATATCAGTAGTAACAAAACAGTTAACACCAGCACTCACTGAAATGCTTCTGTATCTGTCAACCCTAAATACCTTACAGTCTGCAAACGGGATGGTTTTATTGTTTTTAAGTACACATAGGCATATATTTCTTAATTATACTTTAAACCAAGAACAAAGGTCACACATATGCTCTTAGCAAGAGACAGCTATCCAGTCACTACGTTCCGTAAACAGCTCCCATCACTTCAACCATTACCAGTAGACCTTTAGACTTCTGCATCTCTTGGCCACTTTCATATTGGAAAAACATCATTAAAATAGATTAAAACTGCTATTCCAGTCAGACTGCTTATCTAAAGCTTGAAGGAAATGTGTACCTGCAATGTTCTCCTTCAAAACAAATTATAAATCGACTGTTATTTCAGACTCCTAATCTTGGAAAAAATATTCTCTCTAATCAGACACTACTAAATCTACTCTCTCTTCTGTTAAAACTATATATTTACATAATCACAGAACTGCTTCAATGGCTACGCAGAGGCCTCATATGTGTTCATATATGCTGAATTACATTAAATAGCTTCAATAAGAGAAGAGTGTACATAAAGTACAGTTTTGCAATTAACATCTGCTTTATCTTTTTTTTGTAAGATGACATTTAAGCTATAAGCATGTATCAGAGCCCTTTATCTCACAATGCCATTTTCCCCCAGAGCATTCATGTCTCACTTCAATAAAATATCAGCACACACAGGCTTGAAACTGGCTTCACCTGCAGCAGAGACAATTCCCAGACTATCAATTTGTAAAAGCATTGGAAAAGCAGTAAGAACAATATTGACAGATGGGCGCTCCCACACTTTCCCTGCAAAAGCCCCTGCTCTGGAGCCACCTTCTCCACAAATTAGTCTTTGGAGAGTTAATAGATAACCACCCATTTCAGTCCTTGAGACTTCAAAAAAGTGGGCATGGAGCATTTTGGGTTTTGAATTAGGTTTTGTTGCTGTTGTTTCCTCCAACTCCCTTTTCCTAAAGTAAATTAAACTTTGAACCAGGCTTTCAGGAAAAGGTAAATTTAGCCATCAGCGCATTTCACTTCTTTCTCTAGAACTTCAATTACATTCAGCATTTTTACTCAGTGTGTAAGATCATATCCAGAACTGTTTCCAGAAGTCTGAAGATACAACCCATGGGCAATGCTCATCCACAACCAGCACCTCGGGTGTTTGCCAAGTCTGGAGACCACACCATCACCCAGTCTACACTTTCGGTTTAAATTACTTTCATCTCATTTGCTTTCCCTCTTTGTATCTGAAGGAACAGACATAGCTTTAGGTCTTCTTGCAAAAAGGTCCTGCTGTAGCACTACAAAATTAAGGACAAAAGAATACCAACTCAGTTCAACAGGACAGTATCTATCCTACTTATAATTCTCAGGAGGAAGCCAGAGATGTACTCGGGGAATGGAGCTGTCCACTCCCACCTTATCTGTGGACTGTGGTTTTAACCTTGAGCCTATATTTAAATTGAGGGCTCATATTAAGCAGCAATGAGCACTCCCTACCTCAGGACATCAGTGTCCTCGGCAGCAGAAGGTACAGCATGTCTGTTGTCATTACCAGGTGTGCTTTAATTACTGCTATTACCGGCAGCCAGGGAAGGGCTGCAAGGCAGCTACTCTTCAAAGAGAAAAGGCAGAGCAGGGCAGCAGAGATTACTCCAGCAACTGTAAATACTTTGCCATCTGCAGAGTCACTGGAATTAAATAACAATTTTGAAAATGCTCACTTATTCCCTGGCCACAGCATGCACAAGGCACCTATGCTGACCATACTGCCATGGTATCCTCAGCATCTCCACACCTGCCTGATCCATGGGCCACACAAAGTAAATACAAAGAAATGTAAGCAGAGGCATACTCATGGGTGGAGCAAAGGCTCATCTATACATAAAAACAAACAATACTTCAACCAACTGTTATTTTTATCTGTATGTAAACAGAATCACACAGAGAAAGTAGATCTTCTGCCTTGCTCTTTGCTGTAAGACAACGAGAAGAGAATTATCTAGTATGGCAAAGAAAAGTAAATTTCTTAAGAGCCGAGCTGAAAATCTAAGCCCTGCACAGAAGGTGGGCGAAGCACACTGGAATATAAGACACCCAGCCACAGAAAAGGTTCCTGCAGATACAATGATTTCCAATCAATTAGGTCACTGTATAATGGATACAGCTGCCAGTGTCTGCTCTGATGCCAGGAAGCAGTAGAGATTTTGGAATCAACACCAAATCTCTAGGCAGTGTTAGGGACTGCACTGAAAATACACATGGCTTTCAAAAAAAGGTATATGAATTTCTGAAGAATTCTATAGTATGGTACCAGGATCAACAAATTCAGTGAGAAAAAGTCACCCACTTTAGTCTCTGTCCTGGCAGTGGACCAAAAGGCAGCAATGCCAAGTCTGCCAGGCCAGGAGATGCAAGACAACCCTCTCCCACTTCATGCTTGGGGGCAGCAGGAACCTGAAGCCAACAGAGGCTGGGGAAGAAAGTGCCATGGCCAGAGCAGCTCCACGGACTGCCGGAGGGGCAAGAGCTCCTGGACCTTTAAGGAAAGCCTTGCTTTTGTCACCAAAATTAGTACATTTTAGAAAACGGCGATTCAGAGACTCTCCTGTTTCAGAGCAGGGATCAGGGGTTTTTCTCTTCACTGGACACATGACTTGCTCTGATCTGATTCAGCTTTTGGAAGACAGTAAAAAGCCCTGACTTTCAAACAAGTAAGTTTAATAGATCTTCTGTGCTTTAACATAGGTGGGTTAAGCTACAAAGAATTATTCATCCTCCATAGTTACCAGCTACTGCCATTCCTTTAACAATGGAATACCCATCTAACACATACAGATATCAATATACATAATTTAATCCACAGGTCCTCTGCCCCTGGATAAAAGGCCAACTTTAATCCTATGCTACTGCTGGAAGGACAAGAAAAGCTCTGGAGGAGCAATGGAAAGAACTTGTTTCTCCACCTAAAAGCACCCATAATTAGGAAGTGATGGATGTCACTAGTAAAAGTGAGTGATGTTTTTCAGGAGGTCTTTCATCTGTAATGGCACTGTTTTCAGATAAAATAACCCTTTCTGTCAGGCAGTGTCAGGAATGTCTACAGCCGATCAGTCACTGCTATCCAGAAAAAAATAAGATGTTTTTGTCATAATATCTGTAGTGTACATTGTATCAGCCCTTCTTCATTGTGTGCCTCATCAGTCAGGGTCTCCACCCTGGAGAAATCTTCAAAAACCTCAATCCCACTGCATGTGTTACAGAACTCCTTTTGAACAAAACACCTTTTACCAGAGCATAAAATCATATTTGCCATCTGGAGTTAATGACTATCAAGTAAAACTCAGGAGGAAGACCTGCTTGCCACTCCTGCATGCTGGCCTACAAAGCAGAACCACCACAAGAAATAGCTTGGAAGGAAGTCAAAAAGATAAGCGGGATCATTTCCAACTCGGACACCATAAAATTTCACACTGTAACAACTTCATTTACAAGACTTTGACAAACATTAAACAAGGAGAACAAATATCTAACACAACTGAGATTACACATATGGCCTAAAGTCTCCGTGCCACTGTGCAAGTGCCAGGAGAGACTGTACCAACCAGGAAAATGGGGCAGATCTGCAACTACATGACCCTACAGACTGCCACAGGATCACAGAAAATAATCCCTGGGCCGACACAGCCCTGGAACAATGTGGCCATGTCAGCTTCAAAATCAAAACAAAACCAAAAACCTCATCAACATGATTAAGGAAATGGGACAGATGAGCTAGACAGACCCTGAGCCTTTGGGAATTCTTTACGTGATCCCTGTCAAGCAGCATGGCTATGTTTTCAACAGATTAAATCAGACCTTGATAGAAACCTTAAGTGTCAATTTCTCAATATTCTAAATACTGCATGGAATTCTTGCTAACGTTCATGCAACGGATGTCCACTCTGATGATAACACACTCCCTTTCTATAGGCCACTTTTCAAAATCCGATGGAGCTAACATTTCATTACCTAAAAAACCATTCTTGATCTTTAAACACAGCCAATGTATATTAATATTTAACCACTGCATGTTAGAGATTACATATCACTATTACAAGCTCATCACTATTACTTTTGCAAAACACAAAGAAAAAAACAGATGCTGATGTCACTGATCACATGTTTTCTATTTATTGTGATGGGAAATAATCAGCTTCTCTGATTAGGTACATGTTTATTATATGATAAGACAACAACTTCCTTCAAGCACCCAATCCAATCCACGTGCTTGACACAAACGTTTCTTAAAGGCTACGAATTTAAACACCTGTCTCCTAGAAAATACACTGGTGCTTCTAACAAAGAAAGTGCCAAAGTATAGAAGAAATTTAAACATTTGATTACTTGTTTCCTCTTAACACCTGATTGAGAAAACAAACATTTTATGTTATTAATAGACACTAAGGGAAGCAATCCCAGTAGTATCGGGCCCTTCTGAACCACTGATTACCTGGAGAAGCACTGCCACTCACCTGAGATACATATCATCCAAAAATTTCATCCTCTAAAGGTAAGGAGGAAGGAAGTAGCTTATTAAAACTCCGAATAAAGCAGGTGGGAAAGGACCCTGGCATGTCCAACTCCATGTTCAAAGCAGGAGTAACTCTGAAGTCAGACCATGCTCTCCAGAGCTTTGCCCAGTTGATTTCTGAATACCTTCTAAAATGGAAGCACTACAAGCTCTCAGGACTCTTGCTCAGTGCTCTTTCACTCTGAAGCTGAGCTATAGGAACTTTCCTTGCTGCACCCAGTGCACTTTCCCTCTTTTACTTTCACCACAATCCTCCTGGAAAACCTGCACACTACCATCACCCCACCCACCTGCCCGGGGTGGGTGACCATGCCCAGACCCTCCCTCCCCAATGCCTGGGAAGCACTGCTCTCCTGGACCCCACTCACACATCATCTGCTCCAGTACCCAACCACTCATAGTCTTCTGCCTGATTCATATGGTTTTGGCACCTTGCTTGACTTGCCTTGCTCATACTTGTGACCACCAGTGGGATTCAAGCTTCCCCATAAACTAGGACTACCTCTTGTCCATCCCTTGGCTGAGATGGCAACTGACCACTTGGTCTCCTCACCCACAAGCTGGTCAGACCCAGCTCCAACAATACCCACTTCCCATCCTAGTCCCCAGCCTACAGCCAACCCACATTCCCTGATGCACCATCCTTGCAGCTGGACACAGCACCATGTCTGGGGCCTCAACAGCACTGACAGCAGCACCATTACCTTTAATTACAGTCCTGGGCACACACTCCAGACACAGCTTGTCTCCCTGCAACTGTCAGCTTGTGCACAGGTGGTGATCCAGTGCCTGTCCCAAAGCAGTCTTCCTGTGCTGTGCAGCCCTGCCACGTCCTCACCACTTTGTATTTCCTCATTTCAACTCATTAAGTTGTAAGCTGCAGATTTCCACATGCCTTTTCAATCTACCATAGCCATTTAACTCTGAACTATGCTTCGCAGTGCTTGAGCACCTCTCAGTCTGGACTTACTTGCAGATTTAGTTAGTATTCCCTTGTCCACACCAGTAAAGAGAACAGCAAATAAAGCTCAGCCCAAGACAAACATGGGTGTATTCACACAATTCCTCATGCCATCTCCCTTCTTTCCCTGATTTTCACAGTAAATTATGTGTAACTACACTTCAAACATAATCTTTAAACAATTATTTGTTTACTATATTATTAAATACGTGTATTTCCTTATTCCACAGAAATGTCATGAGCTTTAATCAGAAATTACTGATGAAAGTAAGGTAACATCACAGGTACTGCTATTCCCGAGTCCTTATTTTCTTATCCTCCAGATTCCTAGAAACTGATTAAAAATTTTGTTCCAATTCTCTAAGCACAGAGTTAGACTAACTAGTCTGTAAATCCCTGGATCTCCCTTTTTCAAACTGAAATAATGTCATTGCCCTTTTCAGTCCTCCAGGACCTCTCCTGGCCTTCCCAATTTCTAAAAGATAATTGTAAATGGTTCAAAGGTTGCTTGGCTAGTTGCTGATGTACCCTAGGGCAAATTTCATCAGGCTCTGCCTATTTGAATACACCTATCTTATCTCCTTTTTCTGATCTATCCTTTTTCTACTCTGCACTTTACTCCTATCACCTTCTTTAAATTAATTTGAATTAATGTGAAGACACAGTCAAGCAATACAATAGCTATATGATATCCATTTCATGTTTTGTCTTTCAGCTATAATATTAGCAAAAAAACAACTCCACACTATTCATGTACTATGACTATGGCCTCTTGGAGATACAGAAGAACACTTAGAAAGATTAGTCTGAGCTAGACTGAAGACTGCAAATGGTTTAAACCAATCCTCAAGGTGAGATGTCTGAAGGGAAAACACTAAGAAATGTCAAAAAACTCCTTGTCTATGCAGGAAGATATAAAGAGAAATTTTAACTGCATTTTAGAAGGGACTCTTCCAATTACTAAATCAGCCTGCTTTGGTTTTATAACTTAAAAAAAAGAAAAATAATCCAACACTTCCCCAGTAGATAAAACATCTGATAATCAATAGCACAATTTCCTGTTGATTGCCTAAGTTATCCACCACTGATCATTGCCAGGGGTAGTGTACTGAATTAGACTGACCACTCATCCAATCCAGCACAGCAAGTCCCACTCCTCCATGAACATTGACAGGTATCTTGGAGCACGTAAGATTTTAATGCATGCACCTGTTCAAGCCATAATTTACCTTTCATCAGATGGAAATTACCATCCTCATGGCTGAGATGTGGCAAGACACTACAGGATCATTGCTAGTCTGCTTCTAAGCAAAGCAAAACAGACAGCCTTAGATCATCCTCTGTGATTTCTATTTTGTTTTTCAGCAAAATGAACTAGACATGGTTGTGTGCTGTTACCACATTTCAGCTGAAGCACAGCAACTTCTTAAACTGCTTCATTTCCATCCTCAAACACAAATCAAGGCTCTGTTCTGTGATCCCATAGGCAGATGATGCAATGTTAATGGAGATTCTGTCACTTTTAAAAGCAGTTAGTGATTTGAATGCCTCAATTTCTAGCATACACAGCTTGAAGTACTTTACAAGGTCCAATTTTCAAGAAACGATGAACGCTCAAGACTGCTGGGTGGAGGCTCCCACCCCACTTGGTGTTTTAAATCCAGAATCTATTTTACCTGGTATTTCTACCTAGAAAATCCTTTTGCAAGACTAAAACCCTAGTACTAGTCAAAAGAAGGGGGAAAATAATTTTCTTTTGCTAGCTACAATGAAAATGCAACAAATCCATGCATTCTTCCAGTTACACAAAATACAGCAGCCTACCCTTGAATATGGATCTGTATTTTCTTCCAGAGTGATACACTGAAAACTTTCTCTCACAAAATACTATAATCAGCTTTCAGTGAAACCTACTTCACTGGACATAATATAAAGCTTGATTTCCAACATTGTCAGGACACAAAATCCACCCCATATTTCCAATCCATATATTGCTGGCACTTGTCCCTACTGCAAATGCCACCATCAGTAATCCCTGTCTTGCTGCCTGCCTCCCCTGAAAAACGTATCATAATTAACAGAATCCCTGGATCTCATCCTGGAGTTAATGATGAATAAAAACAAGGTACGAATAGAGAGAACAGTCAGAACAGTAAAATCTCTGCTGCTGTACCTTATTCTACTAGCAAAAAAAATTCAGACTCTATTTTAGTCAGAGGAGTTTGGTGTCATGCAATTGTTCAGTCACAGCTCAACAAACCTCATTATTTCAGGCCTCTTCAGAAATCCAGAGTTCTGCCCAAGAGTACGATGGGATGCGCATCCATTTGCTGTGGCACTGTGCCCCAGGAATGGCACAGCTGGTGCTTGTGCCCAGCACAGCCCCGGGAGCTGGCACAGGGAACCCCAGCACAGTCACAACTCTGTGCTTTTTAATCCATCACCCCGCTGGGCTCTACTTCAAACCCACAGTTTAACCAATACTGGCTGGTTTCAGCCAAGCCTGTGCTGATAGTAGACAGAACGAAACCAAGTTAATTAGAGTTAAATGTAGCCTCAAAGGAGATCTCAGCACCAAAACTCCTTATGCACATTAACTTATATAGCATGTATTTTTAATGAGTTCAGTACTTGTCTCGAGTTTAGGAAACATACACATGGGGTGGCAGCTATTCAAAGCCGTTGCGCCAGAGCATGAGCAAGTGCTGACTCTGCAAGATGACAAGGTTATGTTGCCAGTTATGGAGATTCTACCTTTATTGCACAACCCTCAGATACCTAAATTTAAATTAAACAGGTGAAGTGACAACACAAAAGCCACCTACCAATATACTCATCATAAAATACAAAAGGAAATGAAAAAGACCAGTGGGCTAAAGCTCGTGTTCAATTTTGCAAATATGTTTAAATCTTGTAACATCTCCAGCATCTCCTGAGCCTCTTTTTCATAAATAAACTTCTGAAAATATGTATCCCTGTAGACAGCTAAAGCAAACACCTTCAAAGCAGAAGGGAATTTTACATGTGTAAATTTGGAGCTTTAAACCCCATCCTTCCATCTCCTCATGCATTCTCCAACACTTATCATGTGAAGCCTGGTAAATGGCCAGTAGTTGTGTCCTTTGGGTTCCAAAATATATTAAAGCAATCTACTTATCTGTGAGATAAAAGGACTTGCAAAGACTCCTAAGTCCAAAAAATACATAGTCATATATAAATAAGGCTGAATTACGCCAACGAATTCTGCCAATGCCCTTTTGAGCTTGTTATTTAAGTATAGCCAGAAAACACTGTTCACTGGATTACAGTGAAAAGTAAGGGGCAACTCACTGTTTTGTATTAATTATAAGTATGTTCCAGCCAATATGGCATTAATACACAATTAAATCACTTTGAATCACATAAATTTTGTGCCAACATTTTGTAGAAATATGTAACCTCTATTACAGAAAACAATCCTTCAATTAGAATACGGTATGGCAATACATTTTCCAAAATGTAAATAAACTAAAGAATAAAAATGTTCAAAGTACTATAAGAGAACAACGTGACCCAATGACAACAGTTTTACACTTTAAAGTCAGAATGAAAAAAACTAATCGTGTAGAAGTCTCAGCTTCAACTGCAATTCCAGTGGTAATGCTGTTTGTATAAAAATCCCCTATGATCACATAGATACACAGTATTTCCCTAACAATAGCCAGTTGAAATGAAAAATCCTAACTTTGTTTTTCTTTTAATCTTTTCAAGCAGTATTCAACTTAACAAATTTCTTAACTTCATGCCTGTAACATTCAAATAGATAGGTATTTTTGTATATCCCTGAAAATGCAACCATACAATAATTTTAGTTTAAATGAATGACAAAAAGACTGCTTCAGGACACAGTGCTGTCTCAAAACTTCTGAAAACTTAATCTGTATTCTGCTAATCTAGGTTACAGTTTATCTTCAGGGGTTCTCCTGCAACATCATTCCTTGATGCTTTAGATTCAACCAGACATGATTGAAAAGGCTTCCTTTTCTCTCATTCATCCACTCTGTTCCCAGGTTCCCCTGTTCCCTACCCCAAATAATTATTAAGGAAATTATTTTAAAAGAAAACCCTACAGATAAAGCATGACCTAGAACAGGAATATTTTGCCCAATTTATGTTCCAGAAAGTTGATTTACTTTAAAAGATATTATTGCATGCCACTCAAACTGTACTTTCAGCCACGTTTTTTATTGACTGTCACCTTTTCTTTCCTAAAACCTGAGTTTACTTTAAGAATGACAGAAGACTTTCTCAGGGTCAGCTGAAAGCATTCATAACTGCACATAGCAGAAAAGAAGTGCTATAAAACTGAGAAGCCCACAAGGACAGCTGTTTTGCTGAGGAGCTGCATCACCAAGCTGCCACCTCAGCTCCCGTGTAATGTCACTTCCCCTGGTTCAGTTCTGTCACCATGTAGTGCCCTCCCAGGGGGGTGGCCAGCTCCAATATAAGACTGCTCTACAATGCTTCCAAACACAATACAAAACAAAATGCAGATGATTAGTTAAGCAATGCGAACCTAAGATGACAGATGCTATCATAATTCAGATACTGTCCAGGTTTGCAGCTCGCCAAGGCTGCCCATCACTGGGATATACTCGGCCCTGCTGTCCACTGTCAGCCTGGCTTCATGCTGACAGCTCCATGGGACAGGTGAGCCGACAAGGAAGCTGGTGGGCAACAGGGAATCTGACCTGTCTGCACCTCTGCATACTCAGCACCTGTTCATGTCCCATCTTCTGAGCTGAGGGAGAAGGGCATCCAGTATTCAAACTCTGTTCTTCAGTGGGCACAGCAGCCCAGAGCCTTCCTGCTCACTCTCCTGTCTGTACCCAAATGCAATCACGCCAACCTGGGCTCACCTCTGAGGAAAACCAAGCATGCCATACACCACACCAACACATCCTTCCCTGCCCTGCTGCTGCTGTGAAATACAAGGTTTCTGAACCCTCCCCACTGCATTGTCTCTGCATAACCTCTTGGGCAGCACATCCCAAACCCTGAGCACCACCTCCAACTGCACCTGTCACTGCCCAACCCAGCACCAGGTGCTGCCAGGATCTCCTCTACAAGGCTCTAGCCCAAAAGCCCTGGACCAGCTTTCTCCCCGCCCCAGGACCACATCAGCAGTGCTTTCAAACACACACAGACAGACATACCTACCTTATGTGCTTCTATCTCCACTTAAGCAGCAACACCAGTTCTGATGTTAGAGAAATGTTGCTTATTTCAAGCATCAGCATCTTAGCTAATGAATTTTTGCTACTCTTCTACACTCAACAAATACTGGGCTGAGTAACATACAGCTGAATTGACTGTTAAGGTCACTGGCCTTTAATCTTATTTAGTACACTTTGAGACAGTTCATGAGTCATTAGGGCCTTATTCTTGGGGACACAAGGACATGTAATACACACTAGTAAAGAGCATAAATGTGATCTAGTACGTGTATTTTACAGATTGTGAAATTAGAAAGATGGCATTAAATATTTCTTTGCAATGTTATATTTTAAATAATTTTGATGATTTTACATACAATAAAAATATTGGTCAGAGCCTGTTAGTGTATTCCTACTTCCAACACTGCTGTCACTCTAAGAAAATTCTTTAAGTAG
Source organism: Illadopsis cleaveri (assembly GCA_013399915.1). Lineage (NCBI taxonomy): Eukaryota > Metazoa > Chordata > Aves > Passeriformes > Timaliidae > Illadopsis > Illadopsis cleaveri. The sequence goes on along the minus strand of VXBB01001129.1, from coordinate 223,544 downwards.
TAAAAGTCACACTTTAAATACCATCTTGAAGAGAAAAAAGGGCTCAAGGGAGACCTAACTTAAAAATTCCTTACTTAAAAGGGGAAGAGAAAAGAGACATTTTTCAAGCTGTTATTCATGATATTTGATTTTATGATCTAAATTGTAATTCAGTGCACACACATGTCAGGAACTTTGCAATACTTTTGAAAGGGATCAGCATCACTAATCAGGCACTGAAATCCAATTTCTGGAAGAATCTGGGAGCTCAAAGCTGCACATTTTAGCTGGCTTGGAAAGATCTTTGAAAAATAAAGTTAAACAGTAATTATACATAAGTGTGCTTGAGAAACTTTACACCTGTCTTGACATGAACCAGATCTTTGCATGGATGATGAAATTCTTGGCATTGCCTTAGGTGATTGGGAAGGCATTAGCTTAGGGAAGGTGAAAATTCAACAGTCACAAGCCTAGACAGGTAGGATAAAGGAGTTACTGACTCAAAAAGGCAGGGCAGCTCATCTGTGGAAGTCTAAACATGCTAATAATTTAACGTAAATAGATCTGCTGATATTTTTAGAAAGGTATTTTAACTCATAAGTAACAATGTTAAAAAAAGAACACCAGTATCCCTAATCATATTTTCCACAGGTCCTCTCAGCTCCTTGCAGATTATTGCTACTAAAACTCAGACAGGAGACGGGAAAAGAAAAAACAAAGAAGTAACAAGAGGAAGAAAGAAAAAATGCCAGAGATAGGTAGCTGGGTATAGGATTAGGACAATAATGAACTTTTTGGTAATCAGTATTTGACTGCTGGCTATGCTACAATATTCCTGCAACCTTTGTCTCCCTCCGTCTCAGTTCCCAGTCTGTAAAACCAAGTGATAATATTTCCTTACCTCACAGGAACGTTCTCAGAATAAATCCATAAATGCCTGGAAGACACTGAGACACCACTGTGACAGAGGCCATAAAAATACCTAGGGGAAAAACAAACAACATAAGAATAAGTGTCATAAGTGACCAAAACAGCAGAGACATTCACAGATTAAAGGTATAGCAAAGATTAAAACTTTGCTTAATGACATGAATTCTCCACCTTGGGGAAAAAGCAGTTCAGTTCAGCACATATTCCCATACAGCACTTCTAAAACCATGACAGCAACGGACAATTTCCCCTTTTCTCCTTGCACATGACACAATCATGATAATCCACCACCAGATGCAAGCAGGAAAGATGTTTACAGATCATTAGCTTAGCCCTCCATGACAGGTATCACATCCAGGAACCGAAATCACAGCAACAGAGCCTCACATACTGACAATGCTCTTCCTCAGCCTCCACATCAAATTCTAACTGCAGAGCTGAGCTCCTCCAGTAGTTAAAAAACTTTCAGCCTAACACTTATTCCTGAACAGCTTTTATCCATTTGTTTTCATGCCAACATTGATCCAGCAGCTTAAACAGCTTTTCCCTATCCCTTATTTCCCTGACAATAAAAAATGAATTATACCACCACCCTGCCAGGGCTCATTTGCCCACCCAAATCAAGCAAGTTCTGGGAGTTTGTTCACTGGTGACTCCCCCTCTTTGATATTACCTGTCTCCTGTATCACCCCACATCAGCATCTTCTGCCCAACCTCATCCTTGTGGCCCACTGTCACCTTGCAACTGCCCAAAGATGTGTTTCTCCAGCATGTTCAGCTGGCAACCCCCTCCATCCCAAGTGCAGAGTAGAAGCTTCTCTCCTAATGCTTTCTAAGGTTATGACCCAGCATGCCATCACCATGGAGATATGTCCCACTTTGATTGCTCTGAGTCTCAAGCTCTTTCTGAAAGACACCCTGACCTTCCACAGCACTTACCATGCCTCCTACCTCTCACCTCTGAGTCCCCAGGGCATTGCTCTGTGATGCCAGGGACATCACAGGGAACACGTGTGGTCTCCCTAAAAACATACCTCCTATCTTCAGTGTCAGCTCAATCCACAGCTGGTGGCTTGAGCTCAACTACACCGCTAAGCATAGTTTAACATGAGCCAAATGACTACAGCCCTCACAAGGATAAGTGATTCAAAATTATGCAAATGCACAGAATACATTATTTAGTCTTTATCATTTACAAAGTACGCATTTACAAAGTACAGTTCCAGCCCTCTTACAGAGTGTGACAGTACCCTGAAATTTGGATGTCTGATGGTTGCTGCATCATGCACAGACCATCATGTCCCTGGTGGGAGAGGGAGAGGGTTTGCTCCAGTTCTGAAGTGGGACATGAGGCTTGAACAGCCTACCTGCCCAGTGTCCCCTGTGCTCAGAGATACCTCCACCTACCCCCTCATACACACATCCCCTGGAGATCCTCGCTCATCACCCTCACCAACTCAGCTGACCAGGACAACAAAAATCCCCCAAAATTTTTTCCATTTCTGAGGGGAGAGGGCAGTTCCTTTCCTCCTGGCACTTTGTGTAGAACCAGCTCAGGGGCTGCTCGGACAAGCGCTGGAGCTGGTAGAAGGGGAAGAGCCACCTCCCCCCTCTTGCTGGCAGTCTGCCCCCAGATCAGACTGGGACATATTGGAAACCTCAGCCCAGGGAACCAGAATATACTCACCTTTCCAAGGACTCCGAGCCATTTAAAACTGTGCTCTAATAACCTTCACAAACAAATATATTATGCAATTTATGTTATGCAGCATTGACTTCAATGACTCTGTAGCAGTGCTTACACTACTATATTTACTTCTGGCACACACTGTCAGCCTTGGCTGTAATTATTCTGAGCGTGCCCCTGTTCTAAACCCGGAGGTCCTACCCTGCCAATATCTATGCACAACGCTCCTCAGTAGGTTTTCTATAACTTTAACCACACTGTCCTTCTTTCGTCTATCCTTGCAAGCTCCTTTGTCTACAACATGTCGTAAGTTTTTCCTCCTTTCATACAGGGTTCTGATTTTATACCCCAGCACCTCTCCCTCACTATCAGACCACCAACTTCCACCTTCAGCTGTCCCACACTGTTGGTCTCCATCCCTTGGAGAGAATTTTAGACAAGTACCCTGGCACCTCCTGCCAGGCTCTCTGAAATTTGAAGAAAGCCCTCTTTTAGGCATGCACACATCCACCTTGATGCCCATGGCATGGATCAGCATACTAAATAAACAGGAGAGAGATTATACAGATTTGTTTTCTCCCTTCCCCCAGACTAATAGTATAACTGTTTCAGTACTGACTCTTTCCACTTTCTTTATCAGTCTTTGCTGCAGGAATGGCAGTTGCATTAGAATGGAATCCATCCAGCAGTAAGTGGTTTGTTAATTCCCAGGACATGTTGCATACAGACAAGGATACTTAAGCTACTTAAAAAGCAACCCTTTATTAAATGCATAAAAATGCTTGAAATTTCTGTAAGCCAACACTTTAAATTAATGACTTCATTTAAATATACCAGTCTCTGCTGCTAATTGTTATACTGCTTTTTAGGCCTTCTTTTAAACGTATTCCTTGAAAACCCTATGAATTTGCTATAGTTCTAACACACTAAGTTGCAGTCATTCATGGCACACACTCATCTATGTCACTAGAAACTTCTTTCTCCCCAAAAGCTTAAGCAGCTTTTTGCATTTGTGTAACAGGGGCAGTTCAAGTCAACAGTTCTCTGCTACACCACGGTGACACTACTGCTATAAAAGGAAGTAGAAACGGGTCACTAAAAAAAAAAAAAAATACACACAGAAAAAACACCACCACCCACCAGACCACCTCTTCTACACTGAAAATATTAAGACGAAGCAACCAATTTTAAGATGAGGTTAGAAAATATTCTCAGTCATATTAAGCGCTGTTTAATAAGCAGTTGAAGATTCCTGGAAATCCCTGCCACAAGAGGACCTGTGCATGCCCAAGTGACCACTTCTGCTCTGAATTTCTTTGCGTCTGTTCGTCTGACAGATGTATTTAAAATTTTACACTGATTCAGTTTTGGATGTCTTAACTGACTTTATAAAGGAGATGTTCTGCTTATACAGGGAAAGGGCATATAAACATTAGGTATTTGCTGTTGAGGATTAAATATTAACAAAAAAAATTAATCAGCAGTGACGAAAGTGGTGATGGCAGTTCACTGGAGATAACCTCCTCCGTGCAGCATGCTGCAGTCTCCATCTGCTAATTTAGGCTGCTGCAGGCCTTGTGTGACGGAAGAGAGCCCATACCAACAGGATTTTTGCACACTGAAGTACACACAGCTTCCCCCCTCCCACAAGTTAAATTCAAGGCCATCAGGAGAAGTGGGGAGGCTGCCAAGAGTGAGTGCCATGCTGCACATCCCCTGCAGCACTCTGAACGAGACCCCAGCACCTCCAGCTGCACCTGGACACCTCTGCTGCTGAAAACATGAGCACTACACCTCCACGGGTTTTTCCAGTTTTCATGTGCCAAGCCAGGAATATTTTCTGGAATTCTTCAAGGCTGAGTTTTCAATCTATGAGACAGTGTTTACTGAACAGACAACACCAGCAGCCATGAGCTTTCTGTGCAGCATTGACAACAGCAAGGGATTCCTCATCTCTTGGTGAGCTCCCATGCTGGCTGACGCTGCAAGAGGCACTGCAAGGGGCCAAGAAAAGCCACAACTCATCACAAGAAAATGGCAAATTGTGAAAAACCTGCATCACAAGGTTACCTGCCTAGGCACAGCTCCAACAGAGCTCCATAAATACCTCCGTCTAACACTGACAAGAGGTTAAAAACCTATTATCTTTCCAAATGACAGTGTGAACACATGTTCAGTGGAACACTCCGCCTCACCAAGCTACAAAGTAGATTCTGCTCTTTCACTTCAACAAATACAAACCACAGGGAGCTTTTTAAATGAAAGCATTACAAAGATTACATTAGGCAAGTTTGATCTACTGTAAAACACTCGCACACAACATTAAGAGGTAGAACAACCTTTAACACCTACTTTCTCTTCAAACATACCACTACCTCTGTGCATGGCTTAGCTCTTAATGGGATGAAATCTCAAGCTAATTTGTATGGCTTACTCCACCAGCAAAGAATACTTCAAATGTTTGGGATCTAGCATTCCACTAATATTGAACTGGTGAGAATATTCTTTTAAGAGCATGTACTCTACAGTGTTGCTCAGCTAGTTGCTGCCCTGTGGGATGGATCCACACAGCGGAGAGTATTTTCACCCTGGTATGAAATGTTGTGACACAAGAGGAGGTGCAGCAGCTGGAAAAGCACTGCATGATCCAAGCAGTGTTGGAAGTCATCATCATAAATATTCACAAGCAGACTGAATTGTTTTCCTACTAACAGCACATTGCTATTCACAAATATTAATTAGTTTCTAAATACCACCTGTTACTCAGCCCTCTCTCTGCCATGTGACATGGACTCAATGGCTGGCTTGCAGACCATCCACACTACTCAGATTTAATGATGTTTCAACTTCCAGAGCTCACTCAGCTACTGAGAGGAGAAGAAGGGAATAATTACTTACTTATGTCTTTCTCTGCTGACCTCTCTGGTAGATGAAACGAGCAGCTTTAATGGTCTCTGAAGAGAGGCTGGTCCAGTCCCCCTTAGATGGGAAGGATGACAACTGCACTAGTAGGTCTTTGCAATGGAGAATGATTTTAAAGATCCAACTTGAAAGATCTCAGTGAGGGGAGAGTTCAAACTCAAAACTTCTCCCCAATGGAGGGAAGAAAGTTGCTAATGCAATCACTTGTGTTTCCAGCGATCACTCACACTTCAGACAGAGCTGAGGTACCAGGAATTGCCTGTCACATCCTACAGTATAAATAAACCACAGACTGCCAGGAGGAAAGCTGTTACAAACCTTGGCAATTTTCTTTGGATTTCTTTAGATCGCTTCTTCAAAGGATCTCTCTGTAGTAAGAGGTACAGGTGCAGACAGACAGTATGGGATTCCTCCCCACCAGCAACAACCTCCTCCTAATTATGTGTATCACTAATAACACGACAAAGTTGAGCAGAGCAGTGAGGGAACTGGGCAGAGCAAGGACAAAATGCACAAGTTAGTAGTACACTTAAGGTTGAAGTGACACAGATGAATGATGAAGTACTGTCTTGTTCTCTACAAACCCTGGATGGAAGATCCCTCACACCTTTCAAATACACTCCTCCCGTTCAGTGTCCAGCAGAGACAGCCAGGGAGGATTAACTTATCTTGATGAATTCAAATTAATACAAAAAAATAATGGGACTATTTTGAGCCTGGGCTCACACTTAGCCTCACTGGAAGAGATGAACCTGAAGCATTCTCCTCACAGATGCCAGCTTAAAGACTCGAGCTCCGAAATGCAGCATTTGGCATTTCCATCATCTCAGGAAGCAGTGCTGCCTTTTCAGTCCAAATGTAGCATGAAGGTTGTTATCCCACAGCTGCCAGACTCAATACCAAAGCACAGACACAAGCTTATAAGTTTCCCAGGGAGGAGACACAATCTATTCAATACACCTTCCTGTAACATCAGATTTTTCTTACCAGAATGATTTCACTGGTACATTCCAACCTGAATACCTCTTAACAGTTTTTTTTAAGATCTTGTGCATCAGGCTATAAGCTCTACAGAACAACTAGAATAGAACAGCTAATAAATTACAGATTTTAGATCAGAAGTCAGAGCAGCTTTTGCTAGAAAACTGCAGGACAACTTAACCTTGTTTTTGCTAAATGTGGAATGGGGAATGCAGTCAGGGCTTGATATCCTCAAACTCCTAATAGAAAAAAAAATTCTGCCATAGTTCCCACAGACAGCAGTAACCCAGGACTATCAGGATTTTCTCAGAGTTTGGACAGCCTCACATTCAAGTCTCTAAGATTATAAAACTGGGAAGTGGGAGGGCAAGTAGCACATACACACAAAGTCATTTCTCCAGTGACTGACAAACACAGTACTCAATTTCTTAGGGACTTGAATGGCTAGAACTGAAGTTAAGCTTCACTAGAGCTATATTTAGTTCTGCACAAATATAAATTAGGAAACACTTTCTTCCCAGTTACTAATGCAGTGTGACAGGAAACAATTATTTGCTCCATGTCTAATGTTACCTTTGGTGAATATCTAGTTCACAGAAATTGCATATTGTATAATAAAGAACCAAGCTGATATTCTGCAAATCAGTGAGAAAACTTATTTAAGATGATGAAGAAGCATTTGATTTGAACACATCTGAGCTACACTGGTCTTAGCTATGCAGACAGAGTTAGTGCTAAGGCATCTTCTGCTTTGATAATAAACAACAAAGTCAGTTTGTTTTCCAAATTCTACATTAATTTATTCAAGAACTCTGTGGATATCTTAAGAACATCATGGTTCCCCTAAAGTGTAGAACAGAGCTGGGCACAAGGACAGAACAATTAAAATAAAAATAAAATCCATCTTTTATGATTTCAAGTGCCAGTTTCTCTCTATGAAAAATGCAATTCTGTGTCACAAGGGAGCTCTCAGCTCAGCAATTGCTTCAGTCTTCAATCTCTACAAAACACAAAAGACAACAAAATGCATGATTCACATGAAGGGCTAGTTAGACCTTGGAGAACCAAGCCATGATTGTATAGAGGAGTCCCACGTGCTTTAGAAGGGCTCAAAAGGCTGCACTCAAAAAATCCTAGGCATGTAGCTGAGAATAAACCCTGCTCCTGCCTACTACTGCAAGAATGCTGATTAACAGGCTTGGAGTTCCTAGGCCATCCAACACAGCACCCTTACACACTAAGGAAGTCAGAAAGAATACAACACTACTGCACAAACATGTCCTTTCTTCTGGCACCACCGGGCAAATACTTGCCAGGCCCTTTGCCATGGTGAGTCACGTGAGTATTTCTAGAGCTGAAGGAGCTGACATTTCACATTTGGCTTAATTAATACCCAGGACAACCAGAGATGCACTGAGTATCAGTGTTCTGAAGTCCTTTTTAGTTGCAGAACCTTTTGACATAGAAGGCAGATGAGCCCTTGGCACCATCCAAAAAACCATCAGCAGCCCAGGTTTCTTCAGCCAAAGCTGGACTACTGAAATATATGCATGTCTTTGCCTAACCATTCACAGCTTTTTTCTAGGAAAAAAAAAGCCAAGGGAGCTGATTAACATTTGGTTTCTTGGTATTGTCTTTTAAAATACTATCAGTTATTTTCATAGTAGGTTCTTGGAGCAGGTCAAACATGAAAATATGAGAATTCTGGGCACAAAGCAAACAAACCTCTCAACATAAGGCAAAACATTTCTTGAGAGATTCTGAACAATCTCTCTTACCTACAAGTGCCAGGTATGACTAAGTTTGATGAATAAGTTACAAGGATTTCCAGAGAGAAATGACACCACTACTCCCACTTGTACAAAATCTAAAAATTTTACTTATGTGCTCTATCTTCTCTGAGGATCCTGTGGCAACAGGGAAAATTCATGCCCCACCCTGGGCCTCTCAAGGTTTGACCAGGAATTTACTTCAGATGCCCGTAAGGTCTCAACCTACACGTTTACTGTAACAAGGTAATTCCGACAGGGCTCCCTATATTGATCAACAAAACCGGTGTGGAGTCAAAGACTTGTCTGTACTGCTTCAGGGAGAGGGGCTAAATTTTTTCAGCTATATCCAACTGACACATTACAATTTTATCCAAGCACAGCTGTAAATCTTGCCCCCATTTCCAATAGCGTCAAAGGAGCGGGAACAATCACGGATATGCACCACTTGGGTAGAGGTGCACATCAATATTGAGCCCACAGATCTTGCTAGTACCAAAGGGCAGCAGCTACGTCATCTTGTTCAGAGACACACCAGATTAAAGACTTTGCTCTAGTTCAGCAGTACTGACACAGCCAGGCTGGCAGACCAATGCACGCATGAGCCTGATAAAGAAAGAAGTGGCTGGAGCTCTTCACGGAGCTGATGCAAGATAAGTGCAGTTTCTCATTACTCGTGTTATTCCTGTACATGGAGCACTACAGAGCAACACTCTCCATGACTAAACAGGAATAGCTGCTGTCAATGTTTGAAGCAACCAGATTGGACTTTCACAGCATCAAGCACACGTAGGCCATGTTCACCTTCTAGTTTCCTAGAATCTTTTAAGTTATTATGAGACTCTATACTGCTGCTTGACTGTTCTCTCAAAAGAGAGGACACAACGCAAAACAACGCTCTAGCCTGGAACAAGATGAACAATTACTCTGGAAGAGACTCATTTTCACTAGAAATTTCATTTCACACCTTTTCTCACTCCTCCAAAGAGTCATCCACTTGGCCACTTCATCACAGTGCTAAAATAATCAGGAGGAAAAGTAGGAACGTCCTTACTGATATAGTTTCCCATGTTGTACCTCCTCTCCCCTCCTCAGAGTAGCAAGCTTTTTTAGACAAATGTATAATATGAATGGGATCATGAAGAACTTAACAGAGGTTTATGAGGAAACATGGATGACTGGCAGACAAATTATTATTAGCTACTAAGTAATCAAAGGGATAAAGACACGTTTCAAGAATTATGAGTAGCTAATTATTAGTAATTAGGATTTGAGTTACTCTTTTTAAGAAATTCACTACTATACATCAGCCTACTGTATCTTTTCTTGCTTATAGAATAAGAGGATGGATCTCTTTTCATTCAAAGTATCCATTCCCCAAACAGTCATCCAGCCTTGGAATCTGCCAAGGGTAAAGCAGAGTATTTCCTTCCATACACAAGATCTCAAAATCTCTGCTCTCTATATTGTATAAGCCACAGTTATACTGTTGTCCCAGAACAATCTGCGCTGATTCCTAGCTAGCTTGGAAAAGAGAAAAAAACCAGAAGGTGGTTACTGCCTCTTTGTCCAGGATGGGCTAGAAAGAAGCATTCCCCAAGCACTGCTCCATGGTTCCCCACCTCCTCTTTTCCATGGTTTTAATTCCACATGAAGCAGACTCCTGCACAGAACTGACTTTAAGGGACTCTAGAGAACTTTGAAGGGCTTTAGAACAAGAGAAAAGCACATAGGTATCTCGTCAACACCAGAAGAGCAGAACAACTCCAGCACTAGGGTGCAGAAATGAAGAGATCTGAACAACTAGATTACAAACAAACTCCTAAGAGTGACACCAACAGGACAGACAGCATGAAATCAGGACTAGGATTGTTCTTTCAAGGATTAATGGCTCTCAGCTTTTTTTGCTTGCACAGTGGCATACCTCCACAGGACAGCAAATTCTTGTTGTAATGAAAAGAACCTTTGTGTTATAAGAAATGTTATAAAATTAATGCAATACAATGTAATGGCTTGATTGGTTTTAATCCATCATAACTTGTTGAATCAGTCCAAGCTCACATCAGTGTTGCCAGAAGTGTTCCTCCATTGCAGCAAAGAGCTGATGTTTATCTCTCTGCAAGGCTTTTGATACAAAGCCTGCAGACCCAAAGAATGCATTAACACTGTACAATCAGCAGCAATGTCCAAACTGGTAAACTGCTACCAGCAAACCCCACTCTACTTATAACCAGACTTCAACACCTTTATGTAACATACAAGGGTTTTTTCTTTCTACCTCCTCTAAAAGAGTAACAAAAACTAGAAATAGCATCAGTCTGCACAAAACAAACGTGTTTTTCTTTCAGAGCAGCAACGCTACCATTCCAGACAACAGCTGGAATTCCAACAGTCATTACACTGGAACATCCAATCACTACCAAAGGTGAGATGCAACTTAAAATTGAAATACAGGTGTCTAAAGTGAACACATATTGACACATTTACTCTATCACATATCCATTACTACAGAGCATCTATTATAGATACATATTAAATGTGGATGAATATACTCATGAAGTCTAGACAAGCATATTTTCAATTAATAAACAGCCTTCCCCACTCCCAAACCAAAATTACCATAAATTATAATCCCCAATGAGTGATGATCTATAACAGAAAGCATTAAAATAAAGAGCACTTTATAAAGTTATTTACAATACAAACATTCTAGTTTATGCTTAGTAAAATAAGCCAGAATTCTGTCTCAGAAATGCTTGTATTTCAATTTTATATATGAGAACAAAACACCAAAATTTGAATATACTGATAACAGTAGAATAAATGCATCACATATCTATTTTGCCCTACAATTTCTCATCTATACTGTCATGAACTGAAATGCAAACACTACAGCATGAATTCCCACACTACTTATAACGGCTGCATCACCACTACACGTTCAGACAGATGATTAACAGCACCAATACAATAACAATGGCCACCTTTGGATAGAGTTCTTATTTCTTGTAATCACGAATAACAGAACTCCTAATTTCTTTTGATCCTTATGCTTATCCACATGCTTATGTAAGTGACACAGTATAAAAGAAACCCTCAGATACATTAATTTTTCTTCTCACATGGTTAAGGATTTTTCCTTGAGACGCAAAATAAATGTTTATTTTAAACATATATTTAAATAATGTCCTAACATACTTAATATAAATTAGGTTTATATTTCTAAAGCATTACAATGTATTTTATATATTTGCAAACAGGCATAAAAATAAAATCAATGTATAAAAAGTATTCAAATTTAACATATATTAAAAAAAACCTGTGTCTGCTTGCCATGTCTTCAAGAAAGGCAAGTTAGCAGGTTAAACAACTGAAAGCAACACACTAAACCAACTCTAAATAACGATTGACCTTTTGACTGATGCAGAAATAGCTTTTTTCCTAATTTCACTTTATTCAGTTAATTCAATTCAAATACTTGTTTTGCTCAAAAGAAGAAATCAATTATAAAATAACATAGCATGAAGCTTTGTTTTCATTCTCCAATCTAGATATAAACATTTAGAGCAAGAGGATGAAATCTACCATTTACACAATTCTCTGGGGCCAAAACTGTTTTCCAGTCACTATCTAGAATTAATACCCATAACTGTTTTAAAACTTGAAAACCCTCCCTCTACCAATTCAAAAAGCAGAATGCACTTTTGATTTATGTACCAAAAAAATTTAAGAAAAACTTAGTTAACTATTCAATATTGTTTATTGCATTTTAACTCAATGCAAATTTTGACATCAACACAACTATATATTCAGCACTCAATATATGTTAAACAACTATTTTACTACCAAAATATGAAGTACCTGGATGCTTATTTGGCATAGCCAGACAATTATAACATATGCTTACAAGGCTGACAAAAGGTGCTACCTTACTGTAAAAGCTGTACTTAGCAGTAAAAATCAAGGCAATCTAATAATTACCAAACTACTAATAATTAACCTCCCTTTTGAGAAATGTAACAAAGTAAGATCAAAGGAATCGATTTACTTCAAAGTTTCTGCTTGATTTACATCATTATTTAAATCATGTTTCAGACAATGACAGATTTATTACAAAGTAGCAAAAAAAGAAAGTGGAAAGATTTAATGAACTCTGACAATGTTTTCTATTTTTAGCATCATACTCAAATCACCATATATTTGGCAGAAATGCTCCTGAAGGTCCTTGAGCTATCCTACTGGTTTTGTAGCTGATAGTCTTTAATTTCAGAATACTCAGATGGGATAACACTCAAGAGTGAGTTATTTTACAATTACTTGGGAGCTGGGATGGCTGGGATGCTTGAATAGATTTCAGCATACCCCTAACCATGCTGGGATTGTGCTCCTGCTGGTGAATTGAAGCCTTCTAAGTATCTCCTCATCCTGCACCAACAAGGAATATCTGAATGATATTACAGAGCCCACAGTGGGATTAAGCAAAACATCCCAGAGCTCCAACACAATCTTTTACTGATGAGGGAGAAAAAGGAGGGAGGACAACTTCTTATCACTGTCATGGTATTTTTCCTTTATTACAAGAATTAAAGAATTATGAGAAATGTACAAAGTTAATGCAGACAAATGATTTTTTTTTTATCTCACTAGTATTCTAATTAAAACCTTTTGTCATGTCTGCTATGCAAGTTCAAAGTATTGCAATGCAGTAGCAATGGTAACGCAGAAGTCTTGTTAAGCTCAGGGAAAAGAAATGTTTTCAACTTTTACCAAATCAGCAACTGTAATTGCTAGGGGAATAAATCAAATTTATAGCAGGCAAACACAGGACATAATAATTTTTTTTGTGCAGCCATAAATGAGTTTGTTTTTGTTGCAATGCGATAAAGTTTAACATTTTCTGCATGTCAGACAGACTATTTTGATAATATTCTTTGCATTTCCTCCTTATTAAAGAGATGAGAAATTTGCTATTAAGATATTCAAGTCATCACAATACATCTTGTTACTGGATTAGCTTTAACAAAACTTTAAAGTACTTTTTCCTAACTACATTAACACAGTAAATGCGTAGCCAGAATTCTTACTTCAGCATTAGACAACATTTTGTTCTTGCAAAATAACAAGAGGTAGAATTCAGCAAAATATGGCAAATCACTTTTTTTGGGTTTTTGGGGGTTTTTTTTTTTTTTTTTTTTTTTAAATTCTATTCAGAATGCTGCAACACAGGAGATGAAAGCAGTTGTGTTTCATTATATCCATAGATTTTTTTTTCCAATTTAACTGAACTCTAGACAAAAAAATTTGCTTTTTTTTTTTAATCAAGCCATACACTATCTCTGCTTTTTTAAAGTGTTTTCACGCTCCACTTTCACTACTAGCCTTTTGTGAAAAACAACTTCTGATGGCTAGGCTATTTTCCATTTGCCTACCTCTATTCACAAAAAGAAGGAAGCACGTAAAATGACAGATTTGATAGACTTTAAAAGCTTGAATAGTTTACATATGTAAACTGATTATGGTTTGCAAAACCTGAAAGTAATGTTATCAGAACATGGGCTTGCTCTGGCAAACAATGGCACTGCTAACCACAGAAAAACTCCAGCACTCACTGGCATCAAACCACAGTAGCACACCGTGAACACAAGTGATCTGTTCTTTGCTTAAATGTCAGTATTGAAGAGTAAATATTGTACATGCACACACACGTGTATGCATTTGAGCACATATACAAAGGTTGCCCATAACCAAATAAACCTGTAGCTCCTAATTGAAAAAAGCATTTTATGAGAGTGCCTAGCTCCAGTCAGCAAAACAGTTAGCACCAAGTTATCCAAGATGTCTTCATTTACAAATTTCAGTTTCTCCTTGATGTGGTCTGAAAAACTGCAGTGGAAAGATACAAAGGTACACGCTGCAGGTAGACTGTCACCTCTGGTGAGAGATAGCAGAGCGATGCCACCACAACGGGAAGGATGGCTCTGGAAAGGTTTCTGCAGGATCTCTGTGGAAAGACCTTTATCAGCCAGTGACTATAAATTTAATTTCTGCAAAGGAACCTTCCGGCGTAATGTGCACAGAAAGGACATAAAAGACAATCTGTCTGCCAAGGAAACTCAGAAGTAAATGTGAAGGCAGGAGAAGCAGTGTATTTTGCTGAAATATGTAGATGTGCCACTTAGGTCTCAATGCGCGCCACCTCCTGACACCAAAGGGTGACATGTTCTGATCCCTGCTGACAATATTTATTCTGAGAAAGCCGCCAATATTTCATTCAAATTTCCTAAATGCCTATGATCTTTTCTCCAGAAGCAAGGGAGTTGGGTGAGAGTCCTCTGCATTGAGCCTGTGGACCATCTCACCAGCATCACTTGTTTCCATCTCAGCAGCACTCACCAGTCTACTTCCAGAAAACAAATGAGGACCACAGAAACCAAATTCACTTTGTTATCTACAGTAAAAAAATAGATAAAATCCCTCAGCAGGGACCACTGCAGCCTGCAGCACTACCTGGGCAGGAGGCCAGCATCACCTGCTGTGCTGGCCAAGGCACACAAGGGCCACAACTCTGTTTCTGCCTGCAGACAGCTTAAGCAATCAAACCATTCAGAAAGTTTTATGTTTTCTCTTTTCTTCTCACTTCTGTCAGATGATTCCTGTTACTTGTAATTTTAAGTAAAAGAACAGCCACCACGTCCTTTAGGAACAGGTTTTCTTTGAAAGTAACAAAATAACCATCACCATCTAATCCAATTAAGCCCTTAAACAAAACCAGTAACATTCCATCAAATGCACATGGCAGAGCTATAACCCAAGTTCATCAGATGCATACACAGAAAAAATCTCAGGACCTGTGTAATACAATACAATTTTCTACAAGGCAATATAAAATATAGTTATCTAAATATTTTAAAATATATATAAAGATTAAGTAATACTGAAAGAGGGCACAGGGCCTAAAGGGCAATGGATCTAAAGATACACTTTTAAATATTCAAGCCAGTTTTTCCCCTGAATTTTTATCATCCTATTAACATAAGTTTATACATTTTGTATAATACATTTGTGCATTACAATGTTTCTTCAATTGTTTAATCTTCCTATTTCTATTTTTTAAACATCCAGCAATTGCTCAAGCCTCCGGGTGTATTTATTTTAATTAAATACAACAAAACCAAGTGAAAAGCTTTTGCATTTTCTGAAAGAGGAGACCACTCAGAATTTTCCTCCATGTGTCGCAACAGAGATCTGTCAGATACATCCCCAGAGTAACCCTGCAAAGACAATAGCTGTGCCAGCAGCAATTTGTCTGCATTGTACAGGCAAACATTTAACAAACAAAATAAAACAAAGAGTAATTTAATATTTGTATTGTGTTTGCACAAAGAAGTGCTGATCAGAACAAATACTGAATGCCCGGGGTAGCACCTTCCTCCCTGCACCCATACGAGGGCACACACCCTGACAGACCCCAGATGCAACGGCGGACGGACAAGGTCTGGGATAGACTGACACTCCAGCTGTATATAGTTCAACTTTATTTCTCTTTAAGCAATCAAAAGTATCTGCTTTTATTCCACAAAGATGTGTATTGACATATTTTGACAGAAGGCCTGTCAAATCCCAAGCAAGACTGTGCACCAGGTCGCCTTATCCACATGCTGTCCGGTCCTCACTAGACCAGTGGGTTGGCAAAACATGGCTTCTTTCTTCAACAATTCCCACTGGCATACCTGTGTATGACTCTCAACTCCACCCTGCATTCACCAGCCTCCTGAGTTTTTACTATTTGTAAAGAAAGTATGGTCAAATCTTTGGTGAAACCAAATTATAAACCCAGGGATTAGTCTACATCCATCTGAAAGCAGGTAGTGCCAAGCTCTGCCTCCTCTTTACCCACCACTGTTTACGCCCACTATCAGAACAGTGCAGTTCAAAACACCAAAAGTAAATAGAAAGACTTAAAAAAGGCTTCCTCCCAGTATCCAGGCAGAAAGGTATCTTCTCAACATTTATGCCTTTTCACTGCAACCAATTTCTTCGATAACAAGAAGCTGTTTTTGAGGTAAACTCCTTGCACTGCATTAGGTAACAAACTCCAACAGCACTACAAATACTGCTAGAAATTTTAAAATTCTAGATAGATATGCTGGAACTGCACATGTAAGGAAGAAAATGGGATCTCAGTCTTTTACCCCACCAGGATGACAGTGTACAAATTCAATGTAGATAAAGGCAGACATCACTCAAAACATGACTGCTTTTGAATGTTATTTCATAATATTAGTAATTACAAAACAGCATAGTGGTACTTGTTGAAGTTTGGGGGTTTTTTAAATAAACTTATACAGGTGAGAAGTTTCTCACCAAACTCCCCATTTTATCAAAAAGGCAAATACAAATTCAAAATAAATTGCAGGGCAGCATTTTAGGGAGGCTACTTATGTTCACATTTTTGGATTTAGTTACTGAACACAAGCAAAATTTAACAACAGGAGTAGCAACTGAACAATTTCACATCATAAAACTGCCCTGTACTTTTTGGAAATAACCTGAAGTCTACTACACCGAACTCTAGACTACGTAGAAATTACTTGTCTTCAAAGTCTGAACAAAACTGAGGGACAAGCAGTGCTCTTCTTCTCAAACATAGTTGTCCAAGTGGTGCTCCTGAAACTCACAAAGTATTCTCTTTCCCCTCTCTCCTTTACACAACTTTCAAGTTATATTTGCTTTAACTCTATTGCTTTATGCTAACAGAAAGCCTTTCTGGATATTAGGTTTCAGCCTCAATTTCACATCTTTATATGTTTCACCTAATTCTCAGTCTTCTCCTCACCAATTTCAGAGATCTGGAGAAGTAATTTCCCAGAGTGAATTACTTATTAAAAAGTAAACATAGCAATGAAAGAGCCCAAACTAGGCTCTGTGTGAGGCCGAAGTAATAATTTCAGCCCTGTGATCTCTCCCAGATAGCCAACAAAGGGGCAATTACATGGTAACACCAAGACACAGCGCACATTTTGGGAGGATTTCACCCAGAAACATGCTGCTAATATTCACATTTAAGATCTCCCAGGGCCCTATTACTTCTTTCTTTTTCAATAACATACTGAATTTCTCTGGCATTCAAAACAAAATCAAGCCTTAACAATCCACATTTTCCCAAAATTTGCTTCCTTTTAATTGTGATAATACAAAAATTCATGCTGAACTATTCAGCTATCTACCTGGCCAATTTTATAGCTGTATTCACATCCCAGGTGAATCACATTTAGAAAATTATATATAAACATGGTATAACATTCTGTCAAGTTATCTTTAATTATGTAATTCCAGCCTTTAAAAAGACCTGAAGATAGCTTATACAGTCATTTGGAAATTTAATCCTGGGATAGATGGCTGAAATGTGCCAGAGAAACAACATGATCTGAAAGCTTCCAAGGGGGTTACAATTCCTCACTCCCCTAAATCTCAATATATTACATCTTTCTTATCTTTGTTTTATGGCCATCCCTTATTATCCAACCTGCTTTCATCCATTCCCAAACTTTCAGAGGAAAGAAATATTTAAAAAATAAAAACAAATAAACAAGTATTGAAGACCCCAGTAGGGTGAATAAAAATTGCAAAGTATTAACCCAACAAAGTATACCTGACACGACAGTGGTACACACCAAGGCCAGAGGACTGTCCTGACTTTAGGTATCACAAACTCCTCCCCAAAGGCCCCTTCTTTCTCAAAGTTTCCCATCAAGCTAAAAAACAAAATAAAACCAAACCAAACCAAAAACAAAACAAAAAAAAAAAAAAACAAAAAAATTGCAAACAAACAAACAAAACAACAACAACAATAACAACAACAACAAACAAACAAACAAAAAAAACCACATCCCACCACCAGCAAACCCATAGATCAGTTTTCTCCTCAGATAAATGGCCAGTAGGTAAAGGAGACCTCTCTCTCAAATTCTCACTCCAAAACATCCCCATTCCTGCCACTAGGTATGACTGAAGCTCCACCAAAGCTCCACCACAGCAAGGAGCCACCCACAGGACTCACTGCCTCACTTCTGCTTTATTTGATAACAACCCTACCTGCTCTCTCACTATTAAAACTCAGCAACTGATCTCTAAACCAATCAGGCTGGCCATAAGTACACTTAGTGCTACAAGAACAAATTGTGTTGTAGCAGCACTGGCCATTTTACAGAACTTTAAATTAAATTTCACATAAAAACTCTGCTTCAGATGTCCCTTAATCGGTCTCCTCTTTATGATTTTACACAATCCTACCCTACATACAAATCTGTCAAACACAGTAATTTCTTCAGTAACATTCAGTGCACCAAATGTTTCCCCATGCAAGTCAAGAGATGACCCAACTCCTCCCATAGGAAAGTCAACAGAATGCTTTTAATACCATTTTTTTTCCCAACAGTTCAGTTAACCTTAACCTTGTTTCTCTTCCATTTCCAGTTAGATGGCTTCCTCAGCTGAAAAATTTAATTCCCGATAAGACAACTTATCAACCAACAGAAAATGGTTTTGAGTAAGGACAACCAGCTGCACCAGTGGAGGTTGCTCAATTCTATTTAGATCTTTTTTTTTCATTGTCCTCATAATCGCCACAAGATCAGTGGACACAGAAATGAATTAAAGTGGGAAAAAAATCCTGATGCATCTTGATTCCACAGGTGCTGGCAGCAGGCTCAGCCTGCAACCCCCTCTGCTCCCATGGAAGAGGCACAAGCGGCTGCACGGAGAGGCTCCATGCCAGGCAAATCCATTCTGAAGGTAACTTACCACCCTATTAATGTGCCTTATAGACAGCTGTAAATTTGCAGCATTACAGCACTTTATGATGTTAAATAATGCATTGCATGTTGCACAGGTATTTTATTGTACGTTTTTCCACTTTGAAGACTTTTGAGGATCCTGTACAAATTGCATACATCTGTCTGTCACTGGTAGTTGACAAGTTATTAAAAATTACATTATCTGATCATTTGAGAAACAGAATGCAATAGTGCCGCTGTTTACTACATTGTAACATGTGCATAAAACAGAATGTTGTGGTCCAATTTTTAAGTGCCTACCCTTACGAAGAAATTAAGTTTTTTAAATAAAGCTCTACTGCTTTTACAGCATCTGAATGTGAACTACTACATACTCTGCATATTAAAAAAATCCCACTGTGAACAGCTGCACAACAGTGAAGAAATTGCCATTGGAAATATTGGAATTCTCTGGCTTTCCTGTAACTAAAATCCCCAACTAAATATTGTATTAGCATACCTGTTTGTGCTTCATTTGCTGATAACAGAGCTTGATTAAGACTCGAAAAGCAGGTAAATTACAAAGCAAGAACTGTAAGTCAGGATAGTCAGTTTCCAACTTGTTTGAACTTGACTGTATATTGCAAAGCTCAAGCAGAATATAAACTGCTGCCCTGTAACAGTTTAGATCACATATTAAGCAGCTTTCAAGCATAGTTATTTGTATTTATATACTGACTGAAGGTCCTAAGCCAAGATCATACCCCATGATCCTGGATTTTCCACCATACAGTTCCTGTCTTGAAGACATTATGATCTAATATAGACAAGATGCAACAAAGAAATACAATGAGCAATCAAGGTAAGAGTGGGAAGTCCTCAAGTTAAAGACACAGTTAGTTAGTTCTCTAACTACTGAAAAATCCCTCTAGGCAGGGAGCAAATAAAGAGAAATAGTAGCTACCACAAGAGCTCCCTCCTTTAAGGAGCAAATACTTTAATAGTTCTGAGAAGGAGCTACATGCTTTGAAACACAAACCCTAATTAGCATTATGCAATATAATTTATAATCTTCAACATTAACAATTTGTGGCAGAGGAATAAGCCATCTACCTTCTTACTTTTTTCTAGACAATTGAAAATGAATTGTTGCAAGTGATCAAGTAGCAAGAAATCATACAACTCCCGTCAAGTCCTCTTGGTTTGTTTAGCCATTCCCATACTGCCAAAACACAAAGGTCCTTCATTAAAGGCAGGTAGGATACAGCTACTCGAGAAAGGGGGAATTACAGCCACTCACTTTCACTGCATTTTCAACAAGAACTACATTCACCAAGGCTTCTCCCTGCCTTAACTAAAGGCCACCTGCCTCTTTACCAAAGCAATCTAAGGAACCACAGATTTCTGTGAGCATTCTTGCCCACACATCTTATTCTTCCTTTGTATATTTAAACTGCCAAATCAAATGTGTAGATTTTTATTTGCAAGACTCATTTCTTATCACCACCAACAGTTTTGTAAGCCTAGTGAGGTACTCTTCTGTATTAAGAGAAGACTGGGAGAAGAGATCTTCCATTTTGGATACTACCTCAATAAAAATTAAATAAAAATCCCGCAATTTCATCTATCCAGTGCAGTATGACACTCAGCAATGTAACTTTTAACTCTCAAAGCATGCAAACAAACAAACAAACAAAACTAACCACAAGTTGAAGTTGTTTTCCATGACCACATTCATCTTTCCAGAAGGCACACTTCACTGTGACTGATTTGTTCTTCCAGAGTAGACAGTTGTTTAAGGACTAGTATGACCTTTGTAATATGTCACAGTGGAGGATGGAGGGAACCATATACTATAAATCCAAGCTAAAATCTTGTCCAGGACTGACACTCATCCAAGATGAGTAAGGTCACCACCAAAAGAAAACCACCAACAGTGACAATAAAACTTGACACCGCAACATCACAGGTGGAGAGATAAAAAATCCCCACAATCTAATATATAAAGACCAAGCACCAAGACCTAAAGCTGAAAAGACTATGCATACAATCTCTCTTCTGGAATCTTTTTATTACTGAACGCTCATCCTCCAAAAAATATCATCTGTAATACACTGAATCTGGGGTTCTGAGCAAAATACATGTAATATGGTATCCAGCCAAATACTACTGATTATACCATCTCAAAAGTCTGCTGGCAAGGTATGCCTTGTTTCAAAATAAATCATGGAGCCTTAATTCTTTATGAAAATGAAATGTTATTTCTCGCTTATCTGGAGTTACCAAATATTTACTTCCTTGGACAAGGAGAAAACTTCTTTGGGTCCTTTATTCCCACTGATTGGCCATGAACATGAATATGCATAGCAGTACAAAAGAATATAAAAACAGAAAGATAGATAACAGGGAAAAAACCCCCACTACTATCAATATTTGAATAATGAGGCAGCTTTATCTTCATCAGTGTATCAATTTATTCACATGGGGTGACAAGAATACATTAAAGCTATTCTGAAGTTGGGTCATTAAATTGCTTAGACAACCTGTTAACCAGTGCTGCTATTAGGAATGCATTCTCACCAGAGGCCTTCTGTAGAGCCATGCTTCAAAGGTTCAATGTGCTGTACATCAGCTTACCAAGAAACACCCCGAGAACTGCTCCTCGGTCATGTAAGCTCAGTGCCGCCACCCAATTAACCCTACAGTTCATATTCTGAAGATGTCAATGTCCTCCTGCCAGTTTAGCATCTGCACAACTATGGGAAAGGTAGCTCAGATTAAAAAAGCAGCCAGCTACACACTAATGAGTGCTAGGTTGGCTATAAACATCCTCTATCCCCCTAAATAAGTTCTGCAGCACATTTGGACTGAAGTGGGGTTTTTTTCAGGCTCCTGCAGCATGCATGATTTTGTACAGGTACTCATGTATGCACATGTACACACTTGCAAGGCAAGTTTACTTGTTACTATTCTATTAAGAGGAAACTTGGCATTTCTCTAGCACAAAGCTGCAAGAGTTCTCTGGAATGCTGATCCTAATCACCAGTGAAAAATCTGTTGAAAGAAGGGTTCCACACCTCGCTGCAAATAGAGATGTTCCACCAAGACTGGGAAAACACACACGAAACTCAAATAAAAATGGAGAAAAGCACTGATGGGCAAAGAAAGAACAAGCAGCCCAAGAACAAAATGGCAACTGCCAGGGTTTCAGTTTCTTTTGCATTAAGGGGATGGACTAAAAATGGTTTGTTCTCAAGACATATAAGCAAACTGGAAGAAAACTGTGTTGCTCAATGCATGGATGAATTATCCAAAACCACCTGGATGGCTTACATCAGCCTTCAGTGACTGCAACAGTGATGAGAGAGGGGGGATGAAAGCAGAATGCTGAAGGCACTCAGGGAATTACTGTAACCAGAGGGTAAGCCCAGCTCTACAACCCTCAATGCACTGCACATCTGGGACCCAGAAAAAGCCTTTCAAACATTCACATGGGGTGTGATTACTGCAGGTCTGATAGCAAATATATCAAGCTAGACTGGTACCAGAGGATTACAGAACAGCAAATGCAAATGTCTGTTTAAAAAAAACTGAAAAACTAATTTTGTTATCTAAATGTTGGCTGATTTGATCTCAGGAGTAATGAAATGTTTTAAAACATTTCAAAAGACAGATAATTAGAGACTACAGGAAAGGAAAAAAAAACAGGGTAAGACATAACTTGGGTTAACCAGCAGTAATTCATGCCACATTTTCCCAGTATGTTTTGCAAATAAAACACAGTATTTTCTAAACATAATGCGGCAGGTCTTGTTTACACTGCAATGTTATGTAGGAAATAAACAATTTAGTGGGAGAAAAAAAAAGAATTCTAAGACAAATGAAGGGGGCTAAAGTTAAAAGGTCAAACTCACAAGAGAGGTTGTAGTGGTTACTTATAGATCTTTTTCCCCAAGAGTTTATCCTGAGATACATACATTATAATGATATATATACACATATATATACAAAAATAAAAGCAACTTGAAGATAAAAAGAAAACACTACTCAGGTGTGCTAAATGTCAGTGTAGAGAATAATACCTGTCACACACTAAGAATATTGTAAATTTAAGGACAAATAACAAATAATAGACTTAAATTCTTAGTACTACACACAAAACTATGCACTTGAGCAGGAAACAAGAAGAATTTCTGGGACACTCATGTAGAAAATTATTAAGAAAGTAAAAATTTGGTATATTAGATAGAGAACAGGTAAGTTACACAGTTCAGAGAAAAGCTCCAGAGAAGTATTTTTGCTGCTTGCATTACACAAGGCTCAGTACAGCCCTGGCCACTTACATACACAAAACCTTACTTCAAAACAAGACCTTACAGATGAAGGATCCTTGAAAACATTTAGCCTAAGAATTGGACCCTTTTTCATATTGTTGTATTTTCATTTTTTTTTAATTTATTGTGAATGCTTTACCCATTCAGCAAGCAACAGTGCACCAGACCATACAGTCACCCCAGGACAAACAGCCATCAAAAATAATTTTTTTAAGTGGTACTTGATTCGATGACAAGGAGGGCTTTGATGCAATTGCCTGCAAAAGCAGTGGACCAGATGTGACATGTATTGGTAAAAGGGCAAAAAATAGGGAAAATTCTGAAGTGGCATTGCTTTTCTCTTTAAAAGCTTCTTCACCACATACCTCAGTGAAAGAAAAATGATGCTGGTAAACTGGGAATTCCAGTGAAGGAACCAGATGGTATAGGAAGCAGGTAAATGAATACACAGCTCTCTGTATCCTCTTCTCTTCCTAAAATATCAATGAAACTGCTGTTCCCACACCAGTTCAATTTTAAAAGAAGGTTTGTGACAAGAAGAGACAGAGCAGAGTGATAGGAATAGCAAGAGATTTGTTTTACTTTGCAGGCCAAAAGTACAAAAACACCTGTGGTGTCACCCAGAGCCTTCTGCAAACCTGAAAGGTCAGAAGTATTTCTTAATTCCCCAAATGAATTCTCCCAGAACGTTTTTCTTCAGTCAAATTCTAGCTCCTGACATTGACCTCAACATTGTTTTTCTGTCTTCACTACAGGCACTTCAATAACATGAAGATGAGGGCACAAGGAATGACGCATTTTACTTCACGGCTAAATTATTTTGTTTTTAATTTAGAAACAAACTTTCAAATCCAATGGAGAGACTTCCCTTAGATCAACCTAATGCCAGAGGCAAGTGCTCCAACAGATAACTGATTTGAGGAATAACAATTACAGTAGCATTGCCTCACTCAGACTGCTGTAATAACTCCCAGATAATGCAACCAAATATCTCCCTTGCACAAGAAAACTCACATGTCAACAGCTGGGAACACCAGGGCAGCCTGGATAGTGTATTCAGCACATGTGGATTCCTGACAAGCCAATGCTTTTTGCCTTTTTTTTTTTGCTGCTGAAAATAAGATAATAAACCTAACAGCATCCCTCTAGTAAAACAAGAGCTATTTAGCCCCTACAATCCTGCACAACTCCTATGAGGAATTAAAATGCATTTGTAAAATTTGTAAAGGACTAAAATCTAGTTAGTACAGTCTCACTTAAGCAGGGGAGAGAAGATGGCTTCCTGCATGTGTGCAAGTGCCCCCAGCAAGCCACTAAGTGCCCCTCATGTAATACCAAGGAAAAGGCATGTTAGTGAGCAGAAACTATGACACAGTGAGAACAACAGCTTCTGATCCCTCAAACAAGCAATCTTATATTCTGCTGAAATAAAAGCTGCTTAAGATTATTCTGTGTTGCAGATCTGTTACTGTTGGTAAACATATCGTTATATTTTGATCGGGTTGGCATCTCTAGTGGTAGGAGGGGAAAAAAATTAAATCTTTCCTGCAGCAAATTCCAGAAACGATTACTATGTAAATATTTCCTAATTAATTCTACAGTATGTCAGTCAACACACTACATACAAATAATGATGTATATAAAAATTATTTCTACTTCTCTTTTCCTTATTTTAACTAGTGCAAGTTCTCCTCCTATTCAGAAATAACCCTAACTGAAGTTCCACTGATGAAAAGGAAAAGCAAGCCCCTTAAAATGAACCATTAAGTCTTTTGTATCGCAACCTGAGAAACGCAAAAGATGCATCATTTTTGTCCAGAAGAGAATGATATGCATTTCCAGTACAAAGATAGTGAAGTCATTACACTGCATATAAGCAAAAAAATTAATAATCTACATTAATTGCCATTTATTGAACAACACATTTCCCTGAACATTTTTTTAAATCCACAAGCCATCCCAGGCTGAGCTAGCCTGATAAAGAGCATAAAGATGGAGTCAGAAGCCAGAAAATGAGGGGAAAAAGCCCCACCACAACCTGTGTTGATACAGACCATTCAAGGTAAGGTTGCTTCCTATACAGACTTGCACGCATTCAGTCCCTGAAGCCTTTTATAAGCTGCAGACACCATGATGAAACACTTTTCATTTTGTAAACACGCTCCTGCTTTCCGGGAGTTTTTCTTCTAACAAAAGCAAATATACGCTGCCAGAAATACTAAGTAAGAGTGGTCCTATAGGAGCTGGTAAATTCCATCACAAACCTCAAGTGAAGGTGCTGCTGAATGGTAATAAACACTCCAGCATTTGCGGTCCCTCTTCTGCACACCCATATAGGAATAACAACATGTGTAACACCCCTCCTGTGTAACGTGAACAACACATGCATCTGAAGGAACTGCTCTATGCCCAATACAGTGATTATCAAAAGCAACATATCAACCATAACGAGAAGCAAGGGAAAGAAACCAGGACATCCAATGCCTAAAATACAGCATTAAACAGACAGCTATTGCCAGAACATCCAAACAGGTTTTGGATAGTCGGCTCAAAATCATTTTCTCTTCTTCACACCAACAAAATAGGTAAGCTTGGGAATGTGAATTCCTAATCTTGAGCATGCCATCTTTGTTTCTTCTACTCTCTGCAGCCTCTGAACATTTTTACTTTAAACTTCATGAATGTGGCAGAAAAAAGGAACAATTTCAACAAGCTAGATGTTCATTATCTTGTCATAATGCTCAAGATTCACATGTTCTAAAAGGCTTCTATTCTTTCCTTTAAATATTTTTATTCAAATAACCTCAAGCGCTGCAGAACCTGAAGTTAAGACTACAATACCCAGAGGGGAACCTATATGTTCTCTTTTCCACCCCGAGAAGAAAATAGGTATTTATATATCTGCATGCCACAGAAGTACAACCCACTGTGCTCTCCTGCAATGCCGCTGTATTAACCGAGTTGTTGCCAGCATCAGCCAGGCAGAATCATCTGGTGGCCACATCAGACCCGAAAGCACAGCTAAGCCCCCTGCTCTCAAAGTGGCCTAGAGCAAGTGAACTGTAAAAACTGTAGCAGCATCAAAAAATCTCTCTGCATCAGTTTTAACAATTGTCAGTTATGGATTTTTCATGTTACAGGATCTAACAGGCACTAACCACCCATCTTTAGTTCTCTCTGCTTGAACATCTGACTGCTCTAAGTTTTAAAGTATTCCTGCCAGCACATTCAAACTCCTGTCTGAGAAACCCAGTACAGGAGTCAGAGACAAGCTTCCTAGTCAGAAAACTACTAGAAATCATGTTTTCCTTACCCTTTTTGTCCATATTTGTCTCAACTGCACAGAGCTTATAGCTCACTGGTGACTGGACAAGCAGAGGCTCTACCTGGAAGTTCTGCAATATTAAGTGATTTTAGCAAGGGACCTTCTGGTAACCTTCCTGGAAAGCTACACCTGCCGTGCCAGCCTGTTCACCTACACCCACATACTCACAGGCTCCTTCAAACAACTTCTCTGAGAGCTAATATTGACTCTTCCCCACGTTCTCATTAAGTCTATTCTTTATTACAGTTTCTATCAATATGCCCTGTACATTTACCGTCTGCATCTCCTTGCAGTACTCATCAAGCTCTGAAGGAAAAAGGAAAAGACAAAAAAAGGGGAAAAAATCCTGGCATCCCATTTGTAATCTTCTGTTCTTCGTCATCAAGGCCAACTTCAGTAATAGGTTACACACCAGAGTCAGCGGCTCATCAAGTTCACATTCAAATGCTTTTAGAAATCTTGATTTAATACCATCTGGTCCTGATGATTTGTTACAGTTCCTTTCATGAATTAATTATAAATCCTATTCCACTGGCACTTCAATCTGAGACAGTTCCTCAGAAAAGTCTTCTTTAAGAAAAAGGGTCTAAGGTATACAATCATTCTGCAATCCTCTCACATGCAGAGAAACAGTTTAGTTTCAACATTTTCCTTCCCATCTTTATTAAACGCTCCTTTTACACCCGGAAGCCAATCTATTTGGAAAAGGTTTCAATCGTGATTTTTCCTTACATCCATTAATAAGCTGATCTTTAATCTCAGAAGTAGACTTGCCTTTTTTATCCTGACATTCAGCTTCCCAGAATTCATGCTCTTTCCAAGTTTCCTTGTTTTATGATGGCTTCCTCTTTCTGAGAGGTGCCTTTTTATTTCAGTAAGCATATTTGGTTCAGCAATATTGGATTTTCCTTTCAAAAACCACTTTTTTATTGGTGGCAAGTATAAGCCTCTTTACACACTGCTGTTACACAGTCGCCATGCATCCTGCAGCCACTTGAACCTCTGTTAATACTGTTTCCTTTATAAAGGAGAGGAGTGAAAGAATTCTCATCTTCAAAATCTTCATGTCACTCTCATTACAGAAGTTGCCTATGACAGTGATGGGGGATTTATTGCTCTAAAACCAAGTACAAGACAGCCACTGTCACAGCGGCTTTACTCTATTTCCACCACAAAACAACTGCACCAAGATGTGATTCTCTTCTCAGGGACTCTCCACTGAGCTGCTCTACAGAATGGCCACTCCCCACATTTCATGCACAATCCCTGCATAAAACTTGTCTTGACATGAAGGCAGCCCTCATAAGGGTATAACATGCTGAGTTTTTAGTTACTACAAGCTTTGTAATCTTTTCACTGTACATAGTAACTGCTCTTGATCTGCCAAAATACCTGTAGTAATTCAACCGAAAATGATCACTATTAGATATATCCAGACATATCCCCAGCAAATATGAAAAAGAAGTCATTTCCTATCTGCTACATCCAGAGAGGTGGGATGCCCTATAATAATTACGCAAGGATCTTATATTGATTAACTCCAAGTACTATCTTTGATTTCACCCAAAACACTTTCACAGAGGAAGGCTGAACAATTGGCCCACAGCTACAAGATTAGTAGTACAGGAACATCACCAAAACCTCCAGCTGAGATTGGAGCCGACAGTAAAAAGAAGATACTTCACAGACAGACAGGAATATTACCCACTCCATACATTTCAGCTTCAAAAAGCCTACAAATAATAGTGAGATTTGTAGCTGCATTGTCCCAAAGACAGGCTGCATGAGAATTACATGATCAGCACTCTATTCTTTCACTTATTTTTGCCTAAGAGCAAACCATAAAGCTGTAGTAATAAAAAAAATGAAAAATTACTGCTTCCAGAAACTTATGGGCTTTGGTGACTATTTGAATTTTTTTGTCTGAGCTAGAAGATTAAAAAATTCCAAAAGCTAAAAGCAGAAGAAACCCATATGGTTACCCTGTCCCAGATTGCTCCCACCACGTATTTTCTAATACAATCATTTACTCCCAGGTTACAAAGCCCTGTAAAAAAAGTCAGGCTAGAAATCAAATGAGCACAGTTTCTGTAAAATGCTTCCTCAACTCATTAGAAATCTTTGCAAGCTATACCAAAACAGACAGGAAAAACCAAACCAGTCAGTAATTTCAGTGGAATAGCATAAGGAAATTAATGAATTTATGATAAGGCGACCTCACCAGGGACAGCAGGAAGGTATGAGATAAAAAAAATTTCCACTGTGGAGTGGAATATGATTACAAAATGAGAACGCAGAGCTGGATCAGTTTTGAAGCTTAATTCTTAGAAGGTTGCTACTGAAAAGCAGGATTCATCAATATGCCTTGCTGTAAAATTATAGTAAAGCAGGCAAATAACCTAGCAAAATCACTAATGTGATTTGTATGGTCAGTAGAGATTGCTTTAAATATCACACTGTGTCAGTAGAAGCTGTTTTTCAATTCTGCATTTAAAGAACAATTTTTGAACATGGCTAATACTCACTGTCAAATTAGGGTTCGGGCTTCCCCTCCAAATTACTCACACAAAGAAAAAAGATCTCTATTTTAGAAGTATGCCAAAAGCCGACTAAGTAATGAACACAACTGTGCATGGATGTCAGGTAAGACAACAGCAAGAGAAGAATAATCACGTGAAACATGTGCAATCAAGAGGTTTGAACTAGCCACTAAATTTGATGAGAGGTATCCATTGCCAAAAACAAGGTATGGGTCTTGAGAGAAAGCAGGACCTCTCCCCTGGAAAGGCTAAAGACAGTGGGCACAAAGGTTTTCCTTCACTTCAATAGACAAAAAAAAGGGCAGGGAAGGAGGAAGAGACAAAGACCCCAGCAAAAGAAGCAGCAGGAGATCTGAGTGTCCATCTTGCCCAGAGCAGACTGGGCCTGTCACACCACAGGGACAGGAATAGCAGCAAAGCAACATTTTGAACAGCCCTTGCCCATCTAAAAGGCAATCAAAGCTGGAGAGAAGTCTAGTTTTCAGTAGGAATCTCCGCCTTGTTCCTGTTTAATCTATTTCTTGTTTGAAAGGTTTTGAAAATACTAGAGGAAATTATTTTCAGCACCACTGCTATACAAGCCAATTACTTATGCACTTCCACTGACAGTCTTCCAGCAGACACATTGCGAACTGTCCAGAGTCACTGCCGCAAGTACAACACATAAAAATTAATCTGGCACCTGCGTAAAATTTGGCAGTCATACTCAATAAACCGTTTCAACCATGATGCAGCAGTGACTGACGACTCAAACGGAGTGAGCCGGGTACAAAGCTCCTCTCCCCGCCTCATTACAGTGCCTCACCAGTCAATATAAGCACCACTGCAACTATTGCTATGAGGCTCATTATTCATCACAGCAGCCTACAAAGACACCAAATGCCCTCTGGAATCTCAAAGACTGAAATTTGCCTGTTAAATAATGGCAGTAAATGGCATATTAAGAGGACAGTCCGTAGAAGAAAACAGGAGCAGGGCTGCTGACATCACCCATGAGCTGCACCTCACCCTACAATGGGTGACTGAACATAGAGGAGAGCAATTCGATTTAAATGCAGAGAACAAGCACATCTGTAACCAAAGCACCATCATGCAACCATGAAATATCACACAGACATTTCACTGCCGTTTTACATTCTTGACATCGTTGTGTTTCTCAGTGCATTGCCTTGCCAGCAGCGCTTATCAAAAACCCAAGCACTAGTGGAGAACAAGTCCTGTACCTCATGCCTGTCCATGGGCATTCTGCAGTCACAAAAACATGTCTTATCTGGGTAACTCATTGTTCTTCTTTTGTACTGTACAGCATTTAACAAGGTTGTGCATAATCATTTGAAGGCATGCAAATCATTTTTATTTTGTGTATTACCTAGGAAATTAAGTGCTGCCTTCTTCTTTTATCTTGTTAGTACAAGTCATTACATCTTTTTCATGTGCCAAGATAAATTTAACACATATTCATTGGTTTCTAAGGAAAAAGAAACTGTAGGCATCAAATTACATCTAAAATGCATTTAATTTCCTCTGCTCTTTTAATTGTATGTGAAGAGCCTGATTCTAACTCTGGTACAAACTTCAGCTTCCCAAAGCTTATACTAAAATGTTATTTTCCTGTCAATAGCTCCTGCTTCCCATTTTATTTTTTGAAAAAGCTAACTACCTTTAAAAGATGCCGCCTTTTTTATTGACATACTATTTCCAAATTACAGCTCTATCTCTGTTAGTAAAACCTTATGTGACCACTGAATACAAAATGGGTTTCCTGGCCCAAACTACCTTTTCCTTTCTGACACAGTGAGGTCTCTCCTGCTTTAATTTTAATGAAGCTCCTGCTCCAGCGTTCATACTTTGTGGGCACACATCCATCACTGCTCCCCACGGGACCAAAGCACTAATCCATGCCACTGAGCCAGCAGAGGGAGCACAGAATGTATTTAGACCAAGACTCATAATTGGTTCTTTAAAAAAGGAAAAAAAGAGAAATAAGTTGGTCAGAGTCACTAAAATTGCAACATCTTCAGACTGCAGAAGAGCAGGCTGTTAAACATGGGGTTAAAGCCCAGTAACAACATCTCTTCTAGCACCACAAAGTACCAATGAAGCCTTACATAATAATGTATTTTCAATTATTAAATGAGCAAAATATGTTTGTGTTTTGGAGCCACGTTGAACAGCCACAAGGGTATTCTCCTTAGGCACTCAGCAGAGTAATGAATTGATCAGCTGCGAAGGCTGGCAGAGGGACAGCAGCTGCCTGCAAGCACCACCTCTTCCAAGTGCTCCGCTGTCAAGGTCTTGACTTCTGCTAAGGGTCCAGCGGACATCCGTGCCAAAAATAGATCCTGGCAAACTCATCTAAAATAGGCTACACAAGCCTCCACCAGAATAGGAAACAAAGTCACATCTTGACTTGAGTTTTATTTAAGGAAAGCATGTTGTAAGAAGGACAGCAGGCCCCAGTTTTACTTTCCAATAAAAGTTTAAAAATTAGTAAAAAGAGAAAGCAATTTATTTCTTCACCATCCAAGTTCTGGGTACTCATTAGTGTATATAACAATACATTTTGCAATGACAATTTTTGTACCAAGCTTACTTAATTTACTTTGTCTTTCAATAACACAGTACCTCTTTTCAAAAAAATGGACAAGGTGAGAAAAAACACACACATAACATGGAAATTAAGAAATACAGAGATGTAAACGTATGCTGTGGCTTGGTACAAAGAATGAAGCTTCAATTTACTTGTCTTAGTCTAAAACATTAGAATATTTTTCCTCTTAACTCCACTATCAACACTAATAAATGAGTGCACCCAGAGCAGTAAGGGTAATCCAAGAGGAAAAGGAAAGACAAAGACTTGGAACTGCAAGATGACCAGAAATATTTTGGTGTACAAGAGTATATAATAATATGTAACACCCAAATGATAGGAACAAAGGTTAAGACCCTCCCATCAGATGGATGCCTCTGCCAAGAGTCACAGGAGCCACAGAGGATTCAGGGAGCATCAGAGCTAATGCAGATGAATCAGCAATTAAGGTTCACAAGGTCACTTTCATTTCAAGCACCCTTCCCTTTCCTTCATCATTACAACTTCATTCTCTGGGGTGAAGTGCAGATTCTGACATATTCCTGTCTCACACATTCCCATGGCAGAGGTGGATGCTGCCCAAGACCCAGAGCTGCACTGGCCCAGCTTGTACCAGCTAGCATCTACTCCTCCACGCTGCACTGCTCCCAGCATGTCCTCAGGGGTGTGTCCCATACTTGAGGTTGGTTTGTTTCGGGTTTTTTTTTTTCTTTCTTTTTAATTGAAAAGACAGTGGTGGCCAAGAAGGGTAGGTCCTCTCAAACCTCACAGCACAGCAAGCTCCAATTTACAAAAAGGGGAAAAAAAGGTAGTATTTTTGAGTGTGAGTGAAGCTTTTCCAAAAACTATATAAAAAGCCGTGAATCCTTTGCAGGGCACACTAGGGCTGAACTCAAGTTTTAGATTTCTTTTTTAACTGTGCTTTATATACACTTTTGAACAGGCAGTTTAGTAACTGATCCAGGAGACTTCTCTTTTCCCAATCTGAGATCATGGAAAAAAGCACGTTTTCATCCTTGTTTTCACCTCCTTAGAGATACAACGATTTAAAAGCTTTTCTCTCTTTGCTGGCTAAAGACTGGACAACTGCAGTTTTCAGGAGAAAAAAGTCCTCACTCTTATGGCCACATATCTGGAGGGAACAAGGCATCTCCCTGGCTTGCCCAGTGCTCCTCAGCACATGCCAGGAGGGGGTACAGCAGCAGTGCTGCTATCCTTAACTATTTCCAAGCAGCAAAGCTAAGCTAGGATCCTCCACACAATTTGCGTTTTCTTCTTTTCTTTCTTCCAGAACTAACAAGTATTGGTGACTCCGCAGTCCTGCGCACGGCTCAGCTGCCTCCCCCAGCGTGACACTGGGGACATCCTCTCTCGAAACAGAGCATCATCGTCAATGTCACTCCGCTCAAAACCATCACTCTGTCACAGCTATCCCTAAGGCACTTTCCTTTTGTATTCACCTGAAATAACAAGCAGCAGCAACTTTTCTCCTTAAATAGCTCATTCTATTGGCACAGTGTTAAGACACCTCTTCTAACACCAGCTAAATGTCCATGTTTTCTGTATCCATCAACAGTTCTCCAGAGTACTGGCACAGCAAAGCGTTTTGTATAATCCATTCCCCACAGTTACGGCTTTTAGTGATGCATTTTACCTAATGGCTATTGCCAGAGGCTTTAAAACACCGGGAAGTGGTGGACAGCATTGCCTGGGGTCTCTAAACAGTGTGAAAGCTGTGTGAGTATGTAAGTTACAGATTTCAGGTGTCACTGCTTTAAAAAGAACGGTGACTCTAATCAAATTAGGGCTGATCCCGGACACCCCAGAGATCCAGAAAAAGGAGCACTACTTCAACTCCACACCTACAGCCTTTGCAGCATCTGTCAACGCCAAAGTAAACAATGAAATAAATCTATGATGTTCCACACCTAAGGAAAATGTGCCTTTGCATTTCTGACTATGTTGCAAACATAGTTTAGATGTGCCTGTCTCTCAGAGTAGACTTAAATTTCAAAATTGATAAACCATACATTGTTTTCCACATAATACCACATCTATATTCTCTTAAAACACAGCAGAAACAAGCCAATTGTTAAACGGAGGACTTCTCCCCCTTTGCCTGCATGCACACTGCGTACATGTTACAGGCACCTGCTGAAGGTGCCATTCCTTCATGCACTTAACAGTTCCTGTGATCTACTTTTTCTGTGAGAAATTCTAAACTGTGCTCGTCACTTTCATACAACAGAAAACTGTTAAACAGAATTTACACCACAGGGCACTGGAGGGGTTTCCGTATCTCTACAGTGCTCAATTACACAGAGAAAAGTGAAACAGACATATGGAAACTCAAGCATACCAAGACACAGATTTCTGCCAGAGCCTTCCACCTCTCTACATTACCTCCACCACATCTGCCAGCCAGCCTGCAGATGCTGAAGCTCAGATTCTCCCAGTCACCCCAAAAAACATGTCTGCACACTCCAGTGCTTCTTACCATCACTCTAAATTTGCAAAAAGTTCAAATGGAAGTAACTTTACATCAAAAATATGAACCATTTTTCCAGTAAATACTTTAGTATTTCTTCACTTTTCTGCATTAAGTTTAAAACAAAACTCCCCAGAAATCTCACAACCACCCATTAAGAGTAAATTATTCATTACTGTTGTGAACAGTGACAGAAACACAAACCTCCCAAAATGCAACTTCATGGACAGCCCAGCATGCTATCAGACCTCAGTGGTCAAGGCAACAGAATTTTAAAGACTCAAAAGACTTTTTCTCCAGTGAAGACATCATACATTTAAAATTTTATAAGTGTGCTAGTAGACTCATCATCACAGCCAGAGGTATTTGGACTAATATAAGAGCTGCATAATTAACTAGCTCTATCAATTTTGTTCTGCAATGATCTCACATCTAATGATGTAAGCACTCTCTTTTTTGACTGATGTTCTATGAGCTGGGTGATGCACTGTAACCTGCTGTCCTACTATCTGGCCACAGAGCACATGCTTCCAATTTAGACAGAAAGGAGACTCTCTTTAACAGCAAGAGGTCTGAACTCAGAAACCAGCCAGTGTAACCAAGATTATCTGTAAATAAATTCATACCATCCATTAATTTCCAATTCCTCTATGTACCACTCTTCTCAGTAAGGCTCTGCTGTGCACATCTGCACCTATGAACTGATGCAAGAAAGCACATCTCTGCAACTCTGCTTTCATGGGGGGAGGAGGGGGGAAGGAGTCTGGTTGTGTCCAAACACTGCAGCCAATAGAACCCTGTGCAGGGGGAAGCTCTCCCTTCCTGGCCCTGGCAAGTTTTCCATTTCCTAGTACCTCTGTGTATCTAAACCCCTAAAGGATTTCCTGAATGAGCCTTGCGGAGCTCCAAGCTGCTCCCAAACAACCTCAATCGTCCTCCTCGCCCTGCCCAGATTCTCCCCACCTAAGCCAAATACACAGTATCAAGAGGGTTGGCCAAGATTTCCAGCAAACTTGGCTTTAGGAAAAACACAACATTGTTCCCCGTAATTATGGAGAAAACAGAGGATGAGGTCAGGATACTGGGCAGGGAATCAGTACGTAGCAAGGCTCATGGAGATAAAGGAAGAGTTGACTCTGCAGGAGATAGATGCTTCATTGGCATTCATACAGTGTGTTATCTCCCCACGATGAAAAAGGGCAGAACTCTCCTTCAGAGACCATTTTTCCTCCTGCAGCTCTCTTCCCCACAGGGAAAGGCTGCATCAGAGCCACCTTCTCCTGAGGTGTCACACAAGCTGACCTGAACACCAGGACAGAACTGGGCTACCCATCTGCACTAGTCTTGACAGCCCCAGGCATGTTGCACCAGCATAGCATATCCTTTGGGATAAGGAACTACAGATCTTTCCAGTATTGATTTGACTTTTAGGGCTAATAGCAAATGCAGGTTTAGAGCTCCACATACTGAGTTTTATGAGGCTTAATGTTTCAGCAAGCAGCGAATTAACCAGGTGGCTGGGTCAGCTTGAAGAGAACTGAAGAGAAATTACACTTCTACAAACTGAATTTCTTCAAAGCTAAGAGAAGTCAAAAGGTGTGTGAGGATGAGAAATCAGTATTTGAGCTGTCAAGCTAGCAGCACAAAAGGGACTAGAGCAGATCCCTCCCCACAAAGCACACAAATTTCACCTCAAATGCAACCCAAGACAATGAAATCCAGCATACACTCTACCATGCAAATTTCTTTCCCTCCCAACCATAAGTCTCAAAAACCATTCCCTGTGCCATCCTGTTTTATATAATGTACACCTGTTCTACAAGCAAATGGAGGATTATCTTTGCTATCTCAACTCTGCACTGAATTTTACTGAGCAATGTTTCTAAAAGTTCCTGCTAGAGGGCTGATGTTCATTCAAACAGTGTAAACTGCATCTGACATGTTGGCATTGGTGAGCAAAGCAACTCAAGTGAAAATCCACCACTGCCCTGAGCTGTATTACATGAAGGCTGGGGTCTCATACATCTTCATAACTATACAGGTGACAACAGGATAGCAGGATTTGCTGGGGCCAGCAGAGGTAGGCTGGAGACACTATTGACACTATTCTCCCAGCTTCCTCATGCACAGAACTCCAGTAAAGAAAAAAAAAAAGGGAAATGTATTATTTTTCATTGTGGAAACAGCAGCACATCTGACATCCTTTAGCAGCAGCAGCACTAGAACTTTGGCAGAAGCAGCTCCTTCTACCATTAATAACCATTAATTCAAGATGGTAATTGAAACTGTGCCTATGTAAACTTCATTATTCTACTCTATGGCTAAGGTTCCTTCTTAGATACATATTAAAATTAAATAAATAAGCTTTTTCGACTCAACTGTTTACCCAATGTTTTCCTTACTATCAGACAACACCTACATGCAAAATACATGGGAAAAAAGGTACTGGAAGAGTGCAGACAAATATTTGATGTGAACAGACTGGCCCCACTTTGCTCAGCTCACAGTATACCTAGCAAACATACGGAACAAAAGAATAATTTTTCCCCAAATACCAGATTAACAAAACACTTCCTTCAGATCATAACATTTATTTTAGCACCTGACAAGTTCACAACTAAATTTGTCTCTTTTTCACATCAAATTATTTGTAGATACCACCTAAAACATTACCTACAGAAACAAAGTACTACTTGGACAACCCTAGGAAGACTAATGCCCTGAGCTGCATTTCCCTAGTTTCACTTGCAGAGACTAGTTTGGACATACAAAGTATTATCAGTGGTTCTTGAAACATCTGCAAATTCTGCGGATAAAAAACCCTAATAAAGTATGTGCAATAGCACTAAGGCATGTCCTCCCTGGTTCAGAAAGTTAAAATGTTTTTGCTCTACCCTGTACATCACAGTGCCACTGCTGAAGAGGAAGGTTTGGGTCAATGAAGTTCGGCATCAACACCTGCCCTGTCACACCTCACTATCCCTTGAGGGATGATGTATCTGCACAGCTTCACCACGGACAAAGGGTTATCAAAGTCAGATGAGTAAAGGTATGCTGCAGGCTTGGCCAACATATGCAAGCAATCAATAAATGAAGTTACAAGGGAAGATTCCAATTACATTTCATACACTGCTGGCAAAGACTTTTACCTCCAAATCAGCAAGCTCCAGTATTTGCAGGTGACCATGTTAGAAACCCAAGTATCTGCTGTCCTCAAACACCTATCTGGAAAATGTTGATGGACAAAATCCAAAACAAAGGGGGAGTTTCTTGTATAGCAGCTGCTAAGATCCCGGCTCTTGACAATTTTCAGCAGCAGAAATACACTGTCCTACTGGGACCAGGGAAGATACTCTCAATAAACACTACAAACTCGCATCTTAATTTCAGTACAGAAGACAGAGTACCAGGGCACTACAGGTATAATTAGTCAGCAACCCAGTTGTTTTCACTAAAGAAAGAAATGAAATTAAGGCTGTGAGTGGAATTACATTAAGAAAACAAAACCAGCTTCATACCCATCTTTTACACAATGGTATTTTGAATTAAGAAATGTCCTTTAAATGTGCTTAGAGGAAGTTTTTTCATATGGAAGTAGATGAACACATCCACATACTGTGACTTTATCAAAATGTCACCACTATGAACCTCAGCAATGACTAACAACAAAGCGTAATTCAAAAAACAGTAACTACTAAATTTGCATTTACACATAAGTTCCATGCAACTGAGACAGATAATGGTTAGCAAAAGAAGCTGGCAATAGTGTTTTTTTACCCCTTTCTTCAAGCTGTGGGAAGTAGTTTTGCAATATAAGGCACAGCTCAACATTTGTGTGTATCAAGAAAAGACAGAGAAAAATTCTCAGTTGAAGGTTTAACAATGAAGACTGGAAAACAGGTGTCTTAGGATTTATATTGCGATATTTTGGGAGAGAGCCTTCTCAGGTTGGTTTTTCATTTAGACAAAGGATATGCTCTCCAGACACCACCGCTGGCTCAGTCCTTCTGACAAACAGCTCCCTTTCCAAAATAATGAGTATCAAATGCATTTTCTTCAATCCAATAATTTGTTCCACTAAGACATGTTCAGGACCAGTTTTCTCTAAACACAAAAAAAAAAAAAAAAAAAAAAGAGGCCTTCTCAACAATCAAACTACAATAAACTGCTTGCTAGAAAACATACCCTCTTAAATTTATCTTATGCATCATTTAATATACTATTTGAAGGAAAAAAGCTTCAAGTTAGAAACAGAGCATTTAACTTGATTAACTAGAAGTTGACAAATTCTAGTACCTGCATATCATTTCTTATATTCAGTATTAATACTGTGTCTTGACTGAAGGGCAGAACAAAGAAGACATCTTCAACAAACACTCTGATATTTTAACATCAATATCTAATCAGAAAGTTTATATCCATAAATAACCATATATATACAGCACATTATCTAATACATATGTTTTGAAATATATCAAGGCTAAACCATTGCTCAAAATAATGATGCAAATTGTTGACTTAAAGCATGCATTATTTACAAGAACAAGCACCAGCTTCAGAATTTTGAATTTTCACTAGATACTATCTAAATTGCATTAAAAGCATGTATACTGTGCTAACCAATAAAACAATTCTTCAAAACATTCTTTTTAACCTGCCTTTTTTATATATCTAAAAAATACATTCATGTAAAAAAAGTATATTCTGCTGATGAGATAGTAAAAATAAGTGAATCCAGACTGCATTTGAATGAATTTTCAATATGAAATATATAAAATTATGCTGCCTCTATTGCTTAGAGGAAGAAGGGAAAAAAAATAACACCACTGAATTAGGTATTTCATGGACTTTATTTTTTTCTAAACAGAAGTAGATTCCACAATAAAACACTATTCTGCACTGCTGTCTGGCAACTCTAATCTGGAATGAAGTTTGCAAGAACAGGCTAGTTTTTCTTTAAAAATGTTTTACAGGAAGGAATCCTGTTAAACCACCAGTCATCCTTCTAGCAGAGGATACATTATTAACCAAAAAGTGCAAATAGCAGCATAATGTTCAAACCTCTAGATCACATGAACTCATCATCCCTTCACCCGCTTTAAATCAAACTGTAATCCAAACTAATTAAAAACTAAACCCAGAGCTGAGAAGAGAGCTTTTGTTTTGAAGAGAGCTGAGAAGCTTCATTAACCTCTTCTCTTCCACCAGCTCTCCACAATACAAAATTACTCCTATGCAGTGAAAGCCCCTTGCACCCACACAGAGTCAGGGACTCCAGCCTTAATAACAAAGTGATTTTTTGGCAGAAGGAGAATGCAGGTACACAGTACACCATTACCCTCATCTGCAGAAGTCATGAACCAACAGGCACTCAAGCTGTGATCCTAAATTCTAGCAACTTGTATTTTCAAATGAAACGCAGAAATACACAGACCAGACGTTTTTGTCTCTTTCAGGAACTATTCCACATGGATCAGTCTCATGGGAAGGCTGGTTGTGCCCAGAGCATCAGCACATCCTGAGCTCCAGAACAGGCATCACACCAGCAGGCTGGAGCACCTAGGAGCACTGGGCTCCCCAGCAGCACCCATCTGTCTTGGAGGAGCAATAAAACCACACACTCACTTTTCAATCCTGTCACCTCCCCCACCTCTTACCTTGTGTCCATCAGCCTCCAGCTCACAGAAATCATACTAATTCAGAGATTGATTGATTAAAGTCAACAGAGTCCATTTCTATAGCTACGCACACAATTTCTTTACAAATGGCTAAAATTAATTTAAAACATCGCCATTACTATAATGCCACAGGTATCACAGCTCTATGTGTGGGGCTTTACAAGAAATAGCAAGAATGAAAGCTAGGCTTTTAAGAAAACATTCCCAAACTCAAGGTACTTCTACAATCAGAAGTTCATTTTCCTCTTCTAAAGAACAATTACACAGATACAATAAGCCATCTCAAAGACAGGGCATGACTCCTGTAGAGTAAATCTGTATTCTGGTCTCACACAGTGAGTAAATTCAAACAGCCATGTTAGCAATAGCATATGAAAATGAATTGCTTTCTAGTATCTGTTGTATTTTGTAGTTTTAATGTCAATAAATTTGGATTCATTCAGAACCAAGAGACCACTCAGAGTGGTCGGGAACAAGTTTTTCTTCTTGCGTTAAATTAAATATGTTTGGGAGTTTTCCTCTTCCTGGAAAAAAACAACCACGCATGTTTTAGAATTTTCAAAATTTACCAGAATTTTCAAAAGATTCTCTGAGATGGGAATAAATTGGGCTAATGATCTCCCACAATGCTCACATTTCAGCTAAGAATTACCCATCTACATTGGCCATTGCTATCATGGCTCTAGCAGCCAATCCCAAGCTTCTACTGAACTATTTATTTGGAGAACCTAGACACGAATGGGATGGAATTTAGTATTTTATTTAATATATATAAGGTCCACGTCCCAAAAAGTGAAAGCACCAAGTGCAGAGTCTGACTAGCTCAGCAAGCCCAGAGAGCACAGCCAGACCTACAGCAACAGCTCTCCTCTATCATCACCAACTCCTCATACTTCCTTACTCTGTAGAATCAGTTAGTTCCAGCACCCAGGAAAACAGTATCTCAACCAGACTATCACAATTCCTTGACATTTAATCTAGAATAGCCACACCAGAGATTTCTCTGTGCTTAGCAAGTTTTCTTGCAAGATCTTGAAAAGTAAGTTCTTCATCCCAAAAGGACAATTTATGTCCAAGTGACCAGCAGGATCCCCAAAGTTTATGGATTTAAGGTCTTGAAATCCATAGTATCTCTGAAAAAAAGCTGATAAAATTCAGATCAGGTCTGCAAGCAAAAAAAACACTTCAAACCCTCTCCTCTTCAGCAATGCTCAGCCTGAAAAAAAAACAGTTAAGAATAAGACACCACAAGACTGTAATCCTGCATCTCCCATATCACATGTCTGTGAAGCAGTAGGAGTTGCCCACCCTCTTCCTAGATGACTAACTCTGCAAATATTTCACTGGGATATTTGGAAAGCAAAGTGCATAACAACAGTCTTAAATTTATCCATTTCACAGCATCTGCTGAAAACACAGAATTAATCCACTGACTGGGAAACACAACCGTCTGGATCACCCATCCCTTCAACCAGTGACATCCCCGCCTCTGGCTCTGGCAGGCTGCTCCAGGTCTCTGGAAATGCAGGTGCACAAACAATTGAGATAAACCCAGGCAATATTGCCACTATTCAGCATTGTCCCAGTTCTCACTTCTCATTGCACTGGTCCCTCCTTTACCCCAGCACCCACAGCATTTGTGTTTAGCTTGTGCAAAGAGCTAAAAGCTCCTGTAATTTTTGCTGCTCATGAAGCACAAGGAGTGACTCCCCACCACCACACCAAGCACATGCTGACACTGGGACTGCACAGGAGGAGCAGGGGCTGGCAGCAAGAATAAGACCTCCCCCAGCATCAACAGCCTTTATGGTCCCTTGGCTGTAACACTGAAAAACAACAGATAAACACAATGACCTGGGACAGTGAAAGCCTGAAGCACCACTAAAAGGACACTGGGGAAAGGGAGGTGGATGTTTTAATAAACTTTTCAACTTCAGGAAGTCCAAACCATGTTGTGATAAAATTGGTAACTACAAATTTTTAGGTGAAAAGCTGCTAAA
Source organism: Illadopsis cleaveri (assembly GCA_013399915.1). Taxonomy (NCBI): domain Eukaryota; kingdom Metazoa; phylum Chordata; class Aves; order Passeriformes; family Timaliidae; genus Illadopsis; species Illadopsis cleaveri. The sequence continues at coordinate 181,546 of VXBB01001129.1, read as the reverse complement.
GCCACCACATCTTTGATCTACTAAGTCCCTTAAAAAATTGCATCAACTGCTAATTACCTCCTGTAAACACGTTTCCTATGTTCTCGGCAAATTGTCTTGCTTCAACTATCAATTTGGCTTTTCCTGTAGCTTTCTTCTTTCCTTTTCTTCTCAATTGATCTCTTTCTCTTATTTAAGTATATCTAAGCAACAGCAATGTCACCTTTTCACCTTCTCTTCAATGAACAGTTTGAGCTTTAAATCACTCACTAAAATGCTTCCCAAACTTGAATCATTCTTGAAGATTTTACTGAAAACACTCAAAACTGAATGCTTTTAGAAATTTGGACATTAACACAGGACACGTTTATTCCTACAGCAAACACAAATGCTAAGACAGCATCACCTCAGTATATTCAGACAATATTTTTCCCAACTTTAAAACTCAAAAACTTTTTAGGCCTTTTAACCACAAAATCAGTGACAAATGCCTTAAAAATCAGATAATCAGATATAGTAGGTAGTACCCTTATAGACCACCAGTAAATACAACTCAATGTAGGGTAGAAGTAGCAGGGAAAAAAAGTGACACGTAAAACAATAAGAAAAACTTTGGATTCATATGTCTGAGGGATAAGTCGCAATTAGGCAAAGATCTTCACAAAAAATTTTCAACTCTCCATTTTTATCACCCTATCACTCTACTCTAAGCAGCCTTTTGCTCCTCCTCATACTCAAAATAGACCAAAAGAAAATTCAAAGTAATAACATCAGATAAAACATGAGATTTTTTTGCTGCCTCCACCACAAGTAAACAACAGAGATGCCATTTATGAAAGTATAAAGCAACCCAAGGATGGTAAAGGAAAAATATAAAATATGCATTTACACATAAATATTTTACATGGGTGAGATAAGGCCTTTATAGTCAAACTGGGGGTGTTTTCAGGCACAATTTATTACATTTCATGCAACCTGCAGAAGGTTTTCTATTTCATGTAAATCCCTGAAGTACCATCTTTATGAATGCAAGCGAAACACATCCCTTCACGTCAATTTTATTTGCCTTAAATTCTGGGTTTGGACACTTTCAAGTCAAAATCAATGTTATACTTAATATACTCTGCAAAACACAAACAGATCTTTCTTCATGACTGCTAATAGTAACTTTTGTAAGTTTTAACATATGAAGTTGGGCTTAATGAAGCCCTAATGATTGATTTTCATAACGTAAGCTGACACTGCTCAAGGATGATTCCACTTCAGAAGAGATCCTCGCCTGTCTGCTGAGCAGGTCAGCACAAGCCTTCTCCATAAATTACAGTAAATGGGAATCGCTGTGTTTCCTAAAAGCTCTTTCTCCAAGAGGACCACCACTGCAGCACCAGCCATTATTTCCCCCTCGACAGTGTTCCTGGAGATTTGTAAAAAGCTTCTCTTTAGATCATGGGTCTGCAGTGAATCAGTGACTAAGCATAACTAAGCCAACCAAGTAGGCTTCTCCACCACCTTAAAACCCCTTTCCTCTCCCACTCTTCTTGCCTCAGCTTCTTTGCCTGAAGCTGCGCAGTTCAGCCTCCCACCGCCAAGCTCTGTGCACGCTGCGTGCCAGTAACAATGCAACAAGGGTGACAGGCACCTGTCCTGTGCTGGTGGCAGCAAACATCCTTCCAGCAGCACAGAAAAGCGTGCCCTGCATTGCAAATTTGTACTACGAACATTTACAAATCTGCCAGAGGAACAGGATACTGGGTCACAAAGCAGGTCACCTGAAAACTCAGCGTTATGCAAAACATGAGCTGTATGCCTTCAAAAGTCATCCGAATTACTTTACTTTTACACAGGAGCAATTCTCCTGGGGAGAAAAAAAAAATCACCTTGTTAAAATTATGCAAGCTGCTTAAAAATATTTTAATCTGTTTCAGGTCCACTGAAACAAGCTACAGTATTCCTTTCAATACAACGTATCTGTGGGCCAGAAGCACCGCAGTGCAGGAAAATCTGTATTTATAGCATCCAAAGGACAAATATCCAACTATAACATACTGAGCATCCCACCTGGAAATGTCAGTTGTCTCTGACACCTCCCATATTTTAGAAGCTTTGTTTTACAGCACAGGTTGAGCCAAGATGGGCTTACCAAGCTACAGCAGGGTTGGCAGGAATGTGCTTTGTATCTGCCTGCAGACACAAGGAGTATCTGCAGTTCCTGGCCACGTAGGCAGGACTCAGATATTTATACAGCTGCATCACAGAAGAGTTTGAGCTGAGATAGGCAAAGTGAAGACAAGAACACTTGAGTTGTGTCAACGCAGCCATTCACAGCATGGCAACCAACCACCCTGCAAAGTGGAGAGGGCTGCTGTGGCAAGGTGCCCACCAGCACAATCAGCAGCAGCCATGCACACTCCCTCCAGTGACTCTAGAACGGGCATCCTGGAACTGGCACCAGCACCACCTGGCTGGATGGTGTGGGGTTGGTTTGTTTGTTTAACAGAGAACAGGTTGTCTGACTCTTGCTAAAGCCTCCATCATTCACTCCTATGTAGGGCAAGGTTAATGATGATGAGTAAGATCCCTTCCAAATGGCGTGCCAGGCACAAAGTAAGAAAATATCAGCAGAGTAGGAAAACATGACTTAGCAAAGTCAGCAGTCATATCTTACCAAAAGCTCTTCCTCACGTGCCCAGATCTGCAGCGGTGGGAGGGTTTTGGTAGAACACCACTCTTTTTCTGAGGACTGCAGGCAGGCTGCACAAGGCGTTCAGGCCCTCCTTGGGTCCTCCCGACCCTGCTGTAGAGTGCAGGGTAGACCTGTGATGGGCATGCTCCTTCCACAGCCCAGCTGGTCACTGAGCCCAACAGCAACAATGCAGAATCCTCAGGAGGACATACTGGAAAGCCACTTTGAATGACTTCTGACAATGCTGACATACTTCCTTAGAAATTTTAAAACATGTAAAGCATAAACACTTAATTCAGTCTTAATTCAAATATTCTTTATTAGTGCTGTTCAACACTGGCTGAGAAAGCTTCTTGCACTGTATTAAAGACATGTTCTACCTCCTATTATTTATATCACCCGATGTGCATACAGTGTTTTTGCAATTCATTATATAAAGATAACTACTAATTTGTCAGCAGTACAGATATTTTAAGATATTGACAAGAAAGGCTTCCTTTGCAAGCAAGGACAGTTTATTTTAGCAAGTATCAATACTGTTTCAAGCTCTGCTGTAAAAATCAAAACTGACCCAAAAATGCGCATCCTAACCCAGCTCACTAAATTCCATGGAACATGCTGAAATCCATAGCTGTTTATAGCTGCAGCATTATGCATTTGACAGTTTTATTTGTGTAAGAGTTTATGCTTTCATTATGTTCTGTCACTTGCTACATGGAATTTGTGTTTAAGAGGATTCCACTGTATCATATCTAAGAGGTTTACAACAAAATCCAAATAGCTGAACTCATGGATACACCACGTCACTAGATTTAAGGGTTCACAGTAACTCCTTCTACATTAGCCATCATTTTTTGAGTAGACTCATCTACAAACAATACACAATGCTACAGAAAAGTTACCTTCAAGACTGATTAAATGAAAAATCAATACACAGTATTATTACACCTACCTTCCCATCCTTCTGTCATATATAAAAACTGTAAGAAAACCAGTTTTCACATATTTACTCTCAGGTCTTAAAAAAGAACACAGAAGCACATTTCCTTCCAAGCCCACCAGTTAATTAAGTGCACCAGGAGCTGAACAAGCAGCAGAACTACAGTTGCCAGTAAAACCATGTAAACAACTAGTGACTGAGGAGCCAAGATCTAGAGCAAACAAGACTCACAATACAGACAGGATCTCCTGCACACACCACCACGAGTGCTATTTAAATTTTATTAAAAGGGAGGGGGCAGAAAGTAGGCAAAATATGGAACATGTCAAGAGCAACAAGGCTCACAAGCTATGGCAAACCAAACTACATGGCTGCATCCAGCAAATCTACTCCCTGTGGCTAGGGAGTCTTTTTTACCATTGTACAAGATCCTCCTCATGAGGCTTCTATTTCCAATGCAGCAGCTGGACAAAGCCACCATCTTCAGGAGTACATAGAGTGACTATGTTCAGTCTCCCTCACTCAGTCATCCTGACTGCAAATATCTCTTCTTTGGGAAAGGGTATTTATGGCCTGTAAGTTTTTTTTCTTTTGCTTTTTTTTTCTCCAACTGACTTTATCATTCATTCTGCTACTAAATTAAACATCTCTCCACCAGAAATTCCCTACTCCTGCAAATACTTGCATGCTGGTGGTAACTCAGTTATCTCTGAACTTGGAAATAAGGCACCAAGAGTGAGTACAGAAGCTCAGGCAAGACAGGCTCTTGAGACCTCAATGCCATACTGCACTTCCTTAAAACCCTTTCAGATTTTTAACACATTTTCCAAGAATAAGTACAAGCACTCCCAAGCATTAAAAAAAGGCACTCTTACAATAGCCCTTTTCAGGTAACACCACCACCTCTTTTCACCTGCATCTATCTCATAGTGCTCACAGGAGGTAATCGGGGCTGTCAAGGTGGAGATGCAGGCTCAGCTGACAGCTCACCATACGTCCTGCTCCAGTGGAGTAAGTGCTGTGCCTTACACCATTCCCCAGGCTCTAATCGTGCTTCACTCTCTGCAAATCCGCTTGACAGAAAGCTTCTCTTAACTACAGATGATTTCAGTAATGAGGTACTTCATTCATGTAACTGTGATCTGTGGTGGAAAAGTCAAGCCAGGCTTATGTCACAGCTTGTGTTAATTTCCGCTAATGAGAATCCCAACAGTTGCAATAAATGGATCCATCCATAAACCGAGAAATAAAATATTGGAATTACTTCCATGAACACAATATTCAAAGTATTAAAGAAACAAAGTCTACAATCCACAAAGTAAAGGCTGTCCTCCAGCAGACACAAGTTTCACACAAGAACATGGGCATACGTCAGTTCCACAACAGACATCAAAATATTAGAGTAGTAGTGGAAACTGAAGTTTCCAAAAGATTCACCTTGTGCACTACAGCGATGCTTGGCAAGGTATGGAAAACTTTTCTATTTAACTAGGAACGACCAGTCAGTCTCTGCCATGAGGGAGATCCCACCATAAAGCATAAAGTAGATGTTGGACATTATGTTCTGGGCTTAACAAGCGTGAAATCCCCAGGGATCGATCTAAAGGAAGGAGAGGTAGCAACTTGTGTCTCCAGCCACTTAGTCTTTTATTTGACCTCCACCTATGCAGCTCCTCACTGGCTTCAGCCAGGACACACAGCTGACGCATGTTTCCCAACACGTTTCCCAGCATGTGGCTGCCAGAGAGTTCCGTGTGAAAGTCAGAGCCCTGGACCACAGCAAGTTCTATGATTGCCACCCTCACAGTACCCATCTATTTCACCTCTTCACCTTCTCCACTGTCTCACCACATAGAAGGACCAGCTGAACTGGGAGCCTACACCAAGTAGCCTCAGGAGGTTACAAAACATGACAGCACTCTCAGGTCCAGCTGCGAGGTGCAACACTGTGAGGAACAATGATGTTAATGAGAACCTGAAGGAACCAAAGTTCACCCATGATTTGCTGCCTGCTCAAGTGTGACCATAAAATGAAACCCTCACACATCAAAAGACTGACCTCATTGTGCGCTGTGTTGGACTAAATGAGGTATGAGGTTCAAGATAATGTAAGGAAAACCTGTTCCACAGAGGTGGGAGATGTAGGCTAAATACAGACAGAGAAAATGACTGGTTTTTACTGCATCTCTGTGCAAGGAGTAAATAGTCTCAGTATGCTAGCTAGCACTCATGATCTTCACTACTGAACTTTTACCCACTTCAGCTGATGGGACTTGCATTACAAAACAAAATACTCCTAGAAAAGGTGTGATCTGTAAAAGTCAACCACTTCAGTGTTATTAAATATTCATAAGGCAAGATTCAGTGGATGAGACTGTTAAAGTGGAAAAGACTGTTCACGTACTCCAAATGTGCAATATGTATGGCAATTGGGATTTGGCATACTAAATGCAAGGCTCCAGCAAATTTTTGCACTTTTGCAAATTCCATCCTCAGAAACTGTGTATAAAGTTTAAGACGCAGAAAGAGCAATAAAGCTAGTGACTGAATTTGCAGAGCAGTATATCTGATCTTACCTTCATGTCAAAGGCACAGGCTTTCCAAAGTATATTCTCTTCAGTCTGAAGCTTCCCAGTATTACTTTTATGCCTTTAATTTGCCCTATTTTGTTAAATTTAAGCAAAGTCAAGATCTGATGATTATGGGGAAAAAAGCTCAGAATGAAGCTTGAAAATTTTTTTAAGAATTTTGTCCTGGTTCTTTCCTCACGTGGGTAGGGATCTTGATGACAAGCTTACCTGCATTACCAATGTTTGATTTAGCTGTCAGAAGCCTGCCGTTTCTTCCTTCCTGCATTCTTCTTCTAGCATAATCATCTAAAAAGCCTTTTAAATATTCACCTATTGGTCTGCTCCACTCATTTATTTCATTAACGACATACTTCTACAAGTTTTTCACTTTTACAAATAAACAGGTATCTGGGATTTTAAAGCACCAGTACCAAATTTCTTGGAGTATGCGGCCTAATTCAGGAGTTTTGCTGAGCCCTTTTACAGTGTTTTTTTGCATTCAAGAATTACAAGTTCCTTATATCAATGCCAAAACTGGGTCACCTAAAAGCACTTATGAAGCATTTAGCAAGCACTACTAAGCGGAATTACATCCAACCCATGCTGTTTCGTGAGTAATTGAAACAGTTAGGTAGCTTAAACATATAACATTTCATCAGACTGTTGCTGAAAAGACATTAATACTCATTTTTCCCTCAGTGGTCATGTCATTTCTTCCCCTTTAGTTCATTTTCATAAATCCACTACAGTCTAAATGCAGAAGAGTTGATTTAATCAGATAGCCAGCAAGGCACAATTAACTTTTCTCTGTGTCACTTCATGATTTAGTGACATAATGCTGTGAGTGGCAGAAGTGAAAAAGAGAGAATCTGGAAGCAGAGAGGTAGTTGCTTTGTTTTAAATAAAGACAAAAATATTTCTCACCTCAGCAATAAATACAGCAGCTGAGGTTCCAGTTTCTAAAACTGTTTCCACAACAATTCTTTCTGTAATACAAATCACTACCAAGGTGTTATCCAGACTTGTTTATGGCACTTCTCAATGCTGATACAAATGAATAAGAGAAATGATTCAATAACCCCTTCTGTCAAGGTTACATTGCAGAACAGATAATTTCTTCATGCTCCTCAATGAAACACTGGCATGAGACATCAGTCCAAGTTGGGAATCTTCTCCAGTTAACACCAAGATTTCTCCAGCTTATCTTCCTCTTCCAAACACTCCAAAATGGTTTCAACAAAGATTCTGTTCAAATTTTAGGTGGATTTATAGAGTGTCAGCTAAAAAACAAGCATGCACAGAGCATACACTTGGAAGATTTAGGAAAGGTGACATTTGCCTCTTGCAAAATTCTGTTTCATACAACATGATGGCAGCTACTGCCATCAATAGAAATCTGGGAGTTGTCATGCACCTTTTCTTGACATTTGAGAGTCACCTGGTGGCTGACAATAAAATGCTGATTTATGATCTGTAGACTTATATTTATCGGAGGGCAAAACTCCCCTTAGGCAGACACTGAGACAGCATAGCATACTTGTAATCTTCCGTAGTCTCTTGAGAAAGCATATTCTAGAAGTTGCAAAAGCAAATCTATGCAGGCTTTGCACTCTCATTTGCAATTTTCACTTAAACTAAGATTATAAAAGATAATAACAATGCCATTTTAAAAGCTTGGTGTCTTCCCTAACAAATGGATGCCACTTTATTACAGAAACTACAGTTTTTCTGTGGTTTTAAGATTAAAAATAAGCACAAATGCCTGCTGAGTCTCCCACCGCTTCGGTGCCCTTCTAAGAAAACTGAGTTATTGATAAAACAGATGTGCTGGTTTAGCTTGTATAGACTTCATTTTCTTCACAGTAGTTAGAATGGGGCAGTGTTTTGGATTTGTGCCATCTTAATAATTTGGGGGTGTTTCAGTTATTGCTGGGCAGGCCAGTGACTAGTGTCACAACCTTTTCTGCTTCTCACCTTACCCTACCAGTCAGGGGGCTGGGGCTGCACAAGAGCTGGAAAGAGACACAGCCAGGACAGCTGTCCCCCACTGACCACTGGGATATTCCATGCCAGGCTCAGCCTATAAAGCTGAGGGAAGACAGAAGTCAGGGTGTTTGGACTGACAGTGTTTGTCTTCACAAGCCAGTTATGCATGATAAAGCCCTGCTGAACACCAGCCTGCCCACAGGAAAGGGTGAAGGAATTCCCTGTTTTGTTCTGTTTGCATGTGCAGCTTCTGCATCACCTATTAAACTCTTTATCTCAAGCCACAAACTTTCTCACTTTAACTCTTCCAATTCTCCTCCCATCCCCTCCACCAGGGAGTGAGCAAGCAGTTCTGTGGGACTGAGTTGCCAGCTGGAGTTAAACCGCAACAGCAGCACCGACAGCAGGATTTGCACCACTGGAAAATTTTACTGTGCTTCTCAGCAAAGAAATGTCTTCGCATGGTAATAAAAAGCTTTGAGGTGTGAATGTTTAAAAGGATGATGTGAAACAAGTTGTGTAATTGTTAAGTATTTCCAGGAAAAAAATCTACCTCAAAATATTAAATTCTGTCTCTGGAAACTGAATATACAATCTAAGTGAAATTCTCCATGGTAGTGATTTTGCAATCTCATAATAAGGAACATTTAAATCTCTTGAAATATCCTTCTCTTCTGGAAGAAAAACAGTCTGCTACATGTAAAAATTATTGACTCGATGCAACCTACCTAAATTACACAATTAAAGTCAAATGCCTCTTAAACAGAGATAAAATAATGTGAGTGGTCTTTTTCAACTTTAAACCAACTTAGATGGCAAAGCTCAGCTGAATTCTTCAGAACTGCAGTTTCTTAGGTCAGTTCTATGATCAGACTGAGCTCTGCTTTCCACGCCATGTCAGAGCTTGTTATTACGTCCCAAAAGCCATTACTCCATGTCTCCCACTGATACACCCACCTGACTGCACATCTCATCTAGATAAACTGAACTGCTCTGTGTTTTAGTAGATCCTTTCACCATTTCCTCTCCTACCTCTCAGAAACCTCAGTGAACACCAGGAATGAAGATGCCTCTCTCCCTGTTACTTCTGTCCCCCAGATGTTCAGATTCAGGTGGACTCAGGAAGGGGTATAGGAGAAGGTGACCAGAGCTGAACACAGGTGGGAGAGCAGATGATATGGACAGTCAAGAGCAGAAGACAAGACAGGGATAACAGCAAGAAAGAACTAAAAGACGAAGTGAGAGCCACTGAAAATAAATTTAACATTGATGAATCTCACTATCCCTGAGCTGCTCAGCAAACAACTGAGAACACTGACCCAAGCGGAACATGATTTATTATCACCTGATATTATGACTGGAAAGTAAACATTACAAAATACTATGAGAGAGTATGTCACCTACATTACAAACTCACTAAAAAACCTTAAAATGCAGCTGTAGACCAGGAAGAGCAATGTTTCTTCTTTATCAAAAAGTCAGCAAAGGTGACTTGGTTACAATATCCAAGCAGCAAGAGGTTCAAGTCAACTACATACAAGAGAAAACTTCAAGTAGAAACCACAGCAAGATGCTGAAGCTAGTCCAGATGAAAACAGCAAAAACAAGTTTTGCCTTTCTAATGCTCTCAGTGGTAGATTAACTAACTGAACAGGATTTTCCTCCTCTCTACAACTTCACCTTGAGCTACAAGTCTTTTAGGAAATTTTGTCTTAACAAAATCAGAGTTAACACCCTGGAGCAGATGAAATATATTGGTTTACAACAGACAGAAAAATCAGATAAGGCATATAACAACACCATCCCACCTTAAAGCCCATGGTTGAAGGATAGGAATCTACTAATGTTATTAGTTACTCTTTGTTCACCATGAGCTGTGAATGGCTCTGATTCAACCCTGATGACAACCTGCACAAGATTTAGTATATTTACTTGTAGAACTATTGCTGTTCCTCCAAACTTACTTTCCCCATAAATCAAGAATTACAAAGCATTATTCCTTACATTACATGGAAAAGATATTTAAAACAGGAAAAAATTCAAAGGCAAACAAGAAAAAAAGACACATTCTGGAATTAGAATAGTCCAGCTTTTTTCCAGATATGTTTCCTGACCTAAATGCACTTCTAGGCACAATTTCCTTCAAAAATCGTACTACAGTCAGTTAATAAAACAGATAAAACCTGTGCTTCAGTTCTTAGTACTTGAACTGAATACTTGAATTTTCAGCTCCGATGTTCTGTTAATGTAACTGGTTTACAAAATCTGCAGAGTGGCATTATATTCTCTGGGGAAGAAGAAAGGTGAAGCACAAAGATACAGTTCTCCAAACTAACTAGGAGCCTGAAATCAGTAATAAATCCGTTACTTGACAAAGATGATCAAATGATGCTCTGCAAATTAGGAGTAGCATTCCTCTTCCAAATACAATCTGGTGATAGTGGCATGATATGACAACACTGATGAATGCTCAACTGCTCTTTGTTAAAAAAACAGGCATTTCATAGCTTAAGCTACACATAGAATGAAGCATTTAATCTTAAACCTGATGGTGATCAGTCCTTTTGTGAGGAAGAAAAAAAAAAGTGTCTCCATTGTTTACTCTTCTGTTAGGATTTCCTTAGCTCCTCTGTTAGGATTTCCTTAGCTCTCTGTTAGTCAAGTTTAACATGATCTCCCTTGTCTACAGGTTCTCCAGCACAAGATCTGGGAAGACAGCTGGTCATCCTTGCTGCATTTCCCTGAAATTTTCTTTCCCTCGATGGAGAACTAAAAACTAACCATCATTCAGAGCACAAGACTCACCATAGACTAAGACAAAAATGCAATAATGCCTTTGTTTTCTTTTCATCTCATAGTAAATAATAAAATTGTTTTCTTTTTTGATCACTGCTGACCACACTGTGCAAAGACACTGAATACTTATCACTTTCATCATATAAAACTGAGTCTGGCAAAACAGAGAGAAATCTACTTGAGCAAGTATTTTAAAAGGAGTCCTTGATTAATACAGTTTTGCTGTCAATAGATACAATCTTGGTGAGATAATTATGTCTAAATTACACTTAAAAGGTAGCTTAAATGCTACTGGACAAGGGTTCTTGGCAGACTAAATAGAGAGCAATGCAAAAACATATTTGAAGGTAGCTGGTGCTACTAAATATCAAACATAAAAGTGGAATGCTGTGAGGTAAATGCTTTGAGGCAATGTAATGAGCAGTCTACTCCTTGTTGGGCTTTGAGGATGAAGCAGTGCTAAATGCTGCCTAGGCAAGGGCTGTCTCCTTGATGAACAGAGGTAAATTTCTGCCCAAACTAGTAACACCAGATGCAGAACACAGGAGGAAAAGAAAGCTCAATCCATATTTTGAAAACTTATTTTGAAAAAAGTTAGTGCTGACTCCTTGCCACACACACTGAAATTTCTGCAGAGTGAAGTCTGAGTGTGTTTATTTTTTTCCAGAGTACAACTCTCAGTTTTCCTACACTTACAAAAAAAAAAAATGAAGTCTTGCTTACAAATGTATTTCATCTTTTTCCCCACGTGAATGGTTTTGGAAAGAAAAGTCCAAGGAGACTAAAGTATCCTCCAGCACAGAGCTCAGTGAAGCAGCTGCTATGCTATTACTCACTGTCCTGCCTGTGGTGAAAACAATGCCACAGCTATGCCTCAGTGGGCAACAAAGGAGTTCATTCTTCAGGGGTTATTCAATTCTTTGTCCCTTGGCTGAGTCTGCAAACTCAGAAAGCAGGAGACAAGTTAATGCTCACCAGGACAGCTGAGACGTAACATCGATAGGTGTCCCGTTTAAGAACTAGACCAAGTGCTACTTAGATTTGTCTCTCAATCCACTGCATGGTCATTTAAAGAGAGAAAGAAGAAGAGTGGACGGAGTAGGAGTTGAGCAAGGAGTGCTTCTCCAAGTGCCAGAAATTTCTGACTCACAGATCACTCCACAGAGATCTAAGGATTTTTCTTCCCTAGTCATCCTACAGTCATAAACAGATCTTTCTTCATTAAAAAATATGCCAGGTTGAGACATTTTGCTGCTCCAGTTCAAAACCCTTACCCAAGTAACATTCTGAGCTCCTAATCTCTTCTCGCTTCACTAGTTTTCCTTTTATTGTCCACCCATCACTGCATTTCTCAGAAACTATAGACTTCCTGTTTAATATCTCACTTAAAATGACAATTGAAGAAATAATTTATTCCTATTCCGTATTTATAAGCTGCCCAGAAGCAAAGTCAAAGCAACTCCGCAGACATCTGCTCACATTGAATGCAGTAAAAACATAACAGCTACACTGCCTGAGAAACCACAGAACTGGTCTTCTAAGGTCCCTTGCTCCAGTCACTCCATACCCAGAAGGACAGAAGTCTCAAGACAGATTTCCTTATTTACACAGCAATATCAATGCATTTGGATTTCATATGATTTATGGCAAAACACACCCTGAAGTTTAGAAGGGAGATGGAGGGCTTTTGACACCCTCTTCTCGCTTGGAGAAGCAGAGAGAAGCTGCCACTTCCCCACGGAGTGCCAAGATCTACCAAACCACTTAAACCTGTGGCTCAGAAATCATCATTGAGGCATCCAGGGGGTGAATGAAAATTAGTAGTTGTCCCACCTAAAAGCCACAACTGACTACCAAGCTCAACTCTTCCGTAAGCTATAAAGAGGCAACAGGGGAATTATCTTTACACGAGAGAATAAAAAAGAGTCAATGGAGGGTCCACCCTGTGCTCACCGCAGATACAAGAGCCATGCTGGAGCAGTTTTCTCATCCTCCTACACCCAACAGGTAACCCTGCATAATCCCACCTTGTCAGCTATGCTTTCTTTCAGAGACCAAAACACAACCCAGCACACACTTCTCATTTCTTGTCCTCTTTTCAAGCTTTTGGGAGATCAGTGGTCAGATTGCTCAAACAGTTACATTTAAGAAGACATCTCCTATAATACCTGTGAGGTCCCACCTTGTCTGTAATCAGGATAGGATGGGAGAGGAAAGGGAGGTGGTTCTCAATTTCACCTTTCCAGACAGTTCAAGGAGCAGAAAGGGCTACTCTCAGATGCACAGAAACTGATATCTACCCATGATGACCAAAGGTGTTTGGGCTTTTAGCACCCAGAGCAAATGTCATAACTACACACCAAATGACACAGCAGTATGATCAGATTATTTTCAGGTTCCAGATACCCAAATCTCTTATTTTTCCTCAGTCAGACATGCAGGGTTATTGCTTCTCCCATGTGTCCCCTACCTTCATTAAGCAAAGACTGAGGAAGAGCAAAAATAGTATGTTGAAGATGACAATATAAAAAGGCTAAGCTCACTGCTAATCACCAGTTAAGAAAAACTGAGCTACAGTGCCTAGACTTGTCATTTCTCTTTGCTGTCTACTTAGTAGGTATGCTCTAATTTATCAGCAGTCTGTTTAGACTGTCTTGTGCATACCAGTCTTCATCTAATAAGTAGCCATCCAAGCCACATTCTGCCAATTTTCACAATTTGCTTATGTCGCCCACTCTTCTTGCATAGGCAGCTGCTAAACCCTCAGCGTCAACTCAGCTGAAAATTACAAACTCCTTCTGGATAGCACTGCAGGTCACTTAGAATTATTCTTTGACTGTAAGAGCAGTCTCATAAAGGAGGAATTGAAAATAATTCAATGTTTTGTCATTCAAGTTTATTCTCACATTTCTGTGGTAACCCTTCTTGAATTTACTTAAAATATACGGTAATTTTTAACTACAGGTTTGGACAACAAAAAAGCAGGATGAATCATTCTGGGTATTTGAAGCCTACAATCAGACAGCTTGAGTCTCCCTTGTATTTTGCCACAGTTCTCAAGCCAAAGTTTTATTTTCCTACTTATCACCAGGAACACTTTCACAGGGAGCATTAATTCATTTGAACATGCAAAACACTTGAAGATTTGGGAATTTTTCATATACTACAATGCTTTAAAGGCCCATGTTCTTCCTCTACATTGATTTTTGCTTCCTTTGTAACTGTATACTCAGAATTAGAGGGCATTAGAGCTAAACTGGGAAGATAGCACATGTGTATAAATATATCATGCAAAAATAAAACTGGGCAGATGCATAGAAAACACCCTGCAGCATGGATTACCCTTGTTTTCCTCATCACTGCATGGGCAACACATGTCTACTGGTACAGCACTTCAGAAGCCAGGACTGCTCTCAGGGATAAACACAGGCCATAATGTTGGGAAGAAGATGCTGTGGGCAAGTGAGTCCTTTCACTGTAGCCGCTCTCCAGTAAGCCACCAGCAGTCGTATGCTGGAGCAATGCAAAAAGTAGCTTTTAATTTGTACTGCCTATAACTCAGAAGATGACATAGTTACAAAATACTGGGTTTGTATAAACAGCCTTAGATCAAGCAAAGCTTGCTGGAGAGTTGTCTCAGGTTGGATAAATCCATGATAGCAATCCATGTTTCCTGCTGTTTGTTGTTTTCTTTTTTTTTCAGCATAGCTTTGAAAAATATTACAGTAGTAGCAACTTACACACATATGTAACACTCCAGATTTCTGTTAACGCTGAAGTTGTTGCTTTATTATGCTCCACAAAATGAGCTTCTCGAAGAATTCAAGACATTACTTACTGTACACACAGGAACAACAGCAACCAGGTAACACTTACATAAGAGCAGAATTCCAACCATGTCATCCAGTGGTCCAGTCTATAGCTATGTATCTTACAAAAGCCAAGTCCACAACTCTCACAGCCCACCAGAACAATTCATGTTGATCTAACACAGTCATGTCAACGGGACAGCAACAATGAACAGCCACCATTGATTCAAACGATTTAACATTAAACTGTACATCTCCACTTTGTGAGTTCTACATCAAAAATCCATCTCAAATATGTAATCCTAAATGCAAACATTAATGATAAATCCCAAAGGAATCCCGAAGTGCTGCTCCTGAACTTTACAATCATGTTAGTGGATTTCCCTTTACTCCTCCCATACCGAACAGCGGCAACTTCACTTTTCTTCTTCTTCTACAGCCAGGTCAGAACAGCTGGTGATGGCCCCCTCTGAATGCAGCATTTAATACCTACCTGCCAGGTGACAGGTCCTACAGTGCAAGAAGATTAGTACAGTGAGGTCCTTTTACAGGGAAACGAAGTCACCATCAGCCAAGCAGAGCATCAATAGCTGTGCCCAGGCTTACCAAAGCCCCTACCACCCCTGTGTGCATCTGCACCCTTCACATATGCATGAACCTTTATGTTAAGGGCTTCTGGGGGATATGTCTATCTTCCTACAGCAGCAATAGGTGCATGCCTGGGCAAACAGGCTGTCATAGGATGATCCACCTCCTGGGCAGCCTGACATCCTCAGGTAAGGATGCTGAATTCTCAACAGCAGCATGACATGAACCTCCTAAAGCCCTGCTGCTTTCACTCCAGCAAATACATGCCTGAGAGATATTTCAGAGTCTTTTGAGAGAACTAAGGGCATAGAAAAATCCCATCTGGGATAATAAGTCATGAAGCAGGAAACAAAACCCAAGATTATACAAAGCATCAACCAAACAGCAGGTATCTGAATCTGCCAGGCTAAGATCAGCACAAATCAACACAGCATCTATAGACAAATACTGAAGCATTTTCCCTTAACTTCAATCCAACACAGAATAATTCTTACCTGGAGTTACTTATCACCCTGACACAGACTGACTGGTGGCCCCAAGGAGTCTCTAGAGGTACTACAGAACAAAGAAGTATGCAAAGAGCAATGGTGAGGAACAGGATCAATTTTCTTTCTCTTCAACTTCTTGAACATCAACGAGTAAAAGTCAGCTAAGCCTGCTTGTTATTCAGTTCAGCAGTCATTATCTGATTCTGTTATCGGTCACTACACTACACCTACATTTCTTGCCCCACTCAACATATCTTCTCAAATCTCATCTTCCAGCAACTGTAACACGTGATGCACCATGTTGGGTGAGCGAGGCCTTCCTCTGAAATAGTCAAACACAGGATGAAAGACAAGGAGAGACTTCTTTCACTAAAACTTGGCAGATGAAGACAGCAAAAATCATCCTCTGAAGTTCAATATGGCTATGACCTTACTGTTTTCTAAACCACTGCCAACAAGGTAGCTGTTGAAACAAAGACACTCACGTAAAGTAGAAAAAAAAAAAACCACAACCCAGTCCATGACTTCAACCTCTTCCATCCAGACTGCCCTTCTGTACCACTCTGTATAGGCTTCTTCACTTCTGTGTCACAAGACCCCAGAGTCCATGACGTTCTATGCTTTGCTGGTCATGCATTCCCCTGATTATCTCCTACTGGGCAAACGAAAACTGGAGAACCTGCACTGTGAAAAACGATGTCACCAGAGCATCTGCAGAATCTCAACTCTCCAAAATTATTTCTTTACATTAGTCTCCTATGTACCTAAGGCCTTCTGTGAATACAAAATTACAGTATGAGCTGCCTAACCATCTGTACTTCCAGCTTCTTCCGGTATCAAACTGGCTTCACCGCACTCCTTAAAATGTAATGTCAGCATGAAAAAATATTACACAGGACAAGCTGTACTCTATCATAACGGAAACTTTTGCATTCAATTGTGCTACCACAGTGAAAACATGCAATTAGTAACACATCCTGTAGATACTCTTAAGTCATGTGGTAGTGAAAAGAAAATTCAGTTTGAGACAGTAGCCCACAGCAATGAAGACTGCAGGAAAAACATTGTACCTCCACCTCAGCAACCTGTAAGGTCACTGGACAGGCCTTTGCCCTAAGAAGCGTGCTGGAAAAAACTGGGCCTATTGCTCCAGCAGACACACTGTTCCACAGTGAGAGTTGGTTTTATCAGCACTGCTCTGCAAGCATGCTGATTATCCCACATGAAGGACAGTTACCACAGGGATATACCAGAAACCCTCATCAACACAGACAAGTCTTAACCCTGCTTCAGCCTCAAAACTGAAATGAAAACCCAGAAACCTAACTTGCCTCAGGAGCAGAAGGAGCTTATTCCTTATATAAAAAAGGTTTCCTGTAACCCATGTAAAACGCTCAGCTGTATTTGGGAATCACACGAAAAACAACGTTAAAAGCTCTCAAAATGTAATTCTCATTCCACACCTGAGACACTAAACCTCCCAGATTTTCCAGAGACACCAGCATCACACCAAGCACTGCCCAGGAGACACGGTTCCTTCCAAGCAGAACATTCGCAAAGCAAAAACCATTCTATTCACACATAAGCTGCCACTGATCCTGGTGCATAGACATCATTGGAAATATTTTGTAGGATTTTGTAAGGACAAAGCGCTATGTAGTATTTCTTAGTTGTAATCTTTTACATTATACAAGGGCTCCTCAAACTGGCCTTTTTTCCTGTATTATAAAGGGTGCTGGCGTGAACTGCTTAAGTGATCAAACAAGCACTAAAGACTACAAGCAAACAGACCACAGCATTCACTTATCCCTGATGAATTATGAATTGCTTTACACTTACAGAATGTTTCCTGAAAAATTTTAACATTAAAATACAATATATCAGTTTTATTCTCCCCACTATACAGGCAATCAAAGACTGAAGTAAAACATTTCGGGTCAATCAGTTCCTGCGGCAAGCGACATCACTAAAATTTAGGACCACCATGTCCAACCCATGGTAACCACATTCAATGCTGCTCCTCATGTTGCTCATGAGATGGGAGAGGGGCTGCTTTTGCCTGGCACAAGCATCATAATGCCACACTGTAATCCTAAATGCCAGAGAACCCAAACCTGCAGAGGCAAGAGGCAGCAAGCCAGCAGGGCACGCTTGTTTCAATTCTTGCTTTGCTCTAGGAAACATCAGACACTTGACGAGAAGAATGGTGGGATCCTGTGGAACCACTCATCTTGCTTTTTTTGTCCAGTCCCTCAGTTCCACAAGTCTTATGTCTATTTCATCGGAGACAGATTTGACTTGTCACTCACAGGGTTCAGGAAACCAGGGAAGTAGTAATTTATAATGTACTAATTTCCAAGTGTTTTATCTGCCTGTCTTTGGACATCCAAATAGCCCATTGCTCTCCCTTTTTTATTTCCATTTTCTTTCTGCTACCATAGGGATGGTCTCAGGTTGCATCCCAGCCAACTGTTGTGTGTTACACCTCACTACTTCAGACTACCCCAGCACACCACTGTGAGAGGCTCTAATTTATGTGTCAGTGGAGGTTCTTGTGAATGTCCCATATATCAGATTGACATCACGCACAAATTAGCAGACCTGACAGCAAACCTTAATGCAAGAAAATACTGAGAGGAAGAAGTTTTGGGTTAGGCTGTTTTTGTTTGTGATCTGGCACTTTTTTGAACAGACATTTAATACACCTCATCAGCCAACCATGCACAGAGGATGTTCTCCTGCTCCACGTAGTGGCTGCAGATACATTTAGGAAAGGACCTTCATATGCTCATTCAAACTACCCAATTTTCTGCACATCAACCATGGCCTCCCCCATTTTAAATCAGATCTTTTCAAAAAAAGGCCAAAAAAACTCCAAAATGGATGTACTACACCAGCAAGTTGTATTACGTTAATTAGTACAAGGTACCGTACCTAATACCAGGCAGTGACTTAAGATGTCTTGGCTTTATTCTCAGCTCAGCTGAAACCTCAATGTCAAGTTATTTCATCTATCAGATTTTCTGTTTCTGTATAAGAAGTGGGGCTTTTACGATCCTTTTTTCAACAGGAATTTATTGAGGATAAAAATCCATCAATAAGTACACATCTGTTGTAACAACAGCCTGTATTGCTGCTGTATGCTGTACCTGCATGGACACCTGGGCAGACAAGGACTTGTGCAATATCCTCATGGGAAAGCAACAATTGTACATCTTTTAATGCATCAGAAGGAGCTGTTTCAGGGCTGTGAAATTCCACCCAGAAACAAGATGCTGGCTACGCTGAACAACAAGTGAGACAAGGAAAATAACTTCCTAACAAACAGCAACATTAACACAAATTTCAGATGATCTCACTAGCCCAGGACAATACCAAGAGACAGAAAACAGCTGGGAAGTCTCCTCAGTTTTCAGAAAATGGATTATGTGTAGAGCTGCTGCAGGGTTACACTACGGCAACTACAAAATACAGGCTCTTCTCCCTTGCAACACTCGATGTCATCCCACACAAAATGGTGTCCCTTAGATTTGATAACGCATTGCTCATACAACAGCAGAGGGGCACCACAGCACCCAGGCTTGGGACACATCACCTGACAAATGCTGAGAACAACTGGTAAGCCTCTGTTCCAGTGACTTGTGGCCACTGATCCCGTGAGACTGTCTGACCACTTGTTGGACCAGCCAGTCCAGCAGACAGGTCAAAGGACCAAGAGCAAGAAACCCCACGTTCTCTTTCCCCAGCTTCAGTAACCAGGACCTTCCTGCTCACACAACAGCTCTTTATTAAAGCCACGAGTGGGCAGTTTTCTGTAATGGGTGCCATTTCAAAGAGGATATGTTAACCAGAAACAAGACACTCTTGTTTTAGAGAAAAAACTTCTGCACATTTAATTAATCAGAAATGACTACTGTGCTTACATCCTACCTTAATCTGCATTCACTTCAAGCATAAACAAGACCCAGCTTTCCAAATTAGCACAGGCAAGTATGGCAACCATCTCTGGACATCAGTTTCTTGAAAATACTTGCCCAGCTCACCACAAGGATATTATAAGTCTAAACTAGCCTGTAATATGCACCTAGATCTTTTGATAAAAGCTGCTTCAGAAGTTATATTAAAAATAATAACCAGCAACTTTAATAATCATCCAGACCAACTCAGATCTTCCTAAAGGATCTTCCTTTCCACTGTGAATTTTAACTATGTATATTTCTTGCTTATTCTTTTACTTAGTAATTTTCAAAGCCAAAGAAATTAGAGACTACCATGATGTTCTTAGTTTTCACATATACAGCACCACACACAGCATGTACCATAGCACACAAATGCATTAACAACATCAAAATCTCTGACACCCACCCATAATAAATGACCAAGATCTGAAGTTCTGTAATAGCAAAAGAAGTACCAACAACATGAATTATAGCAATCATGGCTACAGGGAGTTTTTTGGTATGTATTTCAAATTACTTTGATTTATATACACACTTACCTTAATTTTATTTAAAAAAAACCCAAAGAAAAAAGAAGTCAAAATAATGTCATGTTTGTGCAAGACCTCTATTTTCTTGCCAGCACAATTTCTATCCTTATCAGTTGTCAAGTGGATTAACAGTTACTATACACTCCCTTTTCTTACCATTGCTGTCTGAGGGCCATGCCTGTTGTAAATAACCACTAGCCAGTGGTTATTTATCTTGTATTTTATCTTTAATCATGCATATTACCATTTTTATAAAATATTATTTCCTTAAACACTGAAGTATTTCAAGTTTGTTCCCTTCTGTGAAAAGGCAAATTAAGTGAACGCTTCGTGAAGGAAAAGGAGATTTAATAAACATCTGATTTGCTGCTGGATGGTGCTTCAGATTATATTTAAAACACATCATGTTTTGTTGACACCTCCGTGCACACTTGCTGGTATAAAGCCCAGCAAGAATGTGACTATGGCAACCGCAATAGGATATTTATATATCTATGCATATGCGTGCATGTGTGTGCTCACATAAATACACACACAACCCTGAACTGATTTAATCGACCATCAACAAGATTTTCTCAGCTCTCATTTTCACAGGAACAGGTAATCATGTCTAAACAAATGGGATGAGGAGGCAGCATTAACTTTTATATGATGAAAATCTTCCAACAGAAAAGCCTGTAAACCTACCAACATTTACAGAGTGTACACAAACACATGCTCACTTCAGAATGCTTTAGCTATAAGCAAAAAGAAACCAAAACGTCTGCAGGCACAAATTCAGTGACACCATCAAAATAAAAAGCATTTCATTTTCAGGATTTTTTTTAAACTCGGCTTTTACCCACAGAACTAGATCCTCACTGGAGCATGCAGGCTATTTTACAAGAGATCCAGACTCTCCTCGTCCTCACCAACACTCCCATTCGTACTCCTTTTTGAATACAGAACGTGCAAAAGTTTCTTTAGTCTGCAAATTAAATAGCTACATGCTGAGCTCAAATTGTTATTTCTAGTATTAATTTCTGTCTCCTGATAGATCCTGATAGGTGATGCAGGAAATTCGAGGTAACAAAGGCTTCTGTTTGCAGCAATAACGGACTCTCAGCTAGGGGGAAATAAAGGGATCAGAATAAAAGGCGAATATATGGAGCCTACATACACTACAGAATATCTGTGTTGAGTTCAGCAAGCAAAAAGTCTAGCAGATTCAAAGCAGCATTAAGAAGTGTTAATCCTTTTACCTCTGAGCTATTCATGAGCAATATGCAAAGCTGTTCTTATGGCGTCGCGTTTGCAATGCTCCAGTTATGCTTGCATCAGCATTTCCATTGTAAACCCTGCTTTCAGAGATCTTTTACTTTGCCAAGTTTTAGTCTGGAACAATTTTACTACAAGCCTGTGAGATTTTAGTCCAGGATTAGGATTTAAGTCTGGTGAAGAAACGTTTGGACAAAATCTGCTTGGCTGTTTTATTTATTAGAGTGCAAAGTTAATCCTTCCAAGTTATTAGACTGGAAAAAACCCTCAAAACTATATTTTTTTTCCAGCTTAGAAAAACAAAAGACAAGATTTAGTCTCCCCAAGAATTCCTTGTCCCCAGATATCTACAATCACAGAACAGATGAAGGTTACAGACCACAAAACTAAGGTACAATTGAAACGCGCCTTCCTTTGTCAGGTGTTTTCCTTCCTTCACTGAAGCAACATGATGGCCAGGAATATGAGGAAGGAAGAAGCATCTCACTGTGGGCTGCAGGTGGAAGAGGGGCACAAACTATAAACTGCACATTAGCAAGTGTAAGAAAAAATACAGTATTTCAAATTCGAGAAATTGTGCTACTTTCCTAAACTATATAAATCACAAACTTTAAGTATCACTACATAACTTGCCAGGTAGATGATGTTCATTCAGTGTTGGAGGGCACACGGATATAGGCAACTGGCTATGCTACAAAAATTCACACAAAAATCAACACAGCATGTATTTGAAGAGAGATAAGCCATCTGGACCAGACAATGTTTGCAGTGTCCTTACCATTTTCCTAAAGCTCAGTTCTCAAACCCTGGAACTTGCTGACGTGGCTCAGAGCCACTTTCAAACGTCATGTTCCGTAACAGGCGTGTCAGCCACACGCCAGCATGTGCAACTCCGAGTAACACACAGCCACCACATTTCTGCAGGCCCTCAGCAGTGGGCAGGGCTGGGGCCTGTGCCCACAGTGTCCCCCACACCGTGCTTCAGCCATGACTCAGCATCTGCTCCACCAGCACAACCACACGGCCCCACGAGCTGAAGCTCCCGTTTCTGCAAAACTTGACAACACAGACTGATGACTGCAGGAGAGCCCTTCTCAACGCAGCTAAACAACAGCCGTAGTCCAGGGGAAAGCCCCAGTTAATTAAAACCAAAGCAACACTTCCAAATACCGTCCTTTTGTGAACTTTTACAGATAGCACCCACCCCACAACCCCCCAGTATGGAATCAACAGCTTGGAGCTCCTCTCTGGAATGCCTACATGGTATGGTCCTGAATACATTATTTGCATCTTCATTTAAGCAGAGAGCTAAATGGTTGCTGGCAAAATCTCCCTTACAAACCAGGCTTTACAGCAAAACTTTCTGCCATGCCTAAACCACCTCTCCCACATGGGCTGTATGACTGTGCAAGCTGCCTTTTGTAAACTGGTGCACAGATTATTTAAAAGCAAAGGATGGAGAACACATTTATGAATGACAAGACATAAAACATAATCCTATTTTCAGGTATCTCACCTGCTCTGTTCTTCACCTTTTGACCAGATTTTGTATACCAAACACCTATTAAAAAATTACCACTCAATATTTAATATCATTCACTTTAACAATATACATGTTTGGGTTTTTGAAGGAGTAACAGAATTAATTTCCTTCCCACAATCTGCAGAAGCAGTTTGTATTTTTGTCTGCTTTTGTGTTTTCCAGCTATTTTCTAGAGAAATGCTGTTTCTTATTGACCACTTGATACTAGTGAACATTAATTTGCTTCTAAAACTATGCTCCAGACTTCAAAAAAGTAGTTATATGGTAAAGTATCCACATAAATTGTACTGCCTGTTTGAGCGTGTGTACGTGTGTATGCAGACACGCTTTTCAATTTTAGTTCTACGTCTGACACCAAGCATTATTTCCCTTTCTTACTGATCTTTTTTCTTTCGACTTGTTCCAGTTGAATTTGGATGGAAACTGATCTCAAAAGTATGCAACAGTGACTCTTAAAAGATTTAAGTGTTTGAAAAGGTTCACATGAAATGGACAAGGTTTATCTGTACATATTTTTCTGTAGCTTAAACCTGATGGATTTAGCATAGATCTATCTACCACACGTCAAAACAGTCTCATCATCTTTCCAGAATATGCTCTTCATATACAATAAAAAATGAACTTTCCATCTTGTACAAGAAAAATAAATCCTTCATTGCTTAATTGTGTATGAATGAGGCCACAAATGGAATTCACTATGTAAACCAGGGCGATACTGTTTTGTCTGCAGATGTAGGGTGAGCTACAGCTGATTTAACATTTCTACTAACTCCAAATCCAGGTGGTATACAAATACCTTCCTAAGTTCAGCAAATTTGATTTTTTTTAAAAGTACTGGAAGCAAAAATACAGTGTTTAAAAAAAATAATTTAGGTTTACAGGCCTTGATGCAAGACACAATTTTCCACACAAAAACAGTCTGAGGCCCATTGCATTTAACTGTAAATTTCCTTTTTTCTCTCTTCTTGAACAAAAATTGGTAATTTTGATTAATTCTGAAAAGAGGGAAGGAAGGAAGTTCAGGTTCCAAGCTCCCCCTGGGCACAGCAGGTCAGTGCCACTACAGTTTGTGCATCCTCAGGTAGCAGAAGCAATACAGTCTTTCCCTATCTACCACAACCCTTCCTTCTGTCACTTCTGTATTTTCATGACTGCATAGTGTTTTTTCTTAAAAGGAAAACCAACCACCAAAAGAGGTTAACTGTGAACAGCAGAACACTCCTGGTCATTTTTAGTGTATAAGGTCAGCCAGAAAATGCCTGGGGGCTGCATGTTGGCCCAAAGTAACCAGAAGTTTTTAACTCCAGGCTACCAAGCTCAGTACTTTGCACACATATACACAAAAACCCCACAAGGCAAGAAAATTTTGAACCTGTATGTTCATTGTCATGCAGAAGTGGGTACCACCATATAAAGTACTCCTTAAAATAGGTAGAGACAAAGGGAGAGAATCTCCTCCCAAAAACATAGCTCCAAAGCAGCATGACTGTAACTACCAAGCCCACGATGCGGTTTGAAGAATGGCTGAAGGACTAAAATAGTTAGCTATGCTACACGCTGACAAATATGTTCAGTACATTGCCACAGGGATTAGAATTTTGTCTGCCTGTATTAAGTATCTTATTTAATATAAAGATAGGAATAAACCTTGCAATTACATTTTCTGGGAGAGTCTAAAAAACAGAAAGCTACCATCAGAGACTATGAGACTACATATCATGGCAGGAAAGGAAAAAAAAATATCAGTTTCAACCATAAAAACACAAGTAGAAAAAAAATAAGCCAACACATGTATCCAATAAAAGGTAGTAACCCAGAAAGCAGCAGAACTGAGAGAGTTGATACAAACGAGAATTGCAATGAAATATATTATGACTAAGCAAGACTACAGCACTCAGCTATCAAAAGAAATGTGAGCTATGAAAGACAAGGTGAAGCAGTTCTACCCAACTACAAAGGAATAAAAACTAGACACAGAAGAAGGTTGGTTTAAGGAAAGAATGCGAGAGAAAAAGCAAGGCATGAACAGTAGGGAGAAGAAAAGAAGCAAGAGTACCAGTGCTCCTAACACACTTCTGGCCTGGGTGATGGGAGACGACAAAACATTCCTGGCCCAAGCAAGAGAACGTACACAGCACGACACTCAACAAGGACACTCAACAAGAACGGCTTCCATTAGATGGGCCTCTTGTTGCTTAATGCACATACACATAAATTAGGCAGCAACAGCCCATAAAGCACCGCAAACAGACCTGTGAGAGAGCTCCTAAGAAGGGAAACTGTCCTGAACCAGCTCCCTGCCAACAACAGCAAGTTATGGTGCTGTAAGAAAATACAAGTTTTAGTGGTAAATAATTAATACAGATTTGGCACACAGGTGAACTTAAGATGTCCATCAGAGTCCTAGAGTTTCATTTGAGGAACAAAAGCCATGCGTCATTCAAAGCAGAATAAAGTCTGGTTGAAGAAAGGATTAAGAGTGTGAAGGTGGAAGAAAAAATTCAGAAACCACATTCTAAATTCTAATACAATCTAATACATTCTAGTACAACCTTGTGATATCTACAAAACAACCTGGAAGTACAGGAAGTCCAGTTCTTTTCAAAGGCAAGGATACAAGAACCAAAATGTGATCAATGTGGGTTCCACACCACAGGCAGGGAGACTACCAGATTTGTGTCTCAGTAAGGGAGGGGGAGGACACCCTAACAAGAATTACAAAGCCAGTTACTGCCTGCAGGGAAAGATAAGCACAGCATAAAAGCCAAAACGAGCTAATGCTTTGTGGCCATTACAAGGAATAGTCTGAGCCATTAATAAAAGATGAAGGAGAAGGTATTAAAACCCAACTAACTGGCCACATTGACCACTGTTTAAAATCTAAAAGAGAAAATAAAGGAAAGGCTAAACAATTAGAATGTAATTATGAACTTATAAAACATTTTTATATATATATCCACACACAAATACTTTGCTGTGGCAAATATGAATAGTACCACAAAAACTCAGACTTTTAGACACCTTCAGTGAGAAACACACAAAAAAACTCAGAGAAATCGAAATTATGACAGACAGCTCTTCTCAGCAAGCACTCCTGGCAATATCCACTACTGCAGTTCCATGCTTTTATCTGTATTACTCAGTAAAGTACCAATTGACAGCCATTACAAATGGGCATTAATAATTACAAATAAATGCCTTAGGAAATGTAGACATACACATCAGAGCCACACCTTGGAATAAATGATACTATGGAGTTGAGCCATTGAAGACAAATCAGTAAAGAAGCTTAGCAGATACAGTCACTAATTCCTTTATGGAGCATCTATAGATGAAAAACATATTTAGACCTCAACTTCACAGAAGAAAAACACAAGGAAATTATATAAGGAAGTATTCTACTTCTCCATAAATAATAGTTTTATTAAGATAGGAGAAACGAAGCCCCTGAGACTCCTCAAAGATTATTATCTTCTCGCAACCAAAATGAGAAATGGGGCTTATAGAATATGCACAAAATCTGACGCAGCCCATCACTTTTATAGAGAATTGTAGTTCACAGCAAGCACAGACCGGAAAAAAATATGCTTAGATGTCAGTAAACCACTTGACTGTATCATATTATACAGTTTCAAAATTATTTAAGAAACCAGTTTTGATATGGACAGAACACTAAAAAAAAAAACAACAACAACAAAAAAAAACCCACACACAAAAAATCACAACCAAACAAACAAACTTCAAAAGAAAATGAAAATCATATACCAAAACTTTGAAAGCCTCTCTCAAGGATGCAAGGAATTTTCTTACACATTCTCTTAAAAATCTTAGCTAATCATGCAGAACAGGAGTATAACGTGTGTTCTTGAAATCTGTGGATGATACTAAATTTAGGAGCTGCAAGCCCCAGCGAGGACAGAGAAAGTCGAGAAGCAGGCAATTAAAAATAAGGTTCTCCTTGGGAAAGTGCAGCGAAGACATCCAACAGGAAAATAATCTGAAGGAAATATTCAGTGGGAGTGACAAACTGAGGAGCCAAGAAATTCTTACAAGGTTTGCAGTGTGATCTGGTAGCAAGAAAGATTAATGAAACCTTGGCTGCACGTACCAAAAAAAAAAAAAAAAAGCCACATCAAGCAAGAGGGATGCAACAGCTAAATATGCCCACTTTGGGTAGCAAGCAATATAATCAGACAAGTCTGCAGTAAAAAAATGAATGCAAATACCACTGGGATAAGACAAGCCTTATTTAGACTAGTATGTGGTAGTACAAGGACATGTTTAAAAAGGAAAACAGGGGTTAGTGTCTGAAAGCTTTCTTCTAACAGCCTTTCTAAAGCCCCAATATTACAAGCAGACTCACAAGAGAGACTTAAACAACCACTGAAGAGTTCACTCCCACAAATGAGATTAGTAGCGGAAAGCTGAAGATATGCTTAAGGGTCTCCCACAGAAAACACCATGAGCTTGCTCTGCAAACACCTCTGCATAGACCTGGCAAGGTTAGAATATATAGATAGTGCAAAGTAACTCAATACTGGGCCAGACAATGAGTCCAGGTAGCTCTCAAGTTGGCTGAAGGTCATTAATTTCTCAGCATATGATTAGGTAAACATTTGCTTTCTTCTAAGCACAACTTTCATAACATAACAATATCCAGGAAAAGGAAGGTAAACCTTTTGTTTGCAGAAGACATGAGCAGCAAACACATACACAGTATTAAATTTGACTTTTTTTCTTTTTTTGTTTTTATGTCAACTGTTTTATCTTAACACAGCATGTATTTCTAGCTTTCTCTACAAAAAGCAAAGCAACAGGAGTGTAGTGGCACTGCACATCCCTCACTACTGGGACAGAGACTGAAAAAACACCAGGCACAAAACTCTATCCTCCTACAGTGTCAAGGATCAGCCCCTTCCGTCCGAAATCCACATATTTTCCTTGAACACTGATATATATCAATAAACACGAATGCCAAACAACTAGTCAAAACAGAAGAATACCACCCTAGCACTTAGTACAGGCATGTCACAAGACTTTGAATACCTACTTACAAGCCTCACAGGGCAAGAGCTCTGGTTTTCTTTCACTGCTGCAGCATACGAACTTCAGTCAAGCGCCTTAAAGGAAAAATGCAATGTAACTAGAAGCTGAGTTGCAGCATCCACTTTGTTTTCTCATTCCTTTCCACAGTGCTTGACTAGCCTGGCCATGTACAGCCAGCCTGTCTCCCCACAGCACAGACCACTTCACAAGCATGCATTATTCAGAGAACACTGCACGTGCATTTAACACTGAGATTTTAGAACTCACAAACACTACAACTTTTAAACAACTTTGCCAAGCGATGTTTATTGAACACTACTATTGCAACACAACAGAGGTTGTGCCACTGGTTTGGTACAGACAGTGCTGCAGTCCTGTGATCTTATAGCTGGTGCTTTTTTCAAATACAAGATGGTTTTCAGGTTACTTCTATACACAGAGGAAGAATGAACATAAGGGTGGCAACGTTGCCAGAAATATTCCAGTTTCCACTGAGAATTTTTTGGATGCTAGTTCTAAATATATCATTTTGAACTGTGGATTAGACAAAATATTTTAAAGAAATATATATTCTCCCCAGCAATGTACCCATTTAAAGACCAATTTGCTGCTCTGCAATCACAAAAATGACAACTTTTTTTTCATCAAACTTTTCAATAGCTGCAGGTAGGTTAAATCTGTACAACTCCATTTTGTCATTTGAGGACAAAGGACACTAATTATCTGACACAGGGGTTTTCAAGATGGACGTAACTGCATCAACCACGCGGATTTCAAGTCCTGTGTTTTCTTCTGTCCTTTCTATTCAATCACCACTTGCTCTGACAGTTTCTATCAGGGTAACTGCAACCTCAGTTCTGCCCGGCACACTGAGTTTTTGCCATCGCATTTCCCAAGGTTAAACTTCAAGGTTTAGAAACAGTTTTTTCATCTGAGATGACCTTCAGCAATCGCCCCAGTTCTGAGAAATGAATGAAGTGTTCCCAAAACAAAGCAAATTTTAGTAGCAACCTGTAGCTAAAAAGAACACATAGGTACATGACCTGCTTAGGGACAGAGAGTGCTAAAAATACCCCTGTCTGGGCAAGACTTTTGGACAGACTTTTGGGATCATGGTAATTGGGTAATTCCTTCTGGATTAACTATATACAAGATCTCTGCTTACCATTTAACATAGTTTGGTTCAATGGTATGAAACCACCAAGTAAGATAACACTGGATACAGGATTGTTTTTAAAGGATCTGACCTATGTCCACAGAAGTCAGTGGCAATCTCTGCACCAACTCAGCAGAAATCACACCAGATACCAATATTAATCTACATATTAAAATCTATTACAGTTATACCTACAGATAAAAAGCCAATCAAATAGTCGACACAATCTGTCAGTTTCCCATGGGAAGGTTATGTCCTCCAACTCATTTTTACTTACATAGCAGTCTACAAAGTGCACTTTGCTGATCTCACAGAGGTGCACATGTCCAGCCTCAGAGGATGCTACAAGCAAGGCAGGATCAACCTTGAAGCCCACCCAGTCACCACCAACCTGTTACTGAGCCACTATAGGGCTTGGGGGAAGGTGCAGGAACCTCCAACAGAGGTTCAGTTTAAGCTTCATCCTAGTGTTTTAACAGGGATTGCTCAAACAAAAGAAAGTCAAGTATAGCCTTTAAATGTTATCACAAATCTCAGTACCTGTATAAATATCTAACCTCCTGAACTTCAAAAACTGACTTCCCATACAAGTGCCTACTACGGTCTTCCTGAACACATCACAAGCAGGATTTTCATCTCACCCATCTTGAATTGACCAACCTCAGAGTGTTTCAGATTTCCTTTTTATCTATCTGACAACTCAAAAACAGTCTGCTGACCTAGATTCCCTAAATAATTTATTACATTCTAGACTTTTTATGCCCCTCCTGATTTGTCTTTTTTTGATCCAAGGGTTCAGATTCTCTTTATGCGAAATCTTCCCAGACACAGATGATCACTGTCCACCTTTCCAGCAACTCTTTTAATACCTTTTGCAAAGTTCCTACATAAAATTCAAATAGGGCTTTATTATTTACTTTCAGAATTTTACTGGGGTTTGAGATCTGAAGAACTTCTGTTTCAACTGAAGCATTTTGGCAAATTTGGAGGTATATCAAATAATATTTTTATTCCTTTAAAAATTAGTAACATTGAACTATACTGAGTCATTCTTCTGTACCGATAAGATCAAAAACTTATATTGAGATCAGTTTCATATAGATCAAAATGCTTCACATGGCATAAGACAATGCTTATATTGTTGTCTGCAACACATATTTACAAGCATTTCAAGCACTATAAATATTTTGCAACATGTTATGAATAACTTAGATGCTGTTTTCCTAGCTAAAATAAAGAAATATACAACTGGGTAATGTTTCACTTTCCACAGCACTCTTTGCAGCAAATCATTGGCAGCTACAAATACTCAGGACTGAGCAATACAGGTGGAAAGTGGCAACTGTGAAATCCTGTGTCAAGCACTGCAGCTGCAACTCCCTAGAACAGGGAAAAGAGCAAATCTGGTGATGAACCAGTGAGTGAGAATGGAACTGTCAACCCAAGGTACCAGAGCTCTGTGCACCAGGACAGCCAGCCTTGAGGTTCACCCACAGGGTCTGGTTGCCTGGCCAAGCAAAACCCTCCAGAGACCCCAGATGGCTTCTGCTCTGAAGCACAAGGTGCACAAATGAAAACAGGTTGATTACCCTGCTCCAACAAAAGTCAGGCCTGGCCTCAAGGGGAGAGAGGCTTGGGACAACTGATCTGTAAAAAAGGCTGCCTCTCCTGTAGGTGCAGACCTCTCCCAGGCTCACAGCTAAGGAGCTTGCTGCCTGAGCCCAAAATCTCCATGGGGGCACCCAGAGCACAATGCTTCACAGACACAGCATGACAAAAGTCACACCCCACCAGCATGAACAGCAGAGTGCCTTTAACCATATCCAGTGGGAAAGGAGGACAATGGAGAGAGCACAGACCCACACAAGATTCCTGGCAGGATGATAACCACCGCCAGGCAAACTGTCACCAAGCTCAAGGAAATGGCAGTTTCTTCCTGGCACCCAGGAAAAACCAGACTAAGAACTGTTAAACATGTCTGGAAAACATCCAAGAAACCACAATGATCCTGAAAGAACAAAGATCTCATCAGATCTCTGTTCAAATCTGCCCTCAATAAAATGCTGTTAAAGGCCTGGATTTAATTGTTATTTCTGGCAGTGCACCAAGGAGTAAAATAAAGAGGTCTATCAGGCAATGTGGAAGAAGTTACCGTATTGCAAATCACTCAACACACACCAGTTCCCTAAATGATGAAACAATCCAGTAGAAATCTCAGGCTAAAATCAAGTTGAGGACCTAAAACTGGTGACTAAGCACACCATGACTCCAGGCCATATCCCCTGCAAAAAAGTGGCTGTGGGAGAAATTTAGGGAGCAATTTTCCCTCAAAATAAATGGTTGTCAGAGTCACAGTACAACCCACTCCCTTCACTAAACAGTTCAAATTTTGAAAGCTTTTGTGACTATGATCAAAATAATTCAAAAAAGATGTGCATCAAGATGTTTTCATTTTTCACCACTCTAAACGCCTTTCCACTTACATAGCCTGTTTTACCTACCTTAATATCCACAATCCTAACACATACACTCTAAGAGATAAACAAAATGGGGTACTTTTCTTTAGTTATTATCTACCACCACTCCTGCCTATAGTCATATTGATACTTTCACAATCTATCATAAAAGTTATGTTTCTCCCATAACAGAGTATTTTCCTCCATGAACTACGCACTAATGGAATTAATCTTTAAAGAAGAAATTAGATTAAGATTTCAAGCAACATTTCAGCAAAGATTTTAAAAGCCAGGCCACCAGGAAAAAAAAAAAAAGTTGAGGAAAATAAGTTAATTATTTAATAGCATGACTCCAGAAGGAACTTTACTGCATAACTGTACTGAATAGAGAAGCTATTAATGATCTCCAGCTAGTTAGACACACTGAATTAGCACTGCTTTAAAAATGAATTGTAGAGCTTTCTAAAAAATACAAAATCTAAGTTTGTGAGAATCTAAAACACTGCAGAAGTGCTGAAATGTAAGCCACAGATATGCCTATTTACACAGCCTTGCAAAACCAGGGAAATTTTCCAGTCCTGTATAAAGTGCTGCTGACCTGCCTGTACTGAAATGATAATGGAAAAAAAAGTCTACATGACATTTTTCTGGCCTGTCCATGAAAGAAAAATTATTTTGACATGTAGCACTAGATAGAAGCAGTAGAGCAAATCTCTTTTGGAATAAGTAATGTAGAGCAATCTAACTAGAAAGATGAAGATATTTGCAGAATAGTGGGAAGTTATTAATATTGTAATATATTTTTTAAAAGTAAATACATTTTTTTCCAGTCTCAAATGTTAGTTCTCATAGAAGAATTCAAACTCAAATCTTTATCCTACACCATTACTGCTCATAGGTGCCTGTGACATTCACAAGGTAACCCCCTTCAACTAAAAGCAGACCTCTTTCATTTTGGATAGCAGCCTTTTTTTGCTACTTATCCAATGAAATAAAAGGTCCTGAAGATCACAGCCTTTTGGGGGGGGTGGGGGGGGGGAGGTGGGGTCTGATGTCAAAAAGAGGAGGCATAAGGCATGATCCATAAAACAAGCGGGCACATTTGCAAACACTGCTCCTTTGCACACATTAATAACATGTTAAGACCTTGATCAGCATTTTGTGCACAAAAGCACTCATTCCAACAGAACAGAAAACAATCCACTTTCACAGAAGCAGAAAAACTAGCTTTGTGCTACTCCCTCAGCAAGCAATGTCTCCACGCTGTCACTTGCAGACACTACAGAAGAAGCTCTGCTCCAGATGTAATTCCCACCACCTTCCCTTTTGTTGCTTTTGGGAAACTTCCTCAGTGCAAAAGTGAGTAAATAACTTCTGCCCTCCTGCACACTTCAGTAGGCTCTCTTCACTCCAGAGCACCCCAAGGCTGCAGGGGGAGGTAACAACCCCTTTTACATGTTCTGGAGAGGAAAAAGCATTGCAGTCTCCACCACACTGTGGGAGGCAGATCCACCCTTCCATCAGCAGCAGCCTGGTTCTGCAAGTGAGGTTACCATCACTGCAGAAAGGACTGCCCATGCCTGTTCGGGCACTGCTGCCTTCTATCCATACTGGCATGGAGCCCTACTCAAGCACCATTTGTGATCCACTTCAGCTTGCTGAAAACGTAAGGGGCTACAACAGAATTTGATAGTTTTCTTTTGTGTTACTGAGCTGTAGCCTTCCACAAGTTAGCTCAACAATCACCAAAGTCAGCATAATCATGGGAAGACTCTGCATCTAGGAGATATGGGTGGGCTGGTGCCACATCCAAATTATCTCATGTTTTAGTAATAGTAAAAAGGAAAATATCTTGCTGCCTTCTCTGGGGCTATGCAGTCCCACCCCCTTCAGCACTTACTGCACCTCTGAACTGCTTTAATCCACTAACCAGCCAAAAGCTATTAAGCTCTTCCCCTTCCCCCTGAAGTTAATTTTTTGCTGCTTCAGTGAAATGGCACCGACACCAAAATAGCATAAAGTAAGCCACAGCAACTGGGAGCGCAAATGGGAAAGTAGCAACTCCCCCTCCTTGCGTTCAGCTTTTGCCAGCTGCAGCTTAACTATTCATTGCTATTTCTCAAGAAAATAAGTTCCACAGAAAAGGCTTCACTGCAGAGGGCTTGCCCTATGTTAAGCAAACTGAGGACAAAGCAAACTAAGGACACAAAGTTCATGGAGTTCACAGCAAAGCTTCACAGGACACAAACATGAAGACGTGCTAGGTCACACCATAGGCCCTGTTAGCACAGTAGCCTCTCTCCAACACAGCCTCTAAGCACAGCGCTGGAGAAGAGCAAGAAAAGGATGAGCACATCTACACTTCCCCCCCAGCACATCTGTGGCCTTCAATACTGTCACTGGAAGAGATTTTCGTGCACTTGCATTTGTCCACCAAGTAGTCCCCAGAAGAGCTTTTCCAGGAGCTCTCCAGGCTAATCTGCCTGAAGAACGTGCAGAATGTTCTAAGTTATGAAGAATGACTTCCTCCTGCCAGGATGAACCTGTCTCCTTCAAAGTTTGTCTGACTTTTTCTTGGCTCTTACACACCGGCAGATGAAATAGCCAAACCCTCTTCAAGCCAGTCACAATGTCATGGACCTCTGTGACATCATTCCTCAACCACACCTTTCCCAGTCACATGGAACATCTGTCACATGGAAGCCATTCCAGGTCTCTCACTACTGGTGTCACTTTCCCCTGGCAGCTCCTCTAGCTGCCCTGTATTTTGATATGAAAGAGAGATGAAACAGTATCTAATGCATGGACAAACTGTAGATTTAGACAAGGCATAATAACGTTCTGTATCTTATTCTTTACTTTTTTCATAGCATTTCAGAGGACTTGATATGCTCCCTTTAATCATTCCTAAGCACAGAGCTGATGACTTGACAGAAGTACTGTGGATCTCAAGATCCCATGAGCAGTGACAGTTAATCTGGAGTCCATAACTTTGTACAAAAAATTCAGACAGTTTCCTGCTACCAGTGCAAATTGGTATTTATACATTATATTTATACATTTATCTATATCAAATGCAGCTATCTCATACTTTACTTTTAAGCAATATCAGGAATCTAGGAAAGTTGTCATAAATTCTTCGAGTTAAAATCTCCAGGTTATATGAATTACTGAAAACAAGACAGCAATAATAAGAAATCTACTTGGGACAAAAAGCTGCTGAAGCACTCAACTGCAGTGAGCACGCAGGACAGAGAAATCCTACAAATGGGACAGCACATGTAACAAGGAGTTCCTTTAGGCTTTGATCTGCTAGTTATTTGAAACCACACAATGGCTGATTGAAAAAGGTACAAGATCCCAAAGGAATCAGATTCCCTGCTTCTCTTGCAGTAAGCTTCTAAAGTTCCCTTTTTATAACCACCTTCACCAAAATAAATACATCACTTCTAAGTTTAAAAAAAAAAGTAAACCAAGGCATTTCCACACAATTCCTTTCATGTCTTTCCACTGCCTCATCTACAGTCACATGCTCAGTCCTGACCTTTCCAGATTCTCCTCTCTGCCTCACCACACTTATTCAGACTATCAAATTCATTTAGTGAAACCATCCTATCCTTTCACACTTGACTCTTTTCACAGACAAGCAGTTCATTTTCATGCAGACCCACTTTTAACTTCAAAAGGTTGCTTTGTATCTCAGCTTCTGATGTCCCTTGTTTAAAACACTTTCAAATAAGGATCTGAAAAGCATTGTAGCTGGGAACTCTCAGCTGCGTCTCCGTCCCTCCTCAAAACAGAAAAAAAATCCACTATTAAACAAAGTGAGACGCCATGCGTCCATCCAGGATCTCTGTAACTTGTCAATAGCTCTCATAGTTCACCCATGCACATCCAAAGTCACAACCAGAGCTCAGAAAACTGAGCCCACAGCCGTGGTGGGCCTGAATCAGTCTCCTGGAGTTACCTTCACAGTGACACCTGCTTTACCTTAGGCCTCCTGTGAAGTCATTCATTTCCACTTACCCCTAGCTGGTCAGAACTAGCCAACCCTTCTGAGCAGCCTCAGAAGGCAATGACAACCTGACAGACACCTGGTGTCACCCCCTCCAACTAAGGCAAGAGCACAAACCCGTATCACACCATTAGTGGAGAAAGCCACTCTGCAAACACATCTGTTCCTCATGCCAATACACACAAAGAACAG
The DNA here is from genome assembly GCA_013399915.1 of Illadopsis cleaveri. NCBI lineage: Eukaryota > Metazoa > Chordata > Aves > Passeriformes > Timaliidae > Illadopsis > Illadopsis cleaveri. The sequence goes on along the minus strand of VXBB01001129.1, from coordinate 145,553 downwards.
CACTCATTTCACAAGTTATTTCATACCATGCCAAATAATTTTGCCTTCCTTTCTGATGGCTCGGACAACTGCATTGTCCCAGGTGGGCACTGCCCGCTTGAACAGCAGCACCCAACACCCTTCACACAACTGGTACCAAACCATCAACACTTCGGTCCATAAAGAGCACTTTTTACCTATTCTGAGATGCTTCAGTAATCATGCAAAAACAATTTAATTAACAAGATTATATGCAAACTCATAAAGCAATTAGGTGAAAAGACAGGGCATAAACTTTGCCAAACTTACATCTTTTAAGCACACCTAGAAACTACATTTGTGTTGCAGCAAACTACCATAAAAACTAATGCACTGGGCTCTATTAATCAAAGCATTTTTCACTTTGAGACCAAAAATGCAGGAGAATACTTGTTCATAGCTCATTTCAGAACCATTTTCCATTTAAAATATTTATAACTCAGTAATTTCAGGTGAGAAAACCATACTGAAAAGAGCAGTACATTACACTACATTTCTCATTAATTTCCCTGTGAAACATGTGAGTCTCCAAAAATCTGACTTTTAAGTTAATTATGCACAATTTGGACACTCCAAAGTCAGGAATTCAGAGCTGAATCCCGTCTAGTCACTCACAAAACCTTTATAATAAAAACACATTATAATCATACTCTTTTCTTGCTAGAACAGACAAAAAGGCACTATCGTAATTTTTAAAACCACATTTGAATCCCAATGGGGTTTGTTTGGGTTTTTTTGTACTAGGTTTTTCTCCCATAGACTTACTAGACATATTTCTATCAGAACACCTTCAGCAACACATCCAAAAATGCACTGAGTTAAAATGCAGCTGTTTCCTACTTACTTTCCTCATTTTTTAAGTACAGGGATTTTACCTAGCATTAATACAGAGAATTACCACAGATCTTTAGAAAAAGGGGAAGACTGAATGCTTCAGCATAAACATCTGCTCCCATCCCCTTGAATCTAAATGGAAACAGAATGATTAAAAGCGTCACTGATTTTAAATAAATTTTACTTTCTTACATTAGACACTGCATCAAAACCACAGCAGTTAAAAAGTCAAACAATTTTCCAGCTGGCTGCTACATACATTGAAAAACAAGACCAGTTCAAGATAATAGCATGTCCTTTGTATTAAAATACCGGTCAAGCTGCTGACAAAGAGACAAATGAGTTTTTAAACCATTAGTATACACTCACATAAAATTAAAAACAGTTCCATGGAAGGAAATTTGGATAACTGTGATATGCCTCTTCCAGCACAATACTTCCCTTTGATTTTTTGAGAAGTTATTAAAATTGGACTATCTCAGCATGCTGGAAATTCATTTATCCATTATTACAATATACAGTTAATGCAGGAGATTAGATTAGGTTTTGACAAGTCTTTAACACTTCTCAGGGCAGCATTGCTATTTCCGCCTAGGTTGGTAACTTTATCTACCAGCTAACCTTTGTGGTGTTGACAATGTGCAATTAACAATTTTTTCCCTTGCCCCCGATTCCCATCCCACTGCAGATGATGCTGTTGCAGTGACACACATCCCAGCTCCTCCTGGCAGCCTGGTCCAGCAACAGCCCCAAAAGCACCTGCCATGCCCCCACACATGGCTCCCTTTCAAGATCTCACAAGACTTGGCAACAGCAGCAAAACAGAGCAGCCTCGAAATGGAGGAGGCCGTCACCTAATGAAACATGACTAACAGGACTGCTGACTGTCCAAATATTTAACTGCTCTCCAATGCTGCAGGTCAGATGGGTTAATCAAATAAACTTGCATATCCGGAGGGATTGCCCATTATTTGTGTTTTCTTAAAGTCCTTACCTGATTTTAGATTCTGGGAAACTACTAAGCTGTGAGCAACTGCGAATATCTGCACATAAAACCTAACAAAGAGACACCAGAGCTCTCCACCGTGAGCTGAAAACATGCAAAAGTTCTTAAAAAAAAAAAAAGGCAGTTTTGCTGAATAATATGACAACTCTCTTCAGCACACAAAAGCAGCACATGCTGATGGGAACTGACAACACCTACACTAGGTACCTGGAAATATAACCCATGTCACAGCACACAACTGCACTGCAAGTGGGACTCCAACACACATCTTTCCCAGACTTAACCATTAAAACTCATCAGAACAAAAAAAACACCAATATGGACGGACAAAGTAGATGCAAAGTGTTTTCAGTGTATGACAATGGAAATGAAAATAAATCTAGGATTAAAATATAGCTTAGTTTCACTGATTTCTAATGGCATTTGTCTCCATTCAACAAGAATTTATGTACCATTTCAACCTGATAAGAATTTAATTTTAGGTAATAAAGCTCTACAAATTGAATTCAAAGGGAAAAAAAACCCAGCATTTCCCAATTATTTCCAGAGCTCCACAACTCCAGACTTCAACTAAAGGAACAGGGAAAGTTGTCACTAAAAGCAGAGCTAACATGTGACCTCTGGATACAGTGGCACTAGCAAGCAGCTATAATAAAAATCAATATTAATTCCACACACTTCTGTTTTGAAAATAAAGCAATGAAATTCCCTCACACCCACCTGCCAAAGAGATGCAACTCATACCAACTTCGTCAAAGAGGAATTTTAAAGTCTTTATGGGCATGTAATGGATTCCAAGACTGAACGTGCACTGAATGTTCAGTGAACCAAATAATTTTTAATAGATTCCTCAGGGGAGGTTTTTTTATATTTTTTAAATCACTCTAAGACCTTGGAATGACAACCTGATTCAGAGGCAAAGAAAGGCTGTTCATGGAGTGGGGTATTGTGTTTCCTCTGGGTTTTTCCTGAAAGAAAAACAGTCTTGTCTGTTATGTGTACTTATCATGTACTTCAGGAATGTCTTCATTTCTACAAACCTTTAACTTTTTTAATTGCTTTTGAAAGCATATACTGAGGAATTTTCAAGTTCCTCCCTGCAGAAATACTACACAGCAAGTATAGAAAGTCGATCTAACAGAAAGGTGGGAGAAACTGAAAGCTGGAATGAGGCAGCTCACCTCCTTCAGCCACAGTTGCAAAGAGGTAGGTGATAAACAGCACTAACAAAACCATCAGCCCCATATATAAAAAAATCCCACACAAATTAGTTCAGTTTTCACATCTCAGATTAATGGTCCTCCTCTCCTCAGGCCCCTCAAACTAATGCCCACCTTAACAGCAAGGCCCCTATGACACGATGGCCGATTCAGCACAAGAAGCAACCATCCCTTGAAAGAGGGAATTTTCCCAGCTGTATGATTAAGTACGCAGGAAAACAAGACAAGGAGCCTCGAGCACTGCCGTTGTTAGTGTGATTTCAGCAGGATTAGGCAGAGCACGATGGAGGAAAAGCCTCAGACAATGAGTCCTTTCATACACCAGAAACAAAAACTACCGTTAATCACACCCGCGATTCAGTTTCTTCTACTAATTCCTAATCAGACATCAACAAATAAAGCAAAACACTTATTCTTGTTTGAATTCTATGAAATAAAAACAAATGAAAGGAAGTGATCAGCCCGTGCTGTAAAATTGTCGTTGCCTCTCCACCTCCTGATGGACAGGCAGCTGAGACAGGCATGAATAGTGGGGAAAGGAGCTTTTCCTTGAAGCAGGTCCATAGAGAAGTCCAGGGTAGAAGAGTGCTGCACTAACAAGCAGGAGAAACTTCAAAAACCAAGAGACAAACTCAGTCAAAACCCTCCTCTGTACAAAAAAAAGACCCTGCACCACAGTCATTAGAAGAAAACATCTGGCGCACCACTTCGGTTTTCTACATTAGTCACTGGACAGAAACAAAGCATCTTTTTTCTCCAAAAGCAGTAAATAATTGCAAATCCACTTCTACACATAACCTATCATTTATCACCTCATCAGCGACTGCTTGAGCCTGACAGAATTAAACACTCAAGTCAGGCGTTTCTGTTAAAAGCAATAATTATATCGTTACTACAATATACAATAAAAAGATAAACAAATCTGTCTGGCAATATTTTTATGCACTCTCAGTGAAATATCACTAGACTCTAAACAGGTAACATTATAATAATAATTAAAGAAAAAAAACCCACAAACCACACCCCCACCCAAAAAAAAAAATGCACTTTCACCGAAGTATAGCTAATTCCAAAATACAACTTTACCTACAGGCAAAAACACATAAATGATTAGCATTATAGTGTTTATTTTAATTACACTGTGCAACAAAAATCCAAGAGCCTGATAACTCCCTTCAGATACTAAGAAAGCCAGTATTCCAGAGCTTATATTCCACTTATAACCTACACAGTTATGTCATCCCATCCCATCACTCAAATGCCAAAGCCAGAATGTTTGCATTTCTTGTTGCATCTAAAACCAACATGCACAAGTATCAGTTCAAAGAAAATCATGGGGGAAAACAAAAAAAGAAAGGCAAAACAGGAGGTCAGGAGATCCCTCACCTGCTTGTTGTAGACATTTAAGAGCATCGAAAATTCACTGGTCTTCAAAGTTCAACTCTTCAAAGTTTAATAGGGGAAAAAAATACATGTCTGTAATTCATGCTTACATTTACAAATGCTTTCCAGCAACGTAACTGCTGTGTAATGTATTCTTTAACACCGTACAACTCATGGTGCCTGCCCTGAACACTCAATGATCTAAGCAAACAAAGGCACAATTCATGATTTCTAGTGTGCTAAAGATGTTTTTCGTCACTGCAGTCAAGCTGCTGATCCCAGCAACTCTGTGCAAGTCATTTTAAAACAAACGTCTGCCCATCTGCCTTGATGGTTCTGGCCAATGAAGAAGCCTTTGATCACTCTTCAGCAAAATACCGCTGTGTCTTTAAGGATGCCCAGCTTTCTGACAGCAGGATGGGGGATCACTAGAAGAGCATGACAGCCGGCTGCCATGCAACGCTTCAGAACTCTTCCTTTTTATAATTAATTATGCTCCTTATTTCTTCCACAGGCATAAGAAAGACATAGGCATGGAGGTAAGTTGTAGCAGCACACTTTATTATTACCTTGTTTATAAAGCAGCTGCTTCACGTAAGAGCCATGGTAGGAGCCAAACACAGTTTCCAGCAGTATCAGCCTGCTCCAGAGAGCTGCTGGGGTTTTATCGTGGAGATGCACACGCTGCACCTTCTGTGGATTTCTCCCGGGTGCACCTGAGGGGTGCCCCTGGCCACCACAGCCTTGGCCAAACACCCAGCCAGCCGGGGAAATCAGCAGCAGAGAAGGCAAAGCAAAGCGAGATGGTCACTGCCAGGAGGAGGCAACACCTCCGTGCTAAGGACCGCACCAGCGTGGGGGCAACGAGAGCCCACATTCGCTTCAGTCTCATCCAAAATCCAGCTGCGAGTAACAGAGATTTGCACTTCGCACCCACCCAAAAACAGCTGCTGAAATCACAGCCATGCTACAGGCTTCTCCCTGTCTTGGCCTGGCTGAGTGAAGCAGGATCCAGCACTTACTGATCTGTGTTAAAATGAGCCCTCTGCAATGGGACAGACCGCAGGAAATTAGGCTAATTGACAGCCTATTCTAAAATGCCTTTTCTTCTTTCCAGCCAAAAGGCCTCAAATTAGTACATCACCTTAACCAAAAGCATAAAGTTTAGTTTTACAGGATCCAGACATAGCAGAATCCAGAAAAAACACAAACCAACAAGAAGCATTAGCCAGACTCTCATCGCACAAGTATACTAAAGGAAAAAGAAACTTCCCTGCAAAAGTTTATAATCCTAGCTCTGTGTCAAGAGGCAGAATTGAAGCAGTAACACCATAAAATCTGCTGAAACACTTGTGTCCCCAAGTGTAATCCTTCGTATCTGTATTTTATTAATGGGAAGCTACTCACAAACAAGGCTATAGCAAGGAGACATTCAATATCTAAAATTCATGTTCAAAAATACATGCTTTACCCTGAGGTTAAGTACAAGTTTACAAGTACTTTTTTTACCACATAACACAGGCGTTAGCATACACAGACTGTAAAGGAATTTTGCTGCTGCCAAAGTAGTCTCAACAAAATCACTGAGAATATATATTACAAAATTAGTTCCACGCCTTCTAGTTCATAGGTTTAAGAGGCCAATTTTCTTTGTTTATGGTAATTATGCTTCATATTTCACTGAACTTTGACATGATAAATGTATTATCGGATTTTGTGTGCATCTTGTAGTCAATTTGTGTAATCTTGCAAATTTTGTAGTACAAGTAGTTAAAATACAATGGACAGTACATTCATAAATTACAGATTTTTCCTTAAGGTAAGAGAATTATTATTGATTCTGCAACAACTAAACCTTTAATCACATTTGGTGAAACAAATGTTACTTAATAAGATATAAACAAACATAACTCCTTTGTATTTGAAGAAAACAGTAGTTTGTAAAAAGGAAAAAACTCCGTCTAAAAACAAGGTCACTTTTTTCTCCTTTGCCCCCATCTCACATCTTTGGAGTATGTAACACCTCAATACATTCTTAACTCACTGTCGCCAAAAGGCTTCTTTGCCACTTCTATGGTTGTACTTCAAGACAAAAGATCAGAAGCACAGTATCTGCCAGATAAAATACATATTTTTTAAAAATATGCAGACTAAAATCTAAACACTAGACTAGTCTTTTTCATACTTCTCAGATCTAATTTATCTTCCTAATTAACCATCCCACTAAAATACATCTAGGGAGAAGAAAATCTAACACATCAATACAACAATTACCAAAACTCCTCCAGAAAAACAGATGCAGATCATCCTCCAAAACACTGTAAGGTCTAATTTTGTGAGGAAATCCAGCAGAAGAATCAAGTACCATCCCATTAATAACTTCCTGCTCCTACAGAGAGAAAAGATATTACAAAGCTCAAGTGCCTGGCTGCCTTCAGCAGCAAGGATGACACATGAGAGAAGAATCCGTACACAGGAGGGATAGAAAACCAACCCTGCTCTGTGGATCTCATAAAATAGAACAGATGTTATTCTTTGTATACACACATGCAATTCAGTGTTAAACACAGCACCTGCAGGAGGAAAAAAAAAAAAAACAAATCAAAAATGAAGAGAGCCCTATGAAGCCAGTAAATAATTCCTCACCATGGTCAAGCACATGCATGCTTTGTTTGGTTTCCAGTGATGACTAGATTTCCAGCACTGCTTTTGAAAGAACAATGCCACATGCCTGGCTTTCATGTTTTTTCTCCTTTCAATTTCATGTGACAACTCCAAACTATAAACTTCTTGTGCCAACCTAAATAATTCCTCTTTCTCAGTAATACTGGAAGAAAGTACTTACCCACTTGCCAGCTGCAGCTGAAATTTTGTGCCAAGAAATAAATGTCATTTGGACAGGTTGTAAACTGGAAGCTTGTACTCCTGCTAAAGGACAAGAATAAGAATGGGACCATCCTATTCCTCCCCAGATTAATGGCATTGCTCTATTTCAGCTACACAGTGGATTGCACTTGATTAAAGCATCCAAACAGAGCTTCCTCTGAGAACAGTGCCCAGATATTAGGAGATACTTTTGTCAATTTTGATCTCAACAAGGCTTTTTATAAACATTGCTTCCATTCTCTGCTCCAAAAACCCTAACTTATCTCTGTATTTCCCATCTTTAGAATAAAGTTTTCAGATAATAGAGTCCTTAAAGGAGCAAGACCTGTTTCACTCTTTTTTTCTGCTAAGGCACAGGTGTACAAACATTGTGTGCACACTGACATTAAATAGCAAGTGCTCCAGCTTCCCCTACTTGGCCTCCTTTCACAGTCCCAAGAGACTTCGACCTTCCTACAGACAGCAGACACTTGCAGGCACTGGTCACTAAGCTCTCATGATCAACACAAGGTAAAAATCAAGGCATCCTTCCCACTGCCCAGAAAGATGATGTTTAACAGAGAGCAGAAGGGAAAGCAGAAGACTTTGTAGCAGAATGGCTAAATTAGAAATTAAAAGAAGGGATTGTGAATAGCGTAAAGTCTTCTGTCTAGGGCCAAGTCAATACTGGGTTTCTCTTCCTCCTAGTGTTGAGTGGTTACTGGGTTCCTTAGCTTTGCAGGCTGGGATTCCCCACACGTTTCATCAGGTGCCCCAGCATCCACAGGCGATACACAAATACACCAGAGTGACACACAGCATAGCAGCACACAACCCTGATACCTACACTTCAGTCTTCCTTGTCCTTCTCCCAGCTCACAAAGGCTTCCCAAGTACAGGATGTTACTACCTCTTAACATGTTCTGGTTTTTTAGGGGGGCTCTCCAAAGCTCTGTGAAGCTTCTCCCAATAACAGTTTCAAATGCATGAATAAAACCTGTGTTGTTGCGTGGAAAGTGGCCTTTTCCTCTTTAACCTACAATCATGGGCCCCTTTCCCATGCTGACCAATGTAACATTTTCATTTTGGCAGTGACCTGAATTTTATGTTCACAAAAATGCTGCCAAAATGCCAGTTAAAAAATTCAACTAATATGAATATGTGAAGATGAACATGTATGCTGCTAAAAAGCCAAGTACTCTGTCCCACAGAAAACAAAAATAAAACCACGTTAGTAAACGCACATAAACAAATGATGATGAGGTACATTAAAAGAAATACACGTCTCAAAATAAGCATCAATACCATGAACTTCATTTTAATGTAAGAGTACAGAGTTACATCTATCACCTTCACAAACAGAGCCAGCAGTGCTTGTTCCCCTTGCTCATTAAAGCTCTGCAACTGGTACCTCCTGTATGCCCACATGCTCCATTTCATTAAGCTCACTTGACATTAGATGAAGAAAGAGTACAAGAAAATTGCATATTCCCTGCCTAAAGTAAACTTGTCATTTAAACCTTGTGTATAGATAGAATTTGATATAGCACTGGTGAGTGAGTCATTCGTCAGTTTTAGAGTTCGTACGACAGTATTCTTACATATGTTTTGCAATACTTTCCAGTTCGCTACCACCCCATGTAATTACAAGTTTTTACTGGAAAGGAAGCATATATTTTGGGTTTGAACACTGCACTAAAATCTGTAGAAACAATGCTTACTTTTATGGTCAGATCTTGAGCAGAAGTAAATCCACAGAAGGAACCGTGACATACTGTATGAAAGATGAAAGTCAAAGCATTGCCTTTAAAGGAGGGCAGGCAATGACGGAGAGCATCACAAATATTTCTCAATGAATTACTCCAAACATAAACATCAGCAAGTCTCCTGTCAGTTTCCTTCAAAAGCTGTTTCTTAGCTAGGTAAGTTAAAACTGCATTCATGCAGAACACTATATAAAACAGCCAGTAGCTACTATAAGTGCTTTACTTGAAAATAATAGATGATTTCACATCCTTCTGTACTGGGGCAAGATATCACATTAAAATTTTTCCCTACTGTCTTACCTTCACCTTTTAAGTTGCAAAACAGACATGAGTAATTTAACTCAACCATGGTTTCTAAGAAGCACTAAAAAACCACTGAAACAGAAAGATTTGTTCTGATTAATACTACTAACAAGATCAGCTCAGACTCAGACTATCATGTGGTGGCATCCAGCTCACCACAACGCTTCACAGGAAAGTTTGCAATTCTTCAACAGGCACAAGTCCCAGTTTTAATTTGCACACAGACACAGGTTTACCATTCAGGTAAACTTCTTCAGTCTCTTAAAGCTGGTTTTTATTAATATAACTTTCCACTATCTAAATTCACATCAAATGGATCTACTGAATTGTACATCTCCTGCTATCTGATAAAAAGCTGGAGAGAAAAAGCACCCTTTGCCCAATTAGAGTCACCTGGTTAAGATTCAAGAACGGGCAGCAACAACTTAGGGTTTTTTTCCTCCCAAATGCATATACTATGACCTACAAGAAACATTTTCTACTAAAAAGTAATGCTTAAATGGAGATCTATGGCTGAACATTATCACAAGGATTGCACTTACTTGACAGTCTGCTATTAGCCAACTCCATTATCGCTATTTGCAGTTTTTAAATGTACAGATTCAGATGTAACTGTACAAAGCCTCCATTACAAGTGGATTTATGGAAAGCCACAGCAATAATCATCTTCATTAGGCATATCTTCCCACAGCCCTGCATTATGTGGACACAAAGAGGAAAACACTTCTTCTCCGTTACCCACAAGCTTAGATCTTTCTCTTTATAATCACAAGCTTTGACTGTCTTCTCTGCTTTCGCCAGTGACAATTATCTCACATTCCCAAAAGCAGGACTTAGTTTAAAAAAATAAAATTAAAAATACCTGCATACCTCTCAACCCACAACGAATATACAATGTAGGATGGCTTCTACTTTGATTTTCCAGAAACTGACACTTTCACGGGCAACATGAATGTTGTCTGTGGCTTCTACTATTTTGCTAATGGCCCCAACCAGTATGCAGCCAAGACACGCATGGACATGCACATGTTAAAAAAAAAAGGCTGATGGCAATATTTGTAACTAAACTGAATGTACAAATCTCTTGATCTGAAGTTATGCGTTAACTTTTTGGCCACAAGCTGCTTTAACCCCTTCACATATGTGGTCATGTTGCACACTATTTCAAAAGCTAGACATAGGCTAAGAAACTTGCACATTAAGATGGCTGGTTAAAGGCAGAAACTGAGAACTTAAATAATTCAACACTGTCACCCACCACACATTCAGATCACAAACTGGCTGCTTTACCACACAGATTTTACTCTTTGCTTTCGAAGTTCAGATTGCTGATCATGCGCTTCACAGTACGGATATCTATTACTCCTACGTCCTCAGTCTCACAGCAAACCACCACAGAAGAAATAATAAAATCAGGATTAAAGTACACTTGTTCCTTCCATAAAACCAACCTCGTGAGCCACGCATTTCCTGCATTATCATAATGAATGCAGTGGACTTTATTTAAAAATCTGTTATCAAAGCCTAACTGGCAGTCTTCGAACAATCACCCAGCAACAAGACACGGAGATAACTCATTTGCAGCACAGGACCCTAGTAATCTTAAATTAAATTTGTCATTTCCCTAGCATTTACCTTGAAAAATAAACAAAGGTGGTTACAGAAGCAGCATAAGGAAACTCTATTTGCTCACTGTCCCTGCACAAGTTAGCTGCCTTCAGAGATCTCTAAACCAACAAATATTCAACTGAAGCTTTGATTATCCAGTTATCGTCAGCCCAAATCACTTTTTACAGCTCAGTTCTAAACTTGACAAGAGAATATTGTATTTGATACTGACAATACGGCTTTATTTGGTTACACATGAAATAAACACGAAACTCCAAAACGCTTCAGGACAGCTGCCCCAGTCAGTCTCCTGGAAACAGACCACATCTTTCCCACACAAGAGCTTCACGGGAACAGACCTTTAACAGCGCGGAAATACTTTCTTTCATTGAATGTAATTTATGCCAGCTATTTGTACAGCTCGAAGTTGGGTCTTAACAGTTTGTGGGTGCAGAAACCACCGCGAAGGCAAACGCACCCGCCCACTGCCTTCGCCTCCCGCTCGCCCCGGGCTGCCTGCGCCCACCCCGCGCCGCTCCACGCGAGCCCGCCCGCCCTCCCGGATGTCCCGCGGGGGAACACTGCCCGTCCCACCGGCACCCCCGACCAGGCAGGCGGCACAACAGGTTGCGGAGGCGGCTGCGGGGCAGGAGCTGGCCCCGCGGAGACTGCAGCCGCACTCCCCAGGGAGGGCGAACGGGGGAGACCGGGATGAACACCCCTACCCCGGTCTGGGGAGCTGGCATCCCGGGAGCAGCGGCGGAGCTCCTGCCCGCTCCCGCC
>VXBB01001129.1:122945-133061 GCA_013399915.1 Illadopsis cleaveri | reverse complement strand
CGGAAGGAGCCGGACTGGCAGCTGAGGGGCACCCGCCGCTCTCTTCGGCCGGCTGCCGGGAGAAGGGGCTGCAGCCCCACCGTGCCCTGGTGGGGCCCTTTTGCCCGCGCCCAGTCCCTCCGCTCTTAACCCCGCGTCGCAGAGTGGGTCAGACCCGAGATGGCGGGAGTGGCCCCAGTAGGTGCGAGGGGAGGCGGACGGGATGTAGAACGGAGCCCTCCTCGCTCCCCGCGGGTCCCCTCGGCGGCAGCGGGTGAGCGGCGCGCTGGGACCTGTTGCGGGCTGTGATGGTTCGGCCGTGGCGTGGCTGTCCGCGGTGTTTCAGCCCGTGCGTTCGCCCAGCGCGCTGCTGCTCCTTTACTTCGTCCAGCCCTCCCTGCTCCCCCGTCCAGAGCCCTGAACTGAGAAATGGAGAAACTGAGACGTATTTTCTGCGGGCTGTTGAGACGGTAGAAGGGTTAAGTCAGGCAGGCCCTTGCACCGGGCGTGTTGGTGCTCTTTGGCTCCTTGCCCAATCCTTCCTAAGAGCCAGGGTTGCGTCAGCGCGGGCAACACCGCGGTGTTAGGCAGTTTCGCCCTGTTGCCGTTCTCTGCACGCCGTGCTGGGGTCACTGAAGCATTTCCCACGGCATGTTAATTTTTTTTCCCCTCTCTGTGGTCTCCAGGATTTCTCCTCGTGTATGGTAATTGTGTTCCTTTGTGGATCTTTAGCCGTTATCATCTCATCTCCTCTAGCCAGGGTGCCGGTAGGAGCCAAATACTTTGTATAGGTTCTTCCTCTGTCCTGGCATTGTTGGAGCACTGGACTTCACTGGACTGAATGGATGCCTTGGCCCTAAACCGAGTACCTAGAGCCAGTTTTGCACCCCTGCCACACCACAGGAAGCTCTGGTACCTAAAGCCTTTGGTTCCGGGGATATTTTCCTACACAGTATCCAAATATTGCTGCAAAACAGCTCTTCTGTGCATTACACAGTGAGGCCACGGAGCTTAGAGTAAGTGGTGCTGGCTGAGTGCCACATAGCACTGCCAAAGTGCCCATGGGCTCCAGTCTCTGTGTTAAAATTTGGATCTGCTTCAGGATGCTCTGAAGCACAAGACCATGGGGAAGGCGGGAGATCCCTACTCTAGAGAAGGGATTCACAGAGCTGCCAGAGCCCCAGCTCATGTAGCAGCCATGTTGGCAAGTTTAAGTGGGGTCATGTCTACTCAACCCCCATTCATTTTATGTATAAGCAACAGGTTATCGAAGTTTGCTTGAAAGATTGAAGATGTGTGGCTGCTTGTTCCTTTACTAATCTTGTCAGATGTTTAAGATTTTTTTGAGTGGAAACACTGAAATGTCTGGCCAATCTACAGGATAAGTTTTTAAGATCTTTTTAGACACCTAAAGATGCAGGCTTCTAAACACCTTCACCAATGTGGATTCATGTGACTGACACAGAGCTGCCTCATAAACTTTTGATGCCCTGAAGCTTCTAGCCAAGACTTGCAGGTAAATGATTGTCCCATGGGCGTAAGCCATTAATCATCTGAATCATGAAACAAAGAGTTTTCTTATACAGCTACCACCCTAAACTCTTTGTTACTCCCCCATGTAATCTATGCCTGCACGATGTAAAAACCTGGAAAGCGATGAATAGTGTAAGCCCACTAGACACTGGTGGTTTGCGCCCACTTGATATGGGGTGGCCCATTTGTAACCCCTTTACCTCTCTGAGGACTTCACAGTTACAGGGTACTGTTCCTCAAAGCAGAGGCATCTTCTTCAGGGGCTTGTATAGTACAGGACACAGTGGCATGTTGTCACCAGAGCTGTATTCTATAAGGAGCTGGTACAAGAATCCTAAAACCCTGAGAATGATCCACCAGTTCATACATAGCACCCAAGTGTATCATCTCAATAGCTTTCATGCCTCCCGCTTGCTCAGCTGTTTCAGTGGTAAGCTTTTTGGAAAGCAAAATCTCTGTGTGTATTTGCAGTGTTCAGTTTGGAGGTCACTGCCCCTGGTAGCTCTTCCTTCCCTTTGATCCAGCTCTTCAGAGTAAATGCACACACCCATACCCTTGTTCTGTGTGCCACTTGATAGCCAGCTAGTGTGTAGATACAGGGGAGTTTGCCTTTAACATAATAAATTGGTATAAAATCAAAAGACCAGGGTGCTGATTTTCTTGAGACTTGTCAGAACAACTTCCCTTCTTGTTTCAGATGTTGTGAAACTTGCTAAATGTTCTGGATTGTATCTGTAAGCTGCAGAGCTTGTCAGAAGTTTGTCCTCTCTCCAACTGTTGGGGTTTTTTTGAGGGAGTATTCTTGCTGCTGACTGTTTCTCACCTGATTTTATAGTAATTGTCAATTGTATTGTCAGGTCTACTGGTCTGATTCACAAGTGCCTGGTGCAATGCTCCACTTGGTGCTCATGTAAGATAATACATCTCCATCTGTAGATCTGCTTGACAGCACAGCTTGAGGACCATATGGCCATGACTCTGACTGCCCACCATTTTTTCAATATTACCCCCCAAGACTCTTTCATTTCCTTTGTAAGACAGGATTATTAGAATACTGTTTTGCTCCAAATAATAAAAAAACCCAATCTGTGTTGCCCATTTCTGTAATTCTCCAATTGAAGGAACTGAACCCTTAGAGAGACAACCCTGAGTTTCCTCATCCATAGCACTAAATTGTCTGGGTTGAAAATTCATAAGGAGGAGGTTAACAACTTTCCCTTAATTTTGCCTAACTATATGTTGTACTTTTGAAGAAATGAAAGTCAGTGTTGTAATAATAGTACAATCACAATGCTGAAGTATTTGCTTCTGTTTCCTGGCCAAGGCCCATAAGTTCCTCACATATCTTCCTAAAAAGTACGTTCAAGTGTCTTTCCCTTTCTGTATTGGTTGTCTCAGCTGGCTGATCAGTTCTGGTCAAGATATGTGCTCTCTTTTACTGTAGCTTTGCATAGAGCTTAGCTCAGTGGAGTTCCCCACTTGACTGATGCCTTTAGAGGTCCTACAAAGCATAAAAAACCTGAGTAACAATCCTCATAGTTTACTTCCTGCTCCTCACACCAAAGCAGAAAGCTAAGATCATTGGGGAAAAACAGCAAACAAACCAAAATCAAGCACCACTAGAAAATTTGGTCCTGGTTTATAGATATATTTTGGGCATGGGAAAAGTTTTGTGCTCCTGACTGAATAAAATGTGCTAGAAGAAAACCCTGGAGATGCTGGTCACCAAGACAAAAATTGAAACGACTTCCTGCTAAGGGCTGAATTCCAGAGTACTAATGGCAGTTGGCTTGTGGAAGACTCTTCTAAAATGTAACCACTTACTCAGAAAAGTAATGCTTCAAATGAGTATTTGCAGCATGGTCTGCATATGTTCATGCCCCAGGAATATCAGCTTGGTATTCTTTTCTAACCCTAAATGAATGGCAATGGAAAGACTAAAATACATCATGTACATGTAAGTTAAAGCAAACACTACACAAAATACCATGCTGGAATGCTCTCTGATCCCCTCTGGGTTTACTGCCAAAGTTTGCTTCTCCTCCATTTCTTTTCCATTCTTGTCAGTTCCCTGAGAAGGTGTGTTTTTCTGGCTTTCATTGTGAAGATGTCTGTTCTCAGCCAGTCCAAGAGTTGATCTGGTGGTCTTCAGCTCCAGTCCTTCATGGTTTGGCAGACCACAGGCTTCCAGGCTACAAAATACAGGATGCCAGAGAGATGGAGAGGAGCACTCACACTGGTATTTGAGCACTTCCTAAGCTAATGAATTTATCTTCACAGGATTTCTGTGAGATAGGAAATGACTACTGTCCCCTTTTTAGAGGTGAAAAACAGATGCCAGGAGAAGCTAATTGACTTAGCTAATGTTGCACAGGAGCTAGTGGCACAGCAGAGAAATGAGATCAGCTGCCAGGCCCGTTGCCATGTGCCAGTCGACAGGTTGACTCAGTTTTGAAAGCCCTGTTGGTGCCCACAGACTTTTACAGCCCCTTGCAAAGGCAAAGCACGACCTTTCAGAGCATGGCAGCCCACAGCAGAAAACTGAAAGCACACACTTTCAGATCAAGGGAACCTAGGAAGGAAGAGAGAGATTTTTACTGAGATCCAAGTCAGGTGGCTGCAGAAATACCAGCCTGGCTCAGGTTTGCAGAGTGACTGGGCTTTTAGACTTGTTTTTCGTTTTTCCTTAACTACTGTTGAGCACTGATTCCTGATATTGGATCAAAGCTCTCTGTCTGATTTCAGCCTTGCCAGTTAATCTGTCTGGGGGCTGAGAACGCCCTTCCTCACTTTCACACCAGTGAAAGCAGGAGCTTCTGGAAATGTAATTTCAACCCAATCCTTTTTTTTTTTTTTTCCTCCTATTAATTTTTAGTCCTGCCTATTTTATATTCAGTTTTCAGACCATGTTGAAAGCATTTTAAGATAAGCCATGAAGCAGTTAAGAAAATACTGCAGACTATGTTCAGAGACCTTAAAAAAAATTCTCTTTTGAAAGTTCATGTTGGGTTGTAAATATGAGACAAATAATGGTACTAATATAGCTCATGTGTACAGGAGTGGGTTTTGATTAAAAGCTTTGAGACAGGGAGTGGCATTGTCTTATCCTTGCAGCAGACTTACAGACCTTACTAGCAAGGTTCAACTTTTATGCTGACTAAACTTTTCCACACTCTCTTTCTGCCATAAAAATCCACCTCAAATTTTCCTCTTACAGCCAAGTTGCAGGTGAAGTCATGCCGAATGTTTCACATTAAAGCAAGTATCCCAAAATACTGTTGCCCAGTGCCAGAAATGATTCTGCCCAAATGGCTTCTGCTTCCTCAGAGAACTCCACCTCTTATCAATTTCTACTATTTTATAGGAGTGCACAGCTGGTGCTTTCTTTTTGACCATATCATCAACTTCAGGTCTGACTGCAGGATGGATTCTGCCCTTGGTTCTGCATTCAGCAGCATCCACTGACAGCAGCCACCTAAGATATAAAGGTAAGTCAGGGAGCAGATACAGCAGAAGTAACTGGGAGAAGGATCAGCCTGACCAGAACTCTGCTGCAACAAATGACAGGCAAACAGGACAAATATATTGGATTGACATTTATATTCCAAAAGGAGCTGACACAATTGCTGCCTACTGTATTTTCTTTTTAACTTAAAAGACCTGGAATTTTCCTGGTGCACTTAATGAGGAATCCCATATTCTTACCTCAGTGTTTGGGAACTGTAGTCCTGAAAAAGTGATAAGAATAAAATATTGCCACCCCATCAGATATTCTCAGCTTTTCGTATGTGAATGGCAAGAGGGTATCAGGAGCCCTTTGACACAGGATGGTTACCACAGCTCTGCTCCACAGCTGAGGTCTGTGAAGAAGGCAAGGAGAAGCATTTGGGTGCTCCATTCTCCTACAGTAAAGGCACATAAGGAGGGGTTTGAGTCCTGCCCAGCTGTGTATGTGAAAGCTGGGATGTCCTAGCTGAAATATTACAGGCGCCAGATCTGGCTTGCAGTGCGACAAGCAGCCGTGAACTTGGCAGAGTAGAATTTCACAGCTGACTTGTACTTATTCCTCTTACAGCCAACAGTGAGCTCCCTCAGTGCAAAGCTTCACATGCAAGCTCTGGGCACTGACCAGGCTGCAGCGGCCGGTCAGTGTGAACAGCAGGAGAATGTCACGGTGCCAGGGAAGGTGACAGTGCTGTAAGGTGTGACTGTGGTGTGACAAACACCAGCAGTGGCAGGTACCAGAATCAGTCCTCCTCTGGTCTGCAGGACTAATCCTCACAGTGCTCATGGGGCAGGATTCACACCTGGGAAGAGGCCAGAATAAAGGCTATATGATGCTTAATCTCATAAGCTTGAGCAGGACTTAAATGCTTCCCAGAATTTTGCTACTCTATTTCAGAACAGTAATGTATTATAGAAGTAAACTAAAATGATCCCCTAATGATTTTTTTTTTCTTCGATTATTTCCTTCTGCTACCCCAAAGAAAAAAAACCTAGCAGGGACCAGCTGTCTTGACAGGTCATTTAACACTGTTTTTGTAAAAATAGATTTGAATTTTATAGCTTAATATTTTAGAGGCTGGTGACTGGTTAAACTTCTTTCAGCACCAGCACCTCTTGCTTTGGGCTTCAGCCTTCAAATAAGTCACCGGTTGTCATGATTTACTGTGTATACTATGGGACAAGTGCAAGATTTTGACAAGAAAAGATATTTGGGTGTTATTTGAGGAGACATGGGGAAAGTCACTTAACTCAGTGTTTATATAGAATGGCTTTCTTGTTCAGAGGTCACCTCTGTTGAAATAACAGGTGCAGGCTTCAGACATCAGCTGCAAGGGCTGTTTTGTGCATCAGGGAGGTTATAGCTTTTCCTATTAAAGATGGTTGGAATTTCAGGGAATATATTTGGTTCGAATTTAACTAACCTTTCTATCATGATTCTAGGAGAAAAGTGCAGCCTGTTAGCATACAATTGCTTCAGTGGTGATAATACCAGTGTCATTTTTCACCACTGTTCCCATTAAGGTATTCAGAGTAACGGATGTGGAAAATGCGTCCCAACTTTAAAAATGTCTCTCTGCAAGTTTAAATAAGAGCAATAAACTGGGTGAGGAGCAGGCTATAAACAGGGTAGAGACTTAGTTAAAATTTAGGAATAAAGGATCTGCAAAAATCCTTTAAAGTGGTGTTCTGTGGAACTATGCTGTCAAAGTGGAAAAGAGTTGGCTCCCGTAGTCACTCTGCAAATATTAGAATGGTGTTTGTGTTTGTTTTTGAAAGCACCTTGAGATGGCAGTTCTCCAAAACTGAAGGGTTAGGTGTGTTCAGCAAATGGGCTGGCTGAGCATTCCTGAGCATCTCTTGCCTGAATCCTGGCCCCTACAGAAAGCTGCAAGACTTCCTCCTCATCCTGCCTCTAAACCAAACTTCACCTGCCTGTTCCCATGTGCTGACCCTCATTCTAGCAGCTCTCTGGGCTTGTCTATGTCTTTCTTGCCAGCTCTGTTCCCTCCTGCACACACACAACCCCCAAAGCACCCTCCGCTGAGCACTTGCAGAGCTGAGTGACTGCCCTGGGGCCTGGCCATCTCTGTACCTCCAAGCTCTCCTTGCTCAGACTGCCTCCACATCAAACTCCAAACCAGAGGTGCTGAACTCACCCACACTTTTATTTCTCTACCCCACATTTTTCTGTCTCCGTGTCTTTTTAACAGTTTTACCATGTCACTTGCCTTATTTTTTTAAATAGGTTCTTGGCCTGGGCCTGTGACTATAGTATCTGAGCACCTTTCAGTCATGCATGAGCTGATGTGACTCATGTCAGGCTTGGGTGATTTGTTCTCTCTCCCCATTCTCTCACCATTCTCTCCCAAGAAGGAGGGCTGCACATGCTGTGCTGGAGTCTTTGTTTTGTTTGGGTAAAGTTTCAGTTTGTGAGATTTTCCTGTGAGCAAGAGGCAGGGGGTGTCAACCTCAATCTTCATTCTTTCATCCCTTCAATGTATTCTGCTGGTATGTTGAAGATTTTCACAATTTTTATGTTATCTCTGCGCTGCATTCCTCTGATACCAAGAATATTTGGCATTGTATTTAATGGCTAAAACCATCCTGAAGTATTCTGTCTTCTGTTTTTGTGCAAGTCAGTCTTTAACTATTAGAGGTCAATCAAGATGCTGAGAATAAAGCAGTCCACGCATGTCCTGTCAGTTTTTAAACCTTCACCTGCATTAATCACTGCTGGTCATAGCAGGGCATGGGGCTACATGGATCTCTCAGCTGGACTGCTCTGAACAGTTCTGTGTCCTGTTTCCCAAAAATCTTTGTTGATGCTCTTCAAGCTACACCCCAAAAATCCACAAACCCAGGAAAATTGAAGTCTTATATAATTTTTTCTACTTTTCATTCCATGGGATATTAGCAGGAAGATAACTTCTAGGAGGTGGGTTTAGTTACAGTAAGAACTCCACCTTGGAAAAGATATTGAAAGAAAATAGTGTGATCATCAGATTCATATTTGGTTTAAGTGATGGACTCAGTTTTTGCTCTCCTATCCTCCAGCCATTTCTGAGTGAAAAAGAAAACAAACAACTAAGTTCAGGAGGAGAGGTGTAATGAACGAGGTGGTTTTTTAAAAGTAGGTAAAGAACCCTAAATTTTCAAACAATTCATCTTGGTGATCATTAAATAAAACTGCCACTCAAAATCTCACTTACATAAGATACAAAATGATCTGTGAAAATGGTTGTACAAATCAGTTCCCTTGGGCATTCCTGTGGCTCACTGTAGCATCATATACTGTCTTAGGGATTGATTTAGAGCAATCGAAACTAATAAAAATGAGACTGCAAAGAAGAGGAGACAAGCCAGCTTCAGCTGCTGTGGTTGGGTATGGATTTGCTTCAGGCAGCTGGGAGGAAGATGAGCCCATTCTCTTCCATGTCTTCTTCCCACCCACTGCTGCCATCCCCAGCATCAGGGACAGGGCAGAGCTGCCACTGAGATGAGCCCTTCCCCATTTTCCTGATGGGAGGCATCTCCATGAGTGGCCAGGGACACTCAGTATTTTAAGAGGCTGACCTTCACATACAGCTAAATCCAGAAAAAGCTGGTGCTGCCACCAAAAGAAGTATCCATGTCATCTTATTCCCACTTGATACCACATTTTCCATTACATTAACAGAAGTGACTGCAGTATCAATCAAATCAGGGGTCAATTCTGGATTAAAACTGATCTGAGGAGGAGGGAGAGGGGGAACAGTGAGTTTTAATGACGTGTTTTCCCTTGCAGTCTTGCTTATGCTGGCAGCAGCACAAGGTGAAGGGCTGGGCTGAGAGCTTGTGGCAGGGGGAAGGCAGGGATGCTTTCCACACCAGGACTCCTTTATGCTTTTGTTGTTGGACAACTGACACTTCCTTCTGCAGCGTAAATTATATATAAAATTATAGCCTAATGTAACGGGTATTTCTTTGTGCCTACTTTGGTTTTAGAAGGTTTCCCTATGTTAAAATATGTATCAGTACTTCCATCTGTAGGACCAAAGGCTTTGTGTGCTTGGGGTGCTGTGTTCTGTGCTGGCTGTGTAGAGCAGCTATAAATTCAGGAGGCTGCTTTGCATGACCATTGGGACACAATGCAGCCCACACTGGGGAAAATCAGGGACGTACTTCATCTCTTTATATGTTGCATCTGACAGACAAAAGGAGAGAGAACCTCCGTGCCAGAGAATCATCTCCACCCTCTGGTTTTTCCAGCTCTGAGCAGGGAGGCTGCCCCTCACGGTAGCAACAGTTGCAATCCCCCCAGCCCAACCCTGGCAACAAACATCCTCTTCTCCTGTTTCCTGACTGAGTCTCTGCCCCAAATTCCCAGCAGGATCCTGAGCCTGAGGCTTCCCCTCCACAGCTGGAGGCTTTGACATGCTGGAGAAGAGCAGGTGGAAGAGGGAGCTGCTTGAAGAGGAGCATGGAGGCTATAGGGGAAAAGGGGACAGCTACAGAATTTGGGAGAGGCTGGGCTGTAGGATGTGACTTGAGGATGGAGAAAGAAATAGGAGGTGGTCACAGGGATACAGAAGTTGGCAGCTGTGCCCCCAGAAACCTCCCTCCTGGTGGTTGTGTTACACCTCCAGCCTGCTGCTCATGGTGTCCTCCACAATCCCACATCCCTCTCCAGCCTCCTGCTCCTGCACAGAGCTTCCTGAAGCCCAGCTGCTCTCTCCAAGCCACTCCTCATTCCACCTGTGATTCTGACTGCTGGCAGTGCTGCTGTGCCTTCTGTGGGCTCTGGCTTCAGGTGTCCTATTACATCCCTGTGGAAGCTGTTTAACTCTATTGTGGTTAAAAATGTGTATCTTAATTTCTATTTTGAATTTGTCCAGTTTCATCTTTATTAGCTTTTATTATCCTGCTCTTATCTGCTGTAGAGCCCTTTAATATTGAAAGGCTGCAGACAGCCAGAATCCTCATAAGAGCTGGGTTCTTGCTCCAGGAACTGCAGTATATGCTCCTTGTGGAAAAACTATTTCTCCAGTCTTCCTCTTGTACAAACACCCAAATGAAAGTTTCTATCTTAGCTTTTTTTTTTTTTTTTTTTTTTTTTTT
>VXBB01001129.1:97939-122880 GCA_013399915.1 Illadopsis cleaveri | reverse complement strand
TTTTTGAGGGGCAGTTGTACTGCTGAAACTTGAGTGTCTCACTGACATTTCTCCAGGTGCTGGTATTTTAGTAGAGGTTTCCAAATTGTCAAAACTGAGCAAATGGGGTGGAGCTCTGAAGACAGGATCCAGATGTCCAGGTTGGGAGTAGAAACATTGTTTTTGGGTGGGGAGTTCAGACAACACTGCAGAGTGTGTGGGCAGTGCTGTGTGCCTGTCCCCATGCTGTGCCTTCCCACAGGACCCTGGCAGGTGAGGAAAGCTTTGAGGAAAGGCATGCCATAAAGGTGATGTCCCTCAGAGTCCTGGGGTGTTTCCTCATGCAACTCATCATTCACATCTTATTTATGCTTCCCTAGTGCATGAGCAGATGTATTGTGAGACTCCATATGAAAATGCTATAAAGTAAAGAAGAGTTTTTATTGCACCGGCTTAAAGACTGCATCAGTCTTTCAAATGGCATTTAGTATTGCCACTTTGACTCCATAGATACAGCTCTGTCACACTGCCATCATAAACTTCAACTTACAGCTTTGACCACAAGGCTGCACTTGGCAGTGACAGCCCAGCCAAGGAGGATGGAATCCTTTCCCAAGCTGAAGATACATAATCCCTTGGAAGATAATTTGTCTGCGAAAAAAACACACATTAGTGGGATTTGTTGTTTGTATAACCCAAGAATGGTTTTAATTAAACAATAAATCTAAGAAGCAATTAGGCAAAAAAGGAGTTGAGGCAAAATTGGTATTTTGAGAGAAAGCTGAGATACTGCACTTTAAAAATCAGATGGGCTGCATGTTCAGCAAGTATCTGCTACAGCACCTGTGGAAGATCCACAGTGTGGTGTTGCATAAATAGATGCCTATCAGGCAAGAAGCTCCATGGGTAGATATGTAATTATACAACTTAAAAAAAGAAAAAAAAGGCATAATATTTATACTGCAGCCTGGATTGGCTTCAATCATGTGCATAATAGATTTATTTGAAAACATCCTAATTATGTGTTTACCTGACAGAAGGAGCCATTACAATCACCCTGGCACGTAAACCCATTTTATAAATCTGCCTGCTTTTGCCTTTACCCAAGAGACATACACCAACTGCACATTTATGATTATTTATTTTAATCTGTGAAATATATAAATAGTAGTATTCTTAAAGGATATCATTAAAACATTCTGGATTTCTTTTTTTCTTCTTTCTATATTGCTGGGCTTTTTTCTTAGAGCTTTTCTGAGCAGGGATGTTGCATTTCATATGCAGGGAAAAAATGCATTCTTAACACTCTAGAAATAATAACAAACCCCTTGAAAGATTTAAATTAGTTTGTTCCCTGAATTAAATGTCCCATCTGCTTCCCTTCCCTCCCCAAACCTCTTCTTGCCACCCCCTGGTGTGCGTGCACATGGGTTTGTGGTTCGTTTTTTTTCTGGCATTGCTTCTGAATTCCATCAAATGCACAGCTATTCCAGCCTGCTGGGGTTCTGCCTTGAAAACCAGGTTTGGAGTTTGTGCTGGGTGTTGAGTGCAGGGATTGAACCCCCTACTCAGGGGCTGCACAGTCTGGGGTGGGAACGGATGTGCTTGTGGCTGCTGGAGTGAGAGAAACACCCGGGCTTGCATTGTGTTTGGTTTAAACTAAGAGCATTGGAGCATTTTGTAGGGAGGAAAGTGAATATTAATCCTAACAAGTTTGCAAACACTCGTAAGGGGGAAGGGCAGTGAGGTGGGAGCTCAGCAACCTTGACAATATCTTTCTGAATAATGCCAGTTGTCTAATGTACTCGCAAGCTAAAGGAAATTCTAATTTAAGACTGACTCCATTCTATACTCACAGTGCTCTCTCAGTCTCTGTTTCTCTCTTCTCCACCCTCTCTCTCTTATTTCCCACTTTGCAGAGAGAATACTTCAGTCATATTAGAGAATGGCCTGGCAGCCTTAACTGCACATCATCTCCCTCATTAGAGATGAAATAGAACATGTAAATATTTTCAAACATGATGTTTTGTTGAATCTTTTCTTGTAACTCATGCTGATCATTAGCTTGTATTTTAGGCATTTATAATGAAAATACATTCATTTATATTTATCCATGCTTTTGGGAAGTATCTGATTTTAAATTTAAGGAAAAGGGCAGTAGACATGGTTCTTCTTGCTAGCTGCATGTCCTGCCAGTCTGATTACACAATCTGTTATAATTATGCTGAGCTCTGCA
Source organism: Illadopsis cleaveri (assembly GCA_013399915.1). Lineage (NCBI taxonomy): Eukaryota > Metazoa > Chordata > Aves > Passeriformes > Timaliidae > Illadopsis > Illadopsis cleaveri. Next base: position 120,665 of record VXBB01001129.1, on the reverse strand, counting down.
GACCTTCGGGGAGCCAAGTTATACAGTAGAATGACTGCTAATTGCTAGGGGTAAAACCTTGGGCCCATTGAAGTCAATAGCAAAATTTCTACTAATTTCATATACAGTATTTCTAGGACCATCTTCAGAATGATAGACATCAATATTATTTAATGTACTAACTTAAATGAAAGGAAACCCAAATCTATAATTAATACTATATGGAGGCTAATAAACTCAATTTCTTGAACACTTAAGTTACATGAAATTTAAAAATCTTTAGGTCATCATTATTGAGAAAAACAGAGTTTCTTAATTTAAACTGACCAAGATAATTCCTTCTAATGCAATTTGTTATGCCTCTGCAAAATTTATGATGGAAAGCTCTATGTCTGTGTGGTTTTTATGCCTGGGCAAAATGCAAAATGGCAGGATGGATTTGCTGAAAGACTTAAAAACACAACCTGAGCAAGGATTCAACATCCAACAGAGTTTGGTTAAAGGCAATTACAAACTCTTGAAAGGGGTGAATGAGGTGTAAAGTGTATTTTAGTGACAACAGCTGTCTTCCCTTTGTCCTAGTGTGAGGGATGGCACTGTACTTTTGGGATACTTGGGACATGTGGCTGGTGCCCAGCTCCCACCTCCTCAGAGAGCCATGGTCCACCTCTCCCTCCTCCAGCATCTCCTGGCCATGCCCATCTGCCTCCATCCCACTGCTGAGCTCCTGTGTGGATGTATTCCCAATTTGTGCTGTATCCCTTCTGCATGGCCTACCTGGGACTAAATTCATCCTTCCTCAAACTTACTTACAGAGTTAACTGATGATTTTATTAAACTTACACACTTTCTAATCAGGTAGGGATAATTTTACAGAGGAATTGAAAATCAGAGCCATGCTCAGAAGTGGGAGAAAGCTCTCACTAGTACTGACCCATTTGCCTTCTTTCTTCCAGTTCATATTTATTTCAAATTATCATGTTGGTTTGCATTGAGCACTATTTTTTCTTGCTGGAACGTAATATTAAGCCAAACAAATTTAAGAATCAGCATAGAAGACTTCATGTTCATAGAAGAACATGAAATCCTGACTAATCTTCATCATTTTTTAAAAAGAGAATCAGTCAGGATGAAACAGTAAAGCTGTGCCTAAGATAATTAATTTTTAAAGCCTTTTTTTGGTAAGTGTATTTGGAATGAAAACAATCCTAATGGTAATATTGGTCTATTACTAGAAATGATGAAATTGTAAAAGCACAATTTTTTATAAAACATCATCCTCTGTCTTCAGAGGAAAAGATAGATCACATTGTCATGTTAAATGATGGTGGGACATAATTAACTGTCGTTGATCATGGAAGGCAATGCACAGCACCATTTTTAAACCAGTATCTTAGATAATTTGCATGAAGGATCTTTTAGGAGCCAGTCAGGAAACTGTCTAGATGATTACCATTGGTTTTCAAGAGGTTTTGGAACAAAGGAAAGTTCAGGATCTGTTAAAAAACTAATATGGTTTGAGTATTTAGGGAAATACAGAATTGTAGGCCCTTCATCTTGACAACTAACCACAGCAAAAGAATTAAATACAGCACTCTAGTGAAGAATTAAAACTGGCAATATAACTCACCCTCACTGAATTTATGGAAAATACCAAGCTAATTTGATATATTTTTGAATGGCTGACAAATTCAATTTTAAAAAGCAATAGTCTATTAATACCATCTACAGCTAGACTTCTAATTGCCTAATACCAAACATTCTCCTTAATAAATTAGAAACTTGCAAGCAAACATGCTAAAGATTAAATGAGGGTGGCTCCTCAACAGCACTGGCACATGTTTGGCGCTGTAATGGCAGATGAGGAATGCTCACAGGAGATGTGACTAAAGAGCCCAAAGCAATCAGTTCCTGGCCATGCACATTTTGAACGTTTTAGCAGTGAAGAAAACAGAAGATATACATTGTTAATCATTAGTTTGTCGATGGCACAAAAATTGTGGAAGAATTGAAACGCAGAAAGCCGTGATGGAAGATGAAAGAAGACAGTCTGCACCAAAGGCTTATCTTGGCAACATGCCTTCTTCACAGTATGCCCTAAAATAGTGTTTTCATTCTCCATCAAAGGCTAAGAATATACCAGAAACCATAAGCTTATACTTAATACTTTTTATAATATGTATGCAGAACATTACATAGTTTATAGAAACCTAAGAACATATATTCAGCCACTCAGGTCACGGAGGAATTATCTAGAGCTGTAACGTATCACCACTTTTCAGTTTCTAAAACAAAATTTGCAACCACAGGATTGTGTTTCATAGCCACAAATGTGCCTATCCTTCATGAATTTGTCTAATCCCATTCTAAGCTCATTTATACTCTGCAGTATCTTGTAACAATGAATTCCACAAATTTTTATATATATATCTTGTGTGGAAAAGTGCTTCCTTTTGTTGGTTTTACACCTGTGACCCATTTCAGCTGGGAGCTTGCCAGTTCCTGTGTAGTGAGAAAGAATGAGTAGTTTATTTTGGCTCACTTTCTCCACATCATTTTTGATTTTACAGACTTCTATGGCATCTCCTCAGCTCTGTCTTTTACAGGGTGCATGATCCTAATTGTTCCTTGCACAGGCATTGTTCCATGACTTGCTGCCCTCAGAGGCCTCAAGAAAGTTACAGAGAAACAAACCAAAAGTTTGTGGAGACCAAGCAGGGGATGACAGCAGTATGTACCTTCCTGATCTATTCTCCCTCATCCCACCATTCACAACTCAGGCTTTTCCTCATCCAGAAAAGATAAGCATTAGTCCACTCAGTTGCTTCTTGAATGCTGTGACCCTTCACCATGCTCAGCATCCTCTGGCAGCAAAGTTCCTCACCTCATTTGCTTCTCCCCTGAAGGGGCACCTCCTCTGCTTGGTTTTGAACTTCCATCTGGTTGCTTGGCTTGTGCCCCAACCTCTGGTATTGAAAAGTCATTGGAGGGTAAATTCCAATTCATCTTTTCTGGTCTGTTAAGGACCTTATAAACATTCAGCATGTTTGTGTCAGTTCAGGTCAGGAGTCCTCATCTGTTCAGCCATTCCAGTATCCCTGTGTGCTTGGGGTTCTGAACTACCCTTGGTACTCTATTCCCATCTTTTTCAGCTCTGCTCTCTGCTTTTCCCAATGTGGAACCAGAGCTGCACCTAGCCTCAGCAGTGCTGCTGACCTGCTGCTGTTTAGTGGTTTGGTCTGTACTCCTTTCTCAGTTATTCTATTGCTTTTCTGATCTCTGCTGAACACTGATGACATTTCCAGGTATTTCTCTGTGATAACCTCAAAATCTTTTCTCTGTGTGGTAACAGTCAACTTACAGACCAACACATGTACTTGAAATTAGATTTGTATATTCTCATTACAGCACTTTGCAGATATCTACATTGGTTTTAGTGACATTTTATTGTCCAGTCATTTTGAATTGTAAGATCCTTCTAATCTCTTCCTGGTAAATTCTTGTCCTTTAACCTTGAATAACTACTGTCAACAAATTTTTTCACTGTTCAACCTTTCTTTTCCAAATGTCTGGTGACTCTGCTGATAGCATAGGCTTTTGTATCTCTCCCATGATCTTTAAGTAGGGAGGGAAGAAGAAATAAAAAGAAGGAGTCAGTTCTGGTTGCAGTATTTAAAACATGGCTGTAAGGTGGATTTGTCTGTAAGGTAGACTTAGAGAATAACAGTGATTTTCTCTGCTTTGTTCTCTAAATAATTAATAATCTCAAATTTACTTTTTAGACTGGTGCTGAGCAGTAAGGTAATGTTTTCATGGAGCCGTCTGCAGTGAACTCCACAGCCCCTTTCATGGTACTCACAGCTCATACAGGGCCCATGTTTTTGTATGTTGAATTAAAGTTGCATTTTTCCTGTGTATTATTTTGCAGCTACAAACACTGAATTTAACTTTTAAACTCACTGACTCAACATTAAGAGATTACTCTCCACTGTTTGCAATCAGCCTTGGTTGTGTTTAGTTTAATTTCAGTGACCTGAATAATCTTGTACCATCCTCAGGCTGTGACACCTCACTACTCACCCTCAATTTCCAGACTCCTTCGAAGATGTCTCAAGAAACCTGTGTGCCTGCAACACACAGTGAGGGAAGTGAGGGAACCCAGCAAATGGTGTTTGCCAGCCTGCCTGGGGTAAGTGGGTGGTGAAGGAGGAAAGTGAGTGCTCGTGTTGCCAGTTTCCTGCTTTGGGAAAGAAGGTCCCTCCAACTGGCATGAACTGCTGTGCTGCCTGCCAGGAGCGGCGGCTGCCACGCCACAGCTCCTCTCCCAGGCGTCACAGGTGATGAACAGCAAAGAGACATTTACTGAGCGAGCCAGAACTCAGTGTAGAACACAGGAGCAGGCAAACAATATCTGTTTCAGTATAAGCAATAATTTATCTAAAAACAAAGAAGGATGCCTACAAATAAGGAATGAGGACTTTGGAAGTGGTGACGCTGAGAAGGACTCGTGGGTCTTGGCAGGGAATCACTTGCAGATGAGCTGCCAGTGTGGTTTGGGGCCAAAAGTGCAGGGGAAACTTGGATATGTAGAAATAGAGCAAGCAAGTGCTGGCCAGGAGTTCCCACTGTCTCTGCGCTTGGCTGTGGTGTGGCCTCTTTATTGCTATATATAATAATATCTATATTGCTTTATTATATAAAGCTTACATTATTAATACATATTACATAAAACTTTATTCTTTTCCTTGATATTATTATTCCTTTTGGTCAAATTTCATAGCCCCTGGATGATGTGCTCAACTAAATCTGAGCTTTTGTCATACCTCAAAAGTTAATTGAGACTGGTGGAATGGGGGAAATGGGAGGCCAGTGGCATGAATGATGAGCAGTAAACTATGGCCTGCAGATTACATGGAGCTTCCAGCAGGTTGCCACAGGCTTAGTACTTAGGCAAAGTATTAATTAACTTCTATAGTAATGATCTGCAATGGACTATTAATAGCACACTGCGCACATGCAGATCATCCCAAAGCTGGGAGTGTGTACACACCAGTGAAAAAAAAATAACACAAAAGGATCATGAACCTCTGCAGTACAGACAGGAGCTACCACAATGATCTATACCTTGGAAAGAGGGGCGAGTGGTTCAGACCATGGGGAAATGGGTCCTGTTTTTGGTCCATCCCTGTTCAATGTTTCAGAGCTGAATATAGTCTGCCTGGTCAAGAGATCCTGTTTTAAAGGTAAATCTTTGCGGGTCAGTGTTCCTCTTGGTGGGCTCTGAATCTTGCAAGGAGGTGTGTGTTGGGCACCTGGATATCTGGGGAGTTTGCCTTGGCTCCTTTCTGCATATTTGAGTACCAGCATCTAAAAACCCAGTTTATGAACCTGCTGTGTTGGTGCTGTATCACTTTTCAGGGTCACTACCAAAGCAGGACAAATAGTTAAACTATGAATCTGTGAAGTCTGTGGAGCCCAACATGGGAGGCTGTTTGGTTTGGATGATGTAAGGATATAAACAGGAATTCTGGGCTGAAATCTGATGGAAAAAAAATTTATAACGTGGTGATAAAACTACAATGAAGATCACCCAATACCAATGGTGGAAAGGAAGGCATGCCTTTGGAAACACCTTGCAGGGAATCATATCCACAGGGGAAGAGTTGAGTTGGTCACCAAAAGATGACCTTGCCTATGCCTGCAAGCTCTTGTCAGCACCTGCCCAGGTGTCACCTGAGCCCAAACTAGAGTTGCCTCAGGCTCCAACCAAAATTCCTCCATGGGGTGGTTTTGCAGAAGTTACTTTCTGAAATGCCTCTTCACCACTGTGTGGCAGCACTGGATACCGGATTTCTCCTCACCTACCTCCCAGCCAGACTATGCCCTGGATTTATGGAAGCGGCCATAGGACTCAGCCGTCCAAGCAGCTGCTCTGACACAGTCATGGGGATGGATGGCAATGCTCGCAGGTCTTGCTGGAGCCTCTGTCCTGCCTTCTGCCCCAGCTGGGGTGTGGTCAGCACCCACCCTGGTAGCTCCTCGAGGAGTGGCTGCTCTGCAAATATGACACTGGCCCAACCCGCATGTCCCAGTGGGACCCTGGAACTCTGTGCCATCGCTGCCTCGGCATGGGACAGGAGAGAGATCCCCCTCCAGGCCCAGGGGAGCTTCTTCCTACAGCAAGCACACAAACCCTCCAACTCACATTGTGTCTCTGCCCTGCCAGGTATTATTTTCTTGGTGAACCAGAGCTTCAAACTTTTCTTACTGTTATCTGCCAGTCATTAGCAGTGGGTGAGGAGCAGGTATGTGGGCTGCTCCTTGCCATCATCCCACTGCTGCATCACTCCACCCTCATGTGCCATGGGGACTTAAGTGCCCTGCCTGGGAATGCTCACTGCTGAGAAAATCTTACATCCAGCCTCAGCTTCTCCTTTTTAACTTCAGACTCCTTGTCCTACCATCTTCTGAGACTCTGAACTAATTCCCTTCCTTCATTTATATTGTTACATTGAAGGTATTTATAGAGCAAGACTACATCCCCTCTGACTCTTCACACTGCTAATTTATAAAACCTCGGTTCCTTCAGTCTTTCATAACCATGTGCCTTAATCCTGGCATCATTCCTATTACTTCCGTTTCTCAAAGTAAGGGAGGGAGGTTTTCTATATTTTAAACTTGGAACAACCTCCATCCAGTGCATGGACATGCACTATGACAGGCTGCCCACCCCGCAGCCACTTGTGTTCTTCTCCCCATGGGAAGGCAGGCAAGAAGAGCCCAATGCAAAGGGGTCCATCCCTGGGTGTGGTGCACAGCTGCACTCAAATGTGGCTGCATAAAGGATTGGGGTGAGGGACCACACTGGCATCACTGCCGAGCTGCAACTCGCNGCCAGGTATTATTTTCTTGGTGAACCAGAGCTTCAAACTTTTCTTACTGTTATCTGCCAGTCATTAGCAGTGGGTGAGGAGCAGGTATGTGGGCTGCTCCTTGCCATCATCCCACTGCTGCATCACTCCACCCTCATGTGCCATGGGGACTTAAGTGCCCTGCCTGGGAATGCTCACTGCTGAGAAAATCTTACATCCAGCCTCAGCTTCTCCTTTTTAACTTCAGACTCCTTGTCCTACCATCTTCTGAGACTCTGAACTAATTCCCTTCCTTCATTTATATTGTTACATTGAAGGTATTTATAGAGCAAGACTACATCCCCTCTGACTCTTCACACTGCTAATTTATAAAACCTCGGTTCCTTCAGTCTTTCATAACCATGTGCCTTAATCCTGGCATCATTCCTATTACTTCCGTTTCTCAAAGTAAGGGAGGGAGGTTTTCTATATTTTAAACTTGGAACAACCTCCATCCAGTGCATGGACATGCACTATGACAGGCTGCCCACCCCGCAGCCACTTGTGTTCTTCTCCCCATGGGAAGGCAGGCAAGAAGAACCCAATGCAAAGGGGTCCATCCCTGGGTGTGGTGCACAGCTGCACTCAAATGTGGCTGCATAAAGGATTGGGGTGAGGGACCACACTGGCATCACTGCTGAGCTGCAACACTGGAGCAGGGACTGGCATGGCAGGTAGCATACAGCACTCTTCCCTACCCTCCATCCTCAACTGGCACCAGCTCTGTTCAAGGCTGTTAAACTGCAGGATTATACAGTGTGAGCCTGGCTCACACCCATTAGCGTTGATCTCACTGCTTCCCACTACCTGAGCCATTCCCTGTGCTGGGTTTCCATGGCAAGGTTTGGATAGTGGGGGGGCTACAGGAGTGACTTCTGTGAGAAGCTCCTGGATGCTTCCTCCACGTGTGACAGAGCCAAGATGGACCTGCCACTGGCCAAGGCTGAGCTTATCAGAGACAGTGGTAGCACCTCTGGGATAACAAATTTAAGAAGGAGGAAAAAACCCTGGCAGCTGCAGCCAGAGAGAGGAATGAGAGTATGTGAGAGAAACTGCTGTGCAGACACCAAGGCCAATGAAGGAGAGGGGAGGAGGAGGTTCTCCAGGTGCCAGAACAGAGACTCCCCTGCAGCCCATGGTGCTGCCCGTGGTGAGGCAGCTGTGCCCCTGCAGCCTTTGGAGCAGAGATCCACCTGCAACTCATGGATGACCGAACAACAGAGCAGGGGATGTCTGAAGGAGGCTGTGACCCCATGGGAGTCCTGAGCTGGAGAAGGCTCCTGGCAGGACCTGTGGACCTGTGAAGAGGGAGCCCACTCTGGAGCAGCTTTGCTGGCAGGGCTTGTGACCATGGGGAATCCACACCAGAGCAGGGAAGAGTGTGAGGAGTCTCCTCTCTGTAGAGGAAGGAGGAGCAGAGACAACATGTGATTAANGAGGGACCACACTGGCATCACTGCCGAGCTGCAACTCGCAGGCACTGGCATGGCAGGTGGCATACAGCACTCTTCCCTACCCTCCATCCTCAACTGGCACCAGCTCTGTTCAAGGCTGTTAAACTGCAGGATTATACAGTGTGAGCCTGGCTCACACCCATTAGCGTTGATCTCACTGCTTCCCACTACCTGAGCCATTCCCTGTGCTGGGTTTCCATGGCAAGGTTTGGATAGTGGGGGGGCTACAGGAGTGACTTCTGTGAGAAGCTCCTGGATGCTTCCTCCACGTGTGACAGAGCCAAGATGGACCTGCCACTGGCCAAGGCTGAGCTTATCAGAGACAGTGGTAGCACCTCTGGGATAACAAATTTAAGAAGGAGGAAAAAACCCTGGCAGCTGCAGCCAGAGAGAGGAATGAGAGTATGTGAGAGAAACTGCTGTGCAGACACCAAGGCCAGTGAAGGAGAGGGGAGGAGGAGGTTCTCCAGGTGCCAGAACAGAGACTCCCCTGCAGCCCATGGTGCTGCCTGTGGTGAGGCAGCTGTGCCCCTGCAGCCTTTGGAGCAGAGATCCACCTGCAACTCATGGATGACCGAACAACAGAGCAGGGGATGTCTGAAGGAGGCTGTGACCCCATGGGAGTCCTGAGCTGGAGAAGGCTCCTGGCAGGACCTGTGGACCTGTGAAGAGGGAGCCCACTCTGGAGCAGCTTTGCTGGCAGGGCTTGTGACCATGGGGAATCCACACCAGAGCAGGGAAGAGTGTGAGGAGTCTCCTCTCTGTAGAGGAAGGAGGAGCAGAGACAACATGTGATTAATTGACCACAGCCCCCATTCCCTGTCCCCCTGTGCCACTGCAGGGGAGGAGGAAAAAGAAATCAGGAGTAAAGTTAAGCCTAGGAAGCAGGAATGGGTGGAGGGAAAGTGTTTTAGAGATTTAGCTGTATTTCTCATTATCCAATTCTGATTTAATTGTTAGCAAATTAAGCTCATTTCCCCTGTCAAGCCTGTTTTGCTGAGATGGTAACTGCTGAGTGATCTCTCCCTGTTGTTACCTCAACCAATGAGGCTTTTGTTCTATTTTATCTCCCCTGTCCAGCTGAGGAAGGGAGTGATGGAGCAAGTTTTTTGGGCTCCGGTGTCCAGCCAGGGCCAACCCATCACATTCCTCTCTCTCTGAGTTCTAGATTGCTGTGTGTTAGTGCTGGGTCTTGTCTTGTCACACCCAGCCCTTGGATGTAATGTTCCCAGACAGATTTGGATGCACCCCAGGCTGTACTGGGTGCCCACTGGTGATGCTGATATAAATGGTGCTACCTTATTCTCTGTTTAATGAAACTTTAAAATGCAAGTACCAGTCCTGTCACTGGTGGTAACGTCACTGAAATTGTTCCCAATTTTGAAGTCTCATTTTTATGGTTACTATCTGAGTCTATGACTCATCAACCAATTTCTAGCCCACACCAAATTCTTTACTGAGTTTTCATTCAGTCTTTAAGAAAACTCAGTTATAGCACTACAAGAGCGACTCTGAGAAGACTGGCCACAGAGGGAGTGGAGCAGCAGGTTGCTAATGAGGGCAATCAGTTCAGATAGAGGAAGAAATTAGTTGTAGGACATAGGGATGGAGGGGGTGGAGGCAGTGCAGTCCCACCTCCGGATGTCCCTGTGGGTTGAAGGGGGCGTGTGGGTGAGTCCTGGGCAGTAACTGATTGCAAAGCAGCTTCAGTTACTGCAGAACTCCCAAACCCACGAGCTGCTCAAAGGGCTCGAGGTGCATCCCACATCACCTTCCTCATTACCACTGTTAAGTGCACTCGGCTGGAGAGCTTTGTGATTCATCTGTGGTGTGAGCTGTGTGCCAGGAAGAGCTGGGTGAAGGGCAGATTCCCCAGCCTCAAGAAACTTCATACCCCTCTCATACCAGCTCTCTCACATCTTAGTCCTTTCCCAAAACGTGAAAGAGCTGGGAGGAGAGCAAAACATCTGCTTCCCGGTGAGGGAGAGATGTGTGGCTGCTCAGCAGGTTATCTGAGAATAGAGGTTATTGAAATTCTTATTTTCCAGGGACTGCACTTAAAAAGGCTGTTGGTTATGTGAGCTGCTGGACTTTGAAAATAAGATATAGAGTTAGCTTTCCCTCCCCACTGACATTCAGTTCCCTTCGGGTTTTGGAAAAAATGTCTCCATGTGCAAAAGCAAAGGCAGAGTGCAAACATTCCCCTCCTGCCACATGGGAAGGACTGAAACAAGGAAGGCTGTGTACACAGGCCAGAGGTGAGCCCTGCAGGCAGGCTGCCTCACCTCCAAGCTCCCAGCTGTGCCATGGAGCCCTGGGCAGAGGCTGTAGGTTAGGTAAAGCAGTAACAAGGAGAAGCAGGAAAGAAGATGGAGAGATGAAACCCAGTTTGAAACTCTCCTGCCAGAGAGCTGCAGGCAAGAGGGCAACAGATTCTGTTCCTGTCTTCTCAACCTTTTTTGTAATGGGATGCACACTGTTCTCTCCCAGGGCCCAGATAACCCCTCTGATGAAGGGAAGATTATTTTTCAACATAGTCTTCAGAGATTTATTTTAAAATTCTCAAGTGTACTGTATTTGGACCTGCAGTTTACAATATGTAGGCTGAGTTTAGTCAGATACTCTTTTACCATCTCTGTGTTTATCCTTTGCTCTTGGCCTCTCCAGTTGCTCTTTCATATATTCTCTGCTTCCTGAAGAAGAATCCCCAATTTCTTTATTGTCATTACTGAAGGTAGGTGAGCCCAGTTTTCTCCACCCCAAACCACTCTGGAGTCAGCCCAACTCAGCCTTCAGTTGCTGAAAGACTCGGATTTATTCCCTAATTCCTCTGTCCTTCTGTTCTTGTTTTTGAATTAAAAACATTAATATACAAACAACACAGTGTGACTAGAAGGAAGCTGTCCACATGGAGGATGTTTGAAATGCACAGTTAAAGCATATGCTGCTACAGGTATGCATCATTTTGGCACTTGCTCACCTTCACGTGGATCTGGTGTGTTCATATATTGATAGATTAAATGAGTAGGTCACAGCTCTGCCCATGTGTATGGGCTGTTTTCTTATTTCTTGTTTCCTAACCATCTTCTGCAATTTTTGTTGCTGTTTTCTGTGCTTTCCTAGCTACGCATTTCTTATCTGACATTTTATACCTGTGGATTATCTTTTAATTGCTCCTCTCACCATGCAGCCACTCACACTGCAATTCTCCCTGCAGAACTGCTCCTTGCAATCTTCCCTGCTCCTGGCTGTCATTGCCCATGGGCAGCAGAACCATCCCTCAGCCACTTTACACTACATAGAGACAGGGCAAAGGCCCTGGCACCAACCCACTAGCTCTGTCTAGTGAGTGGACTCATGAAAATGCAGCAGCATCTCTAGGGATAGCCTGGAAACTGGGTAAGTCATTGTTGAGCACCCGGGCTGCCCCTCTGCCTTTGGGAGGTGTGGGGCTCACCATCTCCATTTGCTCCCACTCATCAGCAAAGTGATGGTGAAAACTCTGGATGGCTCCAATCTGCTACAGCCAAAGGGACTGCAGGACATGAGGAGCTTCAACCTGGAGCTTCATCTTAGTAGTCATTTCCTTTTGATCACCATGGGCGTGATTGTGTGAGATGCTGAGCATTGGAACATGAATGCAGCAGGGCATCTGACACATCCACACATCCAAATTATGTGTGTCAGGACTCCAGAGCTGTTTAAGACACTTGCCTGTTGTGTTTTGCTTGGTGCTTAGCACTTCCTGAGGCTGAGCATTTCAAGGGAACCCCCATGTGTGACATGCTTCCTTATGGCACTTGGTAGCCCAAATTTAAATGCTAACAACAGCAGTTGTATATCAGTGAAAGAAGAAGACCAGTCTGGGCATCCCACACGCCCACAGAACCACAGCAAGGCTCTTCCCCCAGGATCCTTGGCTGCCCCTCTCGGATTTAAGCAATTGCAGGCTTTTCTAAGGAAGGAACAGTCTGCAGCCTATTTTAATCCTTTTTGCTGTGGTGGAGCTGGCAGGACAAGGCTCCACAAAGCCTCCTCCTGTTCCAAACCCTGGATGGGTTTGTGTTTAGCCATGCTCAAGTGTTCCTAGTCCAGGCTGACATCCTGGGTAGCACAGGTTTTGGGGGGCCAGGAGCCTGCTGCAGAGCCTGCTGCCCTTCTTTTGTGGGAAATGCAGTGCATGCCCCACCTGCCCAGGGGGGACCAGGGAGAGACCCCAGAGGGGCTCCAGCAATGACAGTGCCATGCCAAACACCAGCCTGGCTGCCACAAGGCAAGCCCAGGAAGGGCTCACTGGGGCCCCTGCCCTGCCCTCGGGCAGGCAGCAAAGGGCAGGCAGGACCCGAGGGCACAGGAAAGGCTCTCCATCACATGCCTTTAGTCTTTCCAGCACTCACTCGCCTGCCTGCCCAATGCCAGGCAATTTCAGACTGCAGCACTTCTCTCCTGAGGAAATACTGGTCATAGATTTAGGAATAGATATTGCCAAATAGTATATTGTTTTCATAAATCTCTGTAGATCCGCTGTATATCCTAGAGGCTAGACATTCTAATTATTGCTTCTATTTTATCTAAATTGGCAACAAAGCCATCATAGCTCAGCTCAGAGACAGTGCAGGTAATTCTGCTAGACCAAATTTTGACCTTTTAAAGTTCATTCTGAAGTGTCTTCTCCGCTCTCTCCGGTTCTTGCCTGGCTCTTCGGTTCTGCTTTTTTAGAACCATCGCCCAATTTAAAACAGCAATCACCATAGCTTCAATACATTGTACCTTAAAGATGTAGGCAATTACTGTGTGAAATATCTCAGAAGCAGGACTAATATTAAAGGGCATTCTCATACCCTTACAACATCCAAATAGCATATTAAAGATCTTGTTGAAGTTAGATTTAAGCTTGTCTCTTCACAGTTTATTTGCTGAAGCAAATGCCCTTCATTTCACAGTGATTTTTTCCCCTTTTGCTGGGAACCTGCCTGTCATACAGTGGTTTCACAGAACAGTGTTCATGTGTTGCAGCTGCATTTAAATAATGTAAACCAAAGCATCTCCCTCCTTAAGCTGCCTCGGCAGTGACAGATACAGAATTAGCTCCATCTCAATTTTTTTCTTCTTTCAACAGCTCCCAGATTTTCTATATGATGTTGCATTTTTGCTTTACCCTTTAAGAGTAGGGAGTTTTTTGGGGGTTTTTTTTTGTTTGAAGAGATCATGGAAGGAACCGACCTTTGCAGTTTAATGTGGTATTCCCTTTCCAGACAGCCTCAGTCCAACCAGATACCTGAGAATCCTCCCGGGCTAAGCCTATTATAGTAAATGTTTCTCCTTCTTTGCAGATGACTTTTTTTTTTAATGTAAATGACATTCTGTGCACCAGCTTTTAAACTAAAGTGGGACTCAACTGTCACAAAAAGTCTGGAGTGGCACAGGGTGAATATCTCCCTATATGTCATCCTGTGGCATTTACAATAAAAATATTTCTAAGTTCACAATTAGGAGAGGTTCTCAAGTGGTGCCTCTGGATAGAATTGTTGAAAATGCATTATCTGGTGCTTCTTTAAAGACAAACAGTGTTGTGTGTTATTGTTCTTTTTTATATTCTAAATGCAAGGCAGTCTTTGTTATAGACTCTTGATAAATTCCCATTACTGTAGCACCCTGTGCTGCTTTCAAACAGTGATTTCCAAGGTGGCTTGTGCATTTCCCCAGTCCCAGGGGAGGTGCCTGCTGCCTCCCCTTCAGGAGGCTCTCAGCCCATCACCCCAGGCCCATCAACCACTGCCCTCACCTGTGCCTCAGGGCAGGGCTGGCCCAGCACAGAATTGCCCAGGGCTCCAGTTTCAAGGATACTTCACAAGCCTGTCTATTCCCCAGTTCTGGACAATTTATTTTATCTTGTAGGGGAGGGAAACAAGTTAATATCCCACAAAGCTTCCGAGAAGGGCATTAAAACCTGACACAACTGCCTTCTCAGAAGCTGGATGACAAATAATGTCAAATACGTGATATTTTGGGTGGATGGAGGCAAGGGGTTTAGTGCTTGGCAACATTGCCAACTTCTGGTGGCTGCACACCTGTTTCTCATTCTTTTTGCTGTAAGGTTTGACCACTCACTTGAACATATTTGCCCCTGTGCAAGGGTTTGCTCTGCTGACATTCTCTGCATGTGCAATCATGTCTCTACCCTCTATGCCAGAAAGGACCCTGGCACAACTCTGTCACTACCACAGAGAATTATGTTCTGCATCATTTGGGACATATTTGACTAAACATGATATAATTTTCACCTTGTGTTTCCAACAAAACCTAGCAAACAGAGACTCCCACTTGTCAGAAAATGTCTTGTTCCTTCTTTCTTTTCTTCACTTTTAGCCTTTTGTTTTGGAAACGATGCAGCATGAATAGCTACTTATTCTGCAGAGAGGGATTTAGAGCCCTGCTGGTGCCTGCCAGGCTTTTCCCCCCATGTCTAGGCAAGAGCAGTGTACAGCCCAGCAGCTGACCTGCTGCCCAGGCTGAATTTCACCCCAAAAGCCTCTGGCTGAGGTTCAGGTTATTGCAGTTTCTCATAGCCTTCTGTAACTCATTTACTTAATGATCCTCTCCATACAAGTCTGTCTGTTATTAATGAGTCACTAAGTTTTCAACAATCCTGTGTTTGAGCTTTAAGGTTTAAGCCCATCACATGTGCATCCACTAATCTGCACTGCAATTAATTATGAATAAAAATTAGCTTTTCTTCTAAACAACGTCAGAGCCTCCCATGTGCCCTGTGATCAGCACCAAGGCTCCATTCTAGTGTAAAAGGGCTACATGGCTGCAATGGTAGCAGCTGCCTTTGCTGTCTTCCCCAGGATTCTGCTAATTCCCCCTCTCAGGCACGCCTGCTCAGGGGGTTGGCAGGCCACTGCTACTCCCTGTGGTTCCTCTGCACAACGTCCCACCGGTATTTCAGTCCTCTGCAATGCCAGCCAAATCACAATTGACTTCATGCATGAGAACTTCTCATTCCTCCTGCCTATTCCCTTGGTTTCCAGCCTCAATGCAGAGACAGCTCTGACATATTTTACTTATTCCCTCTCTAATTCTCTCTCTAAGTTTCCAAATCTCATCACAGCCACATTTTCTTGGCTGCGCAGACTCAGAAATCCACACGCAGGCATGGGAGTAGATATTTCCTTTGGGCTCCTCAAAGCCTCTCCTTGCTTAGGGCTGCCTGGTGCAGGGGCTCTCCAAGAGATGTCCCTAGCAGAGGACATCAGCTCATTCCCTGAAGGGATGCAACTGTGCCCCTGACAGGGCTCTAGCTGTTGCTCAAAGAAAGAAAAATGGAAAAGCAAATTATTGAAAAATCTTATTTCTGTTTTGCTTGGTTCCTACGAAATCTTTTCCTTAATTTGTTTCTGTTTTCAAAATCTGACACCTCTGTGCACCCTCCCTCATTTGTGTCATTTTCTCTCCACCTGTGTGTTTATGGATTTCACTTTACCCGCTCTCATTTTCTTCTTTAGGAAAAAACCCAACCCACCCCAAACTCATTTTTCTTAATCTGCCATTTCAGATCACCAGAATTAGTGCTTCTTTTTTTTGTTTCTCCCTTGTCACTTTTCCAAAGTTGAAGAAGTTTGGCCCTGTTCCAGCTAGAAAGGGAAAAGTCATAAGGCAGTCCCCACCCACTATCCTTCTGCTCCACTCCAGAGCAGGAACAACTAACGGGAAAGAGCTGGGAGAAGAGGCAAGGGAAATAAAATAACACATCAAATTTCCAAACTTTTTATTTCAAAGAAATAGATATATTTTCGTAATTAAAAAAAAATAAAAATCCAACCCAAAATCACTAAGGAAGAGACATTGCTTTATATCCACAGCCTTTTTTCCCCAAATGAGACACTTCTATCTTTCAGAGAGGAACAGGATCCTTCCAGTGGTGCTTTGGTAGGAGCACTCACAAAGTGTGCTGCTATGGGCTCAAGGCTCAGCTCAGCACAGGGTGATGCCTCCACAGGGCAACCAACCCCGTCCTGAGAGCTGCCCAGCCCTGCTGAGCTGGACTCAACATCCTGAGTGAAAAGGGAGAGAGGGAAACAAAATCAGTCCTGAGCCACCTCCTGCCTCTGTGGCATGCAGGCCATGAACATGTCAAGGCCAGACAGGAGGTCCTGGTGTTCCTGGGATAGATGAAGCACCCCTGGGTACAGAAGAGCTTGTGCACAACAAGGCTATGGAGTCTCCCCAGAAACTGGATTTACCTATCTCACATACAGGAATTGGTTGTAAAATTGATAAAACTGCTGCCTTCTGGGTAGTTGATCCAACATCTCCTGCCAGCATCTTGTATTTGCTTTCCAGACTGAATTTTTCTAACTGCTGCTTCAGCCTTCAGATCTTGTTGCTCCTCTGTGAGACGGAGACTGCTGAACTGTCAGGAACATTTCTGGCTGAGGTTGGAGCATACCTCAATCTTCTTTCTAGCAAACTGAGCTGGAAAGAAGTTTGTACCATTCCACTCTTGTACCAGAGCTTGTTTTCTGATGCCTGGATAGTATGTATGGCTTTCCTTTCCTGAACTTTGGTGACCTTTTTAATTCTAGACACCCAAGTTGCCAATAACATCCATAGTAATAATTTCAACAGTAATGTGAAGAGTCGAGATGCTCTCCTGCTTTTGTTTGATATTCTCCTGTTATATATTCAAGGAAGATGTTGGATGCTTTCAGCATGCTGTTGAAGTGAGAGCTCATGTGGAGTCAGTTACCTGAAATCATTCCTGAGCCACCTTCTGTCACAGCTTTCCAAGCCCCATCCTGGAGATAAAGGCTGCAATCCTTGTTCCCAGTTGTCTTCACTTGCATGCACCCGTATTAAAATGCATTTAGTTGGATTATGGCCATTTTACCAGGCAATTTAGAAGATACTGGAGCAGCAACACGGCCTGCTCCTTATTAACATCCCTTCCAGTCACCTGCAGACTTCATATCACAGCTTTTTTACGGTCCGGTTGACTACTGGATAAAAACATACACATTGTTGCAACAAGAACAGATTCCCCCAGGAGACCTCACTGAGGACACCTCCATCCTCTGGAGTCTCCCCAGCAGCCACCACATGGTGAGATCTGAGACGGTTTTTAGTCCACTTAGTTTGTGCTCTGATAATTCCTTCTGTAGCGTGGGTTTTTGCATTCCAGATGTCATGTAGTAATAGGCAAAATGCTTTGAGGAATTCCAGTTTGCTATAATGGTACACCTGTCTTTATCAATCAGATCTATAAGGCTATCCAAAAAAAAGCCCCACAAAAAGACATGAACCAACCAGCCCATATGCAGGTCTCTGGGCTGTGCCTTTAAATTTTTCTAAACACTGGAACTACACTGACATTTCTTTAGTCTTTTGGAATTTGACCATTTTTCTAAGATCTGTTAAGCTGTGGTGTTGGCTTGAGCTAGTTCCTTCTAGACTCTTGAGCATCAGCTGTCTGGATGATCTGCAAATGCTGAATTCGAGGAGATCATGCCTCACATCCCCCATTGTTACAGATGGCAAGATTTATATTCCATCCACAGTATCATCTGGAGATGAATATATCCTCCTGCTTCATTCCAAATACAGAACAGAAATATCTACTAAACATTTCTGCCTTTCTGCACCAGCCACCATCTGGCACGAGCAGGGAAGAGGCAGTGCTGCGAGCCAAGCTCCAGCGGTCCCGCCAGGAGCCACGTGCGGTGAGCACACCTCACACACCCCGGAGTGCTGGGGGGCCGTGGGGCTCCCCACAGCCCACTGCCAGGGCTCTCCCCGTGCCTTCCCCTGCACTCACCAGCCTGGTTCCCTGCTGACCCTTGCTGCTGACACGGTGCTGGGGCAGACCCCCGGCCCTTGCCCTCTGCCTCAAGGCCAAGCCGGCAGTCTGGCTCCAGTGAAATTCCCTATCTGACCCTGGGCTGAAGAGGCCATTACCATGTAAATCACTGAGCCTGGAAGGCAGAGAATGTGGAGCAGCCTTGATGGAGAGGGATGAGATAAGGGGGTTTTTATTGAAATTCAGAAATCTTTTATTCTTTTCCCACCAGCCACTCAAACAGCATCTGAAAGCCAAACTGGGGCTTGTATGAGACTTGTTAGAGGAAAACTAACATGCCAGCAGTGCTTTGGATGTGTGTCTTAGAGTGAAAGGCACCTCTTGTGCCTCTCCAAGTCACCCCTCTCCTCTAGTTCCCATCTGGCCTGGAGTGGCATCCCCATGCTGTTACACCAGCTGGGCTGGATGGTGCTTTCCTGGCTCTCTCTGGTTCCTCCTGGCTGCAGCATCAATGGCTTAGAGCAGGCAGCCCCTCAGCTCTGTAAACCACACATTCAGGGAACACCAGAGTCCCAGGGCTGGTGTGAATGAGATCGTGGGGAAAAGATTCCCAGCCTTTCCTTTGATTTTTTTTTGTGGGGAAAAAATTCCCCCCCTTTTTTTTTTTTTTTTTTTTTTTTTTTTTTTTTTTTTTTTTTTTTTTTTTTTTACATCAGTGTTCTTTATTTACTCCTTGTTGCATATGGCAAAGCCAGGAGGAGAGAAGAAGAGAAAAAAGGCATAAGTCTGCAGGGGAGAAAAGAGAGGCGTTATTGTGAACGTGTGTTGTCCCTGGCTGGTGGCACAGCAATTCTGTGGGATGTGGGATTCCCTGCTCCAAGGGCTGCCTTGCTGCTATGTCACAGTCAGTGGGGGCTGCTGCAGGATAGGCTGCACTTGGGTTGGAGGATGACTTCTGGCAGCAGTTACTGCTTAGCTGTGTCCCCCCAGCAGCAACACGGACTCGGTTAATAATTAACCAGGTGCGGAGACAGGCGTCCGGTGTGTAATGGCATCGCAGACATCTGACACTCCTAATGGCCCCCTCCCTCTGCCTCCCACAGCACGGCTGCCAGCTGATCCTCTGCCACTGCTCCTCAAGGTCATCCCTGTGGTGCCATCCTCTCCCAAGGGCTGTGGCACAGCCCCTGCTGCCTGCATGTCTCACCCCACGTCCTGCCTCCAGGCGCTGCTGCCTAGGGTCACAGCTTCACTCCGGGATGGCTCTGGATGAGCCACTTTCTTCACAGCCCCCAGTGCCTGCAGGAGGTCAAGGCCAAACCAAGCTGGGATCCACCAACCAACCTTACTGCTGGGGTTTCTGGCAAGGAGCCATCCTACCTTTCACCCAGATTTGCTTTTCCAGCTGGGAGAAGCCTTCTGGCACGGGCCAGGGGTCCCTGTGCCGGGGCTGTGATGTGCTGCACCAGCACCAATGCATGCACTGGCTTTGCAGACCCACACCAGGGGGATGAATCCATGTGGCTCCCTGAGTGCTCTCAAGCTGCCAGAACTGTCTGAGGTTGGGTGCAACATTGGGCACAGCAGGTCATGGGGAGGCAGAAAACACGCCCGTGGGGAGGGAAAGCCTTTGGCCACAGCTCAAGCATCACTGCAGATGCTGGGGCTGTGCTGGGACTTGGGCACACAGCCCTGTCCCCCTATGCCAGAGAGAAACGTCTGCAGTGGTGTCAACACTGGCTCTGGCCCTTACAAAAGGGACTGCTGGAGGCACCAAACTTCAGGTGGTCCCCCTGAAGAGACCACCCTCCTGTGATAAGGCACCAAAGTCCCTGGAAAATGAAGGCAAAGGTTCAGGTAGGGGATTAGCAGGTAGGATTAAAGGCTCAGCAGCTCTTGAAGTGGATCTGAATCACACTCTGAAGCAGCCTACCACAGCTCTGCAGTGAGGAATTGCTCCTTGTCTGGCTTAATTACATCTCATAGCAATTCTTTGCTTGCTGTCTGTGCTCACCTTTCCTAGGGGTCACAGTGAGGGTGCCCTGTGCACCCCTGAAGGCAGCTTGGCCATCACCATGTTTGAGGCTGACACACGGTGAGGGTAAGGAGGCCAGTGGCAGAGCTGACACCACAAAATCACTTGGAAATGGAGAAACACCTTTCATCCATCAAATTTCAGTCACCAGCAAAGAGATTTAATTTTAAGCACCATTTGATTTAAAAAAAACCAGAATCCATGGTCACCAGTGACTCCCAGCTTTTCCAAAGGCAGACCTGAGACCTGAGAGCTGGTGGTGCCACTGGGCTGTCCCCCTGCACCTGAGCACCCAGACCCCTCCAGCATCAGTGTTGGCAGCTGAAAAATTGATGTCTGACGTGCCCAGCAATGTTTGTCACCTACTTCTGTGACACCTTGTGAATGTTCCCAAAGGCCAGTGGTGGGTGTTTTGGGGATGCTTGTGCTCCCCAGAACCCCCAAACATTGGCAGTGCAGGACAGGGGGGATTTTCCCTGTGCAGTGGCATTTCACAGTCAGGAGAGCTCTCGCATTTCCAGAGACAAGTGGGGGGATGGAAGGGGCTCTGCCCAACAATGCCCATATCCCATAGGTAACCCTGGGAAAAGGACTGACCTGTAACTGGGTCCAGTGGTGGATATGTGGAAGAGTGTGGATGGGAAAGCAGCCAAATGGGGCTGGGTGAAGCCAGTGGGCACTGCCAGTGCTGTCACACAGAGAAAAAGGGCCAACACAGGGGAGGTGGGGACTGGTCCCCTTCTGCCCCCACCAGACCCATGAGTCTGCAGTTTAAATCTGTGTCATGAAAAGTATTTCCTTGATCTTAAAAATGCCAAGCCAACTAATATGGCTGCTCTCCTTGTTTTGAGAGACTCGGTCAATATTGAGGACTTTCAGGCTACTGAATTTCTTCTCAACCAAAATTCATAGCTTGTCACCCCACCTGGATGGTGCTCAGTTCCTAATTGAGTCAGGATAGCCAACAGCTGCACTGCTCATCCCATGGTTCTACTGCACTAGCACCCCTTTTTGGAGTGGTTTCTATTCTTTTTCCAGTATCTATCCATCCCTCTCCTGTGAGCATCACTGGCACTGCAGAGAGGAGCTCACAGAGACATCGGGGTCTCCTGTCCAAAAGGCAATTGAAAGCCCTGCATTGTCTGAGAATGCTGGGATGATTTTTCCACTGTGTGCAGCATTTTGCTTCATCTGACTGTATTTCAGCCCCTCAACCATGAGTTTTGTGGCCCAGGTGTGACCCCCAGGGACTCTGCTGGCTGGGGACACTGCAGGGCTTGGGGGATTCCAAGTATGGAGGGGACCAGGAGTGATGCAGAAGCAAGTGGGACAGGCACTCTCCCGTGCAGGGTTGCCATATCAACAGGTTCTCTGGGAGTCTCACACTGCAGATGCAGCATTCTGGGATGCTGTGATGTGAGCTCGAGCACTCCTGGCTTCTGTGGCCCCGCATCCCTTCAAGTGCCCTCTCCTCTCTGCTTCCCGGGGCTCTGCCATGCATGTCCCCGGGTGCATTTTGCTTCTCTCAGTGCTGCCAGTTTGCAGCCTGCTGCAGGCAGCCCTGCCTGCATCCCTGCCGAGCAACGGCCCCTGGTCATGATCACAAGGCAGCAGCTTGAGCAGCTGCAGCTGATGCTGAGGGGGACGGGAGGGACACCGAGCCCACAGACACGTGAGAAAGGAAGCAGTGGGCACCAGTGACTCCTCCCAACACCCTGCAGCATCTCCCAGGGTCGCAGCAGGGCTGCCCCCCAGCCCACAAAATGCAGTAAGGGAGCAAATGGCAGCTGCATTTACTAATTTCAGAGGGGGGAGGAGAGGGGTTTTTTTGTCTGATGTCAGCCAAAGCACCAGGCTGTGACGCTGAGTGCTCCATACTGGGATGCCCTGAAACACCCCGAGCCTCTTCCAAGGCCTCCATTTCCTAAGCATGGTTGTTCTCCAGATGCCAAAATTGGTGAGAAATGCTGAAATCAGTGAGAAGTGCACTTTGACTGCTGGCGGGGTCGAATGGCAGAGATATTTCATCTGGCAAAACCAGTCTGAGCAGGAGGCTGAGGCTGCCAGAGCAGGGGGGGGGACCACCACCACCCTTCATCCTCCTGGAGGGATGAGGTGACGGTGTGGGGTGGTCCAGAAAGCTTCCAGGGAGCCAGGGAAGTGTCAAGTAGAGGTGAAGGGGGCAAACAGGTGTGTGGGTGAATGAAAATGGGGGGGTGGCAGGACAGCAAGAGGTGTTCATGTCCCTGGAGATCTTGAGGCCCCCAGTTGATGCAGGAGGCAGAGGGGGAGGAATTTGCTCTGGAGGCATTTGCTGCTTCAGATAGCTGGGATGCCGGAGCTGGGAGGGTGTTTACATTCCCTCCCGTATCTGCACATAGGCACTGTGGGGCCCCTTTCCTGCTGAACAGGTTCTCCTCGGCGGGGGAGAAGCAGGAGCTCGGCGCCAGTGCTTACCCTGCACGGTCCTTGGTTGCCAGGGCTGCCTGCAGGCATGGGAGGTGGGATGGGGCAGCCATGTGCCAAAGCCCTACTGAACTTCTGTCTG